>OY757921.1:57657936-57897936 GCA_963585895.1 Sepioteuthis lessoniana
TGCATCTTTTCTATTTTAATTTTTGATTATTATGAGTTTACATACTGTTATTGTAAAACAATATGGAGATAATATATAAATATGCTCAACCCCTCCGCAGGATGCGACACAAAGTCAATTTCTAATCAGATTTAAGCTGGTTTGAACTGAGAGTTTTCCTTCTCCTTGGTTGGTTGCCAAGGCAAAAGAACCCTGTCTTCCCAACTATTTATAATTCTGGGGAGGGAAGAACAGATATATTCTTGCCTTTCCTATTAGAGCTATGTAAAATTCAAACATCCTCGTCCAGGATTTGAACTTGGTTCGCCGATTCCATTTTTCCATAACGATAACCGTTACCCTAAGCATGTCTCTGAAAATAATATATGATAATGATTCCTTTCTTTTCTATATACCTTTCATTTTACGTTTACAACAACCGTACTCATTTCATAAGGTTGTTGATGTGATAAGAACCGAATTTATAAACGTCAAACAGCATGATTATCTTTTAAAAATAGAATTTCCTTAATCAGTAAATTTTGCATTACCTTGATTGTTCTTAGGAGAAATAGTAAAGTGATTTACTATTGCCTTCTTCACAATTTTGAACTCAAAGTTATCCTTCTAGACTAATTCCCAACCACAATGACCAGAGAATTCAATATTTTATCTATATAGCATAGGGAGAAGTGGTTTTATGACTTTCCCGAAAGCATTACTTCAAAGTGAACTCATCTCACTGATTTAATTTTTCGTGTCAGTAACTATTACACCACCTCACCTGGGATCTCTTTCACTTGGTCCCATAATCTGATTTGCTCGTGGTGGAACACTACTTCTGTAGCAGCTCTTGTGCAGGAATAACCAGGCGAAGCTCGTCCCTATTCAGGTCTACAACTGGTTTGAATTTAGAGTTTTCCTTCTCCAAGGTCGGTTGCCAGAAAGAATAACAACTGGATTCATACCTTTCGCAAAGGTTAGCACTATATGAAATATAAATAGCATTGTCCCGGATTTGAACCTGGGTAGCCTATTCTATTTTTATTACCATGTTGCAACAATACCTCCTAAATGGGATACATTGACAATTAATGTACAATGAACAAGTTAACGTGTATAAACATAGCGGTTTATGATTTTCAGTTTGCGCCCAGAATCCTGACTTCTAACTAAATCGGTTTCCCTTGGTAAAAAGTCGTCTTGTAAGATGTGTCTATTGTCCAAAGTAGCAGCCATATTGGGTGTGGAATAAAAGGGTGTGGCCGAACGTTTGGCGATGCTGAGAATCAAGATGATTAATTGTAAATAAACAAAAATGTGAAGAGTATTTTCCACAACGGCGTCTTTTTCAATATGTAACACGTGTGCATTTAAAGGACAAAAAACAAAACAACAAAATCTATCGTTTGATTGGCTGAATTGAAAAGGCAGCTTATAATCATGCGTAGGGAAACGTGTTTGAATAATCTATATATTACTAAAATTCTTATTGTATGTTAATGTAATTCAGCAAGAAAAGCACATCATATCGAGATTTTTATCAGAGCTGAGAGAATAAAGCAATTTCCGGTCCAATTTACCATCTTCAATCGCATTTTACATTATTTTTTAATTATAAAAATCTCGATATAACAGAGAAATCTATAAAATCCTAATTAGAATCATTCACATTTTCCTAATTAAAAAGATCAATACCATCGTGGACCGCTGCCACATCGGGAACCCGACAACTTCATGGGTCGTCTAGTATGAAAGTGAAATTAAACATTTACTAAGTTTAGACTGCTTTAGTAAAAGGTCAGACGAATGAGGAACCCAGTGAGAACCGAACTCACTACTCAATAGTAATTGATCAACGAGTTTAGCTTGCTTAACATTACACCACGACAAGGTGCCCTTTTAATTTAATAAACTTAGTTAAGTCAGGTAGTAAGAATCGAATTCGCTAGCTGCTAACTTTGCTTATTGACCATTACATAGCACAAGGCGCTCTATAACAATAGAATTGAAGTGATGAAAAGAAATTTGGGAATGACTCTTTATTTCGTTAATAATGATTCATCCATCAAATTTAGATTTATCCCAAATCGATTTTTAGATTATCGGATTAATATCTTCGTTGATCCCTTTCTTTAATATAGCTTAGTTTAGAACAAGATCAGATATATGGGGCACTCAGTAAGAGTCGAACTCATTAGTAATCGACTGCCAGCCTTGCTTAGTAATCATTAACCACGCGAGGGCGTATCCTTACAACAAAATTAAAGTGACAAAAAGAAATCTGTGATTGACTTTTTATTTTCTAATTACATTCTCGAATTATCCAAACTCGACTTTTGGATTATCGGATTAATTTCTCAGCTTCTGGATACCGTGAAGAAATTGCATCAGTTTTTACGGGTAGTGACCTTTGAGAGACGTTTTCTTTTCCACTGTGTTGAAACCCTCCGCAACGCTTTTTAAAAGACATCCTGACCGTCATTAAAATATTGTGAGATAGTATTCTGTTATGCAGCTTTGAAAATACAAAGGCTGCTTTAATTCAATCATTCCTTCTTTGTCAAAAAGATTGCGCCAGATGCGGTCGTCTGCTGGCAAGAGCTGCGTGAAATTTCCGCTCGTCCCATTTCGCTTTCGTATTTATGTAAAAGATGAGGTCAGTAATGTTTAAGATAAATTTCTTTAAAATCTCTCTAATTATGTGCAATAATCTTGTTAACATCAAAAAATTGAAATGGAAGCAAAAGTGGAGCTCTTGATAATTCAAGCTGTAGAAGTGAGAAACCGAAGGGTCTGTCTGTCTGTCTCTCTCAATATATATATATCCTCTGTCTTGACCAAATTCAAAATTAAGGAATATGGAATATTATAAGTCCTGGGAAAAATTATGGAATTGCCAAACTTAGAGGATGTTCACCGGGTTTTTTAAAATTATCATTTAACTGTAAATAATCCAATAACTGATAAAATACACTATATTTTCCATTTCATGGCTGAACATTCTGGCTACATAAAATAAACCTTAAACAAAATAGACTAAATTATTCAAATTAAGTTGTCAAACATAGGTTGCATCCTTTTTAAAACATCCAGTATTTATGATTTTCACACGAGGTTACCTCAGCTTATATAATCCATACATGACAGCGTACTTTTAGAAACTGTAAGAACGAATAAATTCAAATAGGTAAATTATAAAAAAAAATTATCGTCAAAAAAAAAAAATTAAACTTTAAGATGATGACTGATACATAATATTTTTCTTCGAGTTTAGGGCGTGGTCTAACTTATTCAACATCTACCCTGATCTGCCAATAAAATCATACGTCATATTTCACGTTAAAACTATTAGTTGATAGTTTGGTTTAATATCTAATGTATGTTGAAGAAATTCATCTTATAACCTGAGTACTCAGGTACACTTTTAAAAATCGGTCGAATTTTCTGTTTCCTAAACATTTCATTTACTTAAGTTTTAAATAAAACACAATAAGAGGAATATGAATTATATAAACGCTGTGCTCCCTTTGGCTGTTGCGATAGTCATAACTTCTTGGTCATTGTACACTCCTGTGACACTATAAGCTCTCCTTGCTCTGGGTGCACATATTTAGATGCAATAATGCATATGTGTGTAGGTGTGAGCACGTTTATGTTAGCGTAGATTTCCCAGGTCACGAGAATTTTTATGTTATGCTTAGTAAGGGAACGCAAAAGAACTTGTAAAAAGGCGGCTTATTTATTTATTTATTTATTGTTATTTGTGTCTTTGAAGTTTTGGGGATTTTTTCTTACCGCATTTTGGTTGATTTAGTTTCTAATTCCATGCTGTTTCGATGTGTCGAGGAAAATAGAATTGGCTTTTTGATTCTTTGACGAGGTTGAAAAAGTAAATTCCACAGTGTTTTAGACGTCTACATCACAATATGTCGGCTGCAAAAGAGAAGGGTATTTTGGAAGATCTTTCTTTTTATCTTCATTTGATTTCCAGTAGCAACCCAAAACATTAGGCAACTTTATGCAGTAGTTCCCAATTGGTTGGTTGGTTAGTTGATTTTACAACACGTAAAGACATGTTGAATTATTTTATGCAATTGTTGTCTCCAATTATTTACGGTACAAAAAGATAGTTTCACAACACTTTAAAAAGGAAAACACTTCATTCTTAGTTGCAATATTAATGTTTTTAGAACCAATGTATTCAAGATTATTTTTAAAATGATAGTCTCCAATTATGTACAGTACAAAAATTTAGAATCAATCCTTTTAAACCGGAAAACACTTAAGAGTTAGTGGCAATATCAATGTTGTAAGAAAGAATATAGTTCAAAATAATTTTAAAGATTATTTCAAAGATTTCTATTTGCCCCATAGATGGGACCTTAATACGTACTAAACAGTCAGACTAGAATGGCAATGAAGAGGTGACTCCACATTCCCCTGAGCTCCAGAAATAGAGCCACACCACTTTAGTATCCTCATATTCAGGATACGTGCGAGTTCAGAAGAAGGACAGGTAATGAAGTATTCTGCATGCATTGAGCACAACACACCTGCTATTTACCTCAACTAATAAGAAAGAAAGAAAGAAAGAAAGAAAGAACACAACTTACATTGAGAGTTTTCCCTGTGTATAGCAACTGGGTGGATTGGGGCGTAAAATCTAAACGGACTTATTCAACGCTGAACATTTGTGTTTGTAAGGCCTGCAATACGCCTTAAATTGACTATCAGCCATTATCAAAAAGAGAATAGACTAATACAAGCACTTTCTATACATAAAGCATTGGGAGAATTAGAGCAATAAAAAACCTGTATGCATTCCGTGAGAACCGCAATCGACCAGAAAGTGAGAAAAAAATTACGAACATTACTTATCAATGTAGAAAGAGAATTCATAATGGTGTTTTCTTTAGAAATCAGTCGCAGAAATATTCTCATATATAAACTAAAAAGTGTTCCGCCCAATATATATATATATATATATATATATATATATATATATATATGGGGCGGAACACTCCAAATAATTCGTAATAGTAGCCTTCAGGTCACCCTCGACTAGAGTCGCCATCTTTACTTTACTTAAATATACTATTACGAATTATTTGGAGCAAATAATTACACTGATTTTATATTACAAAATTTTGTGAAAAAACATGCCGGTCTAAAACATTATATATATATATATATATATATATAGAGAGAGAGAGAGAGAGAGAGAGATAAACTCCTATAGAGCGAAAAAAAAATTTACCTAGGTTTTTCCCTAACCAGTTCATCAGGATGATTCTGACCGTAGAATGGTTGGACCAAATTACATTTCATTGATTAAAAGGCCGCCAGAAAGAATAAAATTAGCATTAAAAATCATAATTCTACTACCTAGTAATAAACCTTTCTTACACCTACAAACATTAAGTATTTACGACCTTTGGTCAGGTAATTCATTGGAATTATTGTCCTATACATATATACGTGGTGCATTCAATAGGTTTTCAGACTTTTTTGTACAGACATTTAAAACTGTCGTAGACTCTTGAAAATTTAGTATGTTATTGTTATACATCTTATGAGATGACTGACCAATTTTTATGATTTCAGGTTCAAATGAACAGCTACAGCACCAATTGGAATACACACTACTAAAGCTGGGGAATTTCAAAAATGCAATCTAGACGTGAGGAAGAACAATATGCAATAAAATTCTGTTTTAAACTTGGAAAAAATGCAATCTAGACACGAGAAAGAACGATATGCAATAAAATTCTGATTTAAACTTGGAAAAAATGCCACAGAAACGTATGGAATGCTTTAGACTGCTTTTCGACCATCTTGCATGAATCGAGCATCAATTTTTGAGTAGCATAAGAAATTCAAGGAAGGCAGGGAGTCTGTGAGGGATGATGAGAGGTGTGGGAGGAGTAAGGAAGTCAATACACCAGAGTTGATTGGCCAAAGGGTTAGGGTTAGGATTAGGGTTACTATGTTGAGGTTTTAAGGGAGTTAAGGTTTTATGGGGGTTTCGTCGGAAGAGGTCAGCACTCTTCAAATCGGGTCAGTGGCATTTCTACCTGGACAATACAACAGCCCACAACTCTATCCTTGTCACAGACTATTTGACAAAGATGGGTATCAAGACAGTTTCTCACCCTCCCTAGAGTCCAGACCTTGCTCCCTATGACTTTTGGTTATTCCCTAAGCTCAGAGGCTGTCGTTATGAGACAACTGAGGAAGGTCATTGACACGCTCACACAAGAGGACTTCCTTGGAGCCTTCCAGAAGTTTTTGGAACGGTACAACAAGTGTATTGCAGCCGGAGGAGATTACTTCGAAGGGGACTAGAGTTTCATGTGTGTACTATCAATAAAATTGCCCATACGAAAAAAAGTCTGGAAACTTATTTAATGATCCTCGTATATATATATATATATATATATATATATATAGGGGGGCGTGTGTGTGTGTTCTTATATTGAGCACTTTGTCCTTTATTATAAAACGATCAAACTTAATAATCGTTTCCTTTCATTTAAAAAGGCACAAAATGAATTAGCTAACACATACCTAAAAGAACAGACATAATACATAAAAAATCAGATCGATAACATTAGAGACTCGGTTAAAGATAAACAATCTAGGATAGCATGACAAACGATAAACAAAGTGAGCAGAAGGAAGAGCACTGCCAAAGCTTATTTATTTATATCTTTAATTCTTTTTATCGAGCAAATTAAATTTATCTTCCTGATATAAAAATTTAAATATTTTTCTTGGTGCTTCAAGAATTCCATATAAATGAGACAATCCAGATCAAATCAAAACGCTAGACAGCCGGTAAAATTCTTGGACATCTGCTTAAATATAAATGGAGGTTAAATTTTAATTTCATTTGAACGATGGAACCAAAGCTAAAGATCATTTTTATATTTGCCTTACTTAATTTCATATTCAAGAATATTAAACATAATCTAAAAATTACTGATCAGAATTCAGCTATTATTGTATTTTAAGTTTTGTTTAGATATAGCACACAGGTCCCAAGTTATTTACTGTACGTGCTGTTGCTTAAGTATTGAATTATCCCACCGCTGCTTAAGTGATCACATGGGAAAGAGTGTTTTCAGTGTAACTTGATCGTAAGTATAAATCTAACTGAATGTCAGGCAATTGATCTACCTCTATTGGGTTTCGTGTAATAGTTGGATATGTTTTGTCATTTATATTATATCTTTGTTTTATATCATATATGTATCATATATCGTATATCTGCCTTGTTGATTAATCTTAAGAATAAAACATGCAAATATTGCTTTAAACCCGATGGTATTACAGATTGATCCTTCAAATCTTGATCTGTGCTGTTAGGGATTTGGGATTAATCAGAAAATATTCTTCTAGAATCGAATAATAAAATAGAAAATATGCTGTTTTCTCTTTTTTTCCCGTCTAAATTTCACTTTCCTTCTGATATTACGACTTATTCGTTATTATACAAATGCTCAACCTCGCAAATGTAACTACCTAGTTCAGTATTCTATCATCAATAATATATCTTTGAATGAATAAATGAATAAATAAATAAATACCATATCCTAGTTAAAAAGAAAGAAAAAGGTGATCCAAAAGTTTTAAAAATCGATACTGTGATCAGTGTAACGCTATAAGCTCTTCTTGTCCCTCGGTGCTAACACTATAAAGTTGAATTAATTAAAATTAAGAAGATATACTATAAATGATAAAACATATATAAATATTACGCTAAACCTAATACAGGTAGATCAATAGCCAGACGTGCATGTAGGTGCAAGCGTATCCGAGTGACTGATTGACTTTAAAGGCATTTAAATCAGTCTGAGGATATTTTATGCCTAGGGGTTAAGAAATCACGTACATTGTGCATTTATATTTAAATTTAAATTTTTATGTAGTAGGAGGGTTTTTTCTCGTTTTAACAATATGTTAAAATCCTTTGGTATTGTTTTCTGATCATTACTTTTACGGTATTGATCATGCTTATGTTTATAATTTTTGCAATGATTTTATCCCAAAATATTTGGTTGCCAATTTCTATGGATAAATTTATTCATTTTGGGTTTCAAATCAATGTATAGAATTTTGACTTTTATCAAAAGCCAATTTGGCTGTCGAAGAAGCTTTTACGTTTCTTCTTTATTTTATGATAATGTGTAAGCATATACGTAACGTATATGTTTGTATGTACGTACAGGGTGAAACGATAAAATTGTCACCCTAGAAAAGACGACATGATTCCATTTCCGTTAAATGAAAACTGGTTTTCTTTTTTTGTTGCAGACCATCTACTAGTTGGCCAGTTGTGTACAAAGCCCAAGAGCGATAGGAGCCGTCTATCATGTCTGAAAGTGACACAATGTTCAACGAGCGAGATTGGAGATGCGCCGCTGTACAACTCATGCTCTTTACCGATCCAAGTTATGACAACAGGACCATTGCTAACACCCTCAAAATGCACATCCGGACGGTTCAATGCTTGAGGGCACAGCTCAACGCATCGGACGACCCTTTGAAGGTGGTGGAGTGGAAGCCCAAGGCTGAGAACACCGCCAGGAAAACCCAGACGTTGAAAGTCAACACCAAAGTGTACCTGGATGTGCTGAAGAGTATAGTGATCCCCTGGTGCAATCAGGTGGCCGTTGGCAGACCTTGGGTGTGGCAGCAGGACTCGGCGCCGGCCCATAAGTCCAAAGAGACCCAGGCTTGGCTTCAGAAGGAGTGCTACGACTTTGTACCTATCTCTCACTAGCCCCCCCTCCTCCCCCGATCTGAACCCGCTGGACTACTTCGTTTGGTCATACGTCGAGAACACCACCAACATGACCTCTCACGTTGGTTATTCCAAGTCAGCTGTGCCTAAAACTTGGTGCAAATATAAAAGGAATGGTTAAAAAAGGAAAACATATTGGTAGAGCATGAAAAACACCAAAGAGTCAAGATAGAAAACTGAAAGCAGTTGAAAACCTTGAATTATCAAAAGAATGTCAAATAAAACAGAAGAAAAACAAAGCAACACAAACAGAAGAAAATAAGGTTAAAGTGGTTTAAAAACAAACAATCACGGCGAGTGGATAATTAAATTAAAGTGATATTCAGTGAAGAATCTGGGCAAAATGCAGAAACTTTTTATCTGTTGCCGTTTAAATAAAGTATATAAAAATGATTGGATGAAGGAAACAATTCATTTCTGTAGTGAAGGGGGGTGCATTTCACTTGCAGAATGAGAAACAATCATTACTTTAACAAATGCAACTGTGTACATTGAAATTGCGGATAACTTCCTCATTTCATTAAGAGAAAATTGGTTTAGTGATAATGAAGTAATTTTTTCCGAAAGATAATGAATCTTGTTTTAGAGCAAAGGAAATTAAAGGTTTTCTTCGAGAAAGCCATATAAAATCAATGACATGGCCAGCGAACAGTTCGGATCTAAATCCAATTGAAAATATATGATGGAAATTTAGAAAATGGTTCATGAAAAGGTTTCATCTATCAAAGAAGATCTATCAACTATCACTTGGGAAAGTTGGAACCACTTTAATAAAGAATATTTCTTTAAATTAAGGAAATTCATGCTGTCACAAAAGCCAACTAAGAATTGATTCTAATTTTTGTCAATGAATTCTATAATTCTTTCCTCAATTTTGGGTGATTCTAGAATATTTTCTTCTGTTTAGTTCGGAAAAAATCATCGCATGAAATTGAATAATTTGTTCTGATTTGTTTAAAGTATATTTTATGATGCCAGAATGTTGAGTTATTAAATAAAAAATCAACATCTTATTTATCATTGGTTTATTTACCGCTAAATAAAAAAAAAAAAACAAGTGAACATCTTCAAAGTGTACAAATTCCATAATTTTTGCCGGGGTAAGTAATAGGGAATGAAGGTGTCCAAATCAAATGTATGCAGTATTTATTTCACATAGTAAATCAATATTTATGGCACAACTTATCGATATTTGATATTTCCCAAACATATCTACATAAAGGATTTCTTTTTTCTTTTTGAGAGCGGAGATTTAGTTTCTATCCAATTTTTGTGTCACTTACCACTTAATTGATTTTAAAACGTATTTCTCCAATATTCCAACGTATTTCGGACTGTTCAGATCATAAAAACCAACAAATGTTAACGTTCTTTTGTGGTTTTTGTTGTTGATTTTGATGTATGTGTCTGTGTGTCAGGTACCGAAATATTATGTCTCGGGACAAAATCTTTAAAATATGGTTCAGTTCTTCATATCAGATGCGTGTTTCACATGAAAATTTAAATAACTGACTCAACAAGAACATAATTTTGATATTTTAGGTTTTAGACTCGATTTGTGATGATAGCATTTAATACTTTTATGCAACTTTTCTTACTTGTATTTTATTTACTTTTAATATATCTTTAAATATATGATAAAAATGAAAATAAAAAAAACAAACGAAAGATGTGCATGAATGTGAGTAAAATGAAAATCCATCTACCCCTTTTTTATTTCCACTTTATTCTCTCTTTCTCTGACCTATGATGAAGAAGTTAAAATATTCAAATCCCATCTCCCCTCCCATTTTCTACATTATATTCATTGTGGTTTCAGACGAGCAACAGTGTGACGCCTTTGATGTTTGCTTGTGCAAGCGGTCTCAAATAAAAAAAAAAATAACTGATTCTATATTGTTAATGTGTCCAACAGCCACCATGTGAGGCAGAGGACTGCTAGACACGACGATACCACCACCAATAAGACAACAACGGAAAAAGACTTCTTGTGTTTTCCTTGCTAGAAAATACGTTATACTATAACGAACCGCCAAGCCAACTTTCAGAGCCACACAGCTTACCAACTTTTCAAGCCAAACGCTGACTATAGTGGCGGACGAATTTTGTAAAAACAACGTGGAAGGCAAAATTAAAAGAAACGACCAGCAACAACAACAACAATAACACAGAGATAGATTAATAAAGTTTAAGACGAAAAAGGAAAGAAACTTCTCTGTCTTTATTCTGGCTGCAGGGATTCGAAAAAAAGGCAGGAATCAAGTAGACACAGTTGTAAAGAGACCAAAAGAAAATGTGGTACTGAGAAAAAAAGAAAAAAAGCCAGCCATACATTGACAAAAAAGGAACACTTTCTCGGGAACACTTTGTAGAACCACCATTTCTCGACCCGCTCTGTCGTAATGTACGTAAAACTCACCCTTCTTTTTTCTTTTTCCAGGTGAATTATTGACCAGGTCAGTGTCACTCAAATGGTTCCCAACTTGGCATTGTAGTTTCCGCCAATGAGAAAAAATGGGAAAAGAAGAAGTCGCGTTCGTTGCGTTCGTAACAATACTTTTCACTATGCATAATAAAATGTTGAAAGGTCTGTCATATCTTTTGCTCGTATTGTCTTTGATTGTGGGTTTTACAATCAGCAGAAATAATTCTGAGAAAGAAAATCCACCCAACACACCCGTGTACTAATGCACAACAACAAATAATTCAAATTCTTTTGAAGTTTGAAAATTTAAATCCTGTTCGCTAAGTTTTGCATCAACATCAATTGAGGCATCCACACCCCCAAGGATTTACGCGCCGTAATCAACAGTGAGTGAGGTAAGTGGGTTTGATGGCCCTAAACCTTGCCCCTTTGAATGCAAGAGGACTGAGTGATATAAGTAAGTGTGCGCGCTTGCTTAGTGAACTCTCGAACCTCAGTGTGAATGTTGTTGCAGGGCAAGAGACTCACTTCACTTGCGCTGCGGACTGTCAGGTGCAGGAGAACGACTACATTGTCCTTCCAGCATATGGCAGCCGTAGCAGCGTTGGAGTCTTCTTGCTAATTAGACGCAGCCTTAATGCTGATGTAAATCAAATTCTTGCTGATGACTGGGGCCGGCTGGTTGTGGCCGATGTTGCTGTTAAAAGTTTCGAGTTCCGGGTGGCTGCGGTTTATGCCCCAATATTGCCGTAGAGAGGGTGTCTCTTTTTCGGTGGTTAGTGCCTTTCCTTAAAGATCCAAAATGGATAGTTTTAGTGGGTGATTGGGATGCGATCCTTGATCCTAAGATAGACAAGGGCGGAAGGGGAGCTAAAGGGTCGGGAAGGTGGGAAGACAGCCTGATCGATTTTATGGCTCAGCGTGACTTGATCGACAGGTTTCGTTAGGATCATCCAGGGAAGGAGATGTGAACGTGGCTAGATAGTTCGCCCCTTGTCTGTGTCAGATCTTATCTGGACATAGTGTTAGAAGAGCTGGCTCTGATTTTGTTAAGTGTCCCATGTTCCGCGATGTAGCGTAGACTGACCATAAGCTTGTGAGGGTCAGTCTGCGGCCAGCTGATAGTACTAGTCTGGCCGGCTACTGGAAGTTCAATACCTCTTTACTGAAGATACGGGACTTCCAGCACCGGCTAGAATTCATAGTTCAGCGGGCATTAGAGGGGTCGATTACCGGAAATAAGTTGTGGGGATCTCTTAAATATAGGATTAGAGATTTTGCCATCAAATACGGTCGTCAGCTCAACTTAGATAGGACCAAGGTGGTAAAATCTTTAAAAGATAACCTATCTGGGGTAGTGGGAGGGGGGATTCTTTAGCCGTAGATTTAGCTAGACGAGACCCTGAGCGTGAAGCTTGCGAGCACTTCAAGGGATACGTAGTTAGATCCAGGTTAAAAAGAGTTCCAAACAAAGCCATGAAATGCAACGCGTTAGCACGTGAGGAAGAAGTACGAAGGTTCCAATTTCGGCATATCAAATCGGCCAAGTCACCGGACAGGCCCGTACTCGGCTCGAATAGTGAAATGCGCGACGCCTTTCAGGCGCACTTCCATGATCGCTTTGTTCTCTATCTTGACCTCTCGGTTCAGGAGTTTTGGAGCTATTTAGCCGACTTCCCCTGCCCTTGAGAGACTGAAGTGGCTAGCTGCGAAGTTTTGGTTACTGAATTCGAAGTTCGAGATACGTTGAAGCATGTCGACCTCAACAAATCGTCCTGACTTGATGGTTTACTCTACAAAGTGTATTTGAGGCTGCTGCATATGTTTGTGCCTATTCTGACAGACAACTTGCATTTGGTGCGTGAGATCATAGATGGCTTAAAAGACGGCACCGAAGTCGCGCTGATCAATTTAGATCAGTCCCAGGCCTTCGACAGGGTTGACCATCGGTTCTTGGCGACTGTTTTGGAGATTGCCGGATTCAAAGCGGAGTTCCGCGAATGGATTAACATGATGTTTCACAACCTGCAGGCGGTGGTGCAGGTGAACGGGAAGCCAATGTCACGGTCTTTGTGTTTCGCCATTTGGACATAAAGGCAGTGAAGAAGGTGGCTGCAAGATACGAGCAGATAGCAGGGGCCAAGATCAACTTTAATAAGAGCGAAGGTTTGCGATTAGGTGCCTGGAGAGGTGGCATTCCCCTACCTGGATCTTTCCGCTGGATTGGCGGACCCGTCCGCATCTTCAGAGTGTGGTTCGGGCCGGGCCTCCAATTAGAGCGAAATTAGTCGGACAAGGTAGATGCCCAGGTGGGTACCTGGCTTCGAAGGTGGTTGTCCTTAAAGGAAAAGGCGGAGGTGTACGCCGTATACATTTCCCCTTGATCCTATACCGTTTGTCTGTACTTCCTCTGCTTAGGGGGCTATCGGCTGGCGCTTCGACAGCCTCTTTACAAATTACTCTGGGGAGACAGCAGGCCGATGGTTCGGAGAGAGGTCTGTTGTCAACGTCGGAGTAATGGTACTTTAGGTATGCCTGATCTGGAGAACCACTGGTTCGCTGAAAGACTAGCTTACCTGGGCTGATCCTTGTCGACGAACGTGGTGTAGAGGCGAAAGCGAGGAACACCTTTCCCCACCTTGTCAGACTCCAAGGCTGAAGGTCGGCGTAAGCCGAAGGGCAAAGCACCGTTTACCCAAGAATGTCGCAAGGCCCTTTGAACCCTTCCTGGTTCCAGTGACCTTTCTCGGTCTTGAAAGGAACTGTATCAGGAACTAGTGGTGTACTCCGCTTCGGATCGGCTCGGCTGGTCGATGGAGGAAGTTCGTTCGCACTGGAATTGAGCGCCAGGTTCGGGCTTCTTAAACAATTCCGAGTTCTCACTCACCTGACAGCTTGCACCAAACGTGTTACCCCTTTTTGGTCTGAATTACAGAGAGTGCTTGACAAACATACCTGATTGTCCTCGATTCGGCAGTGGCTTAGAAGAAACGACTGGGCACGCCTTCTTCTACGCCGCATAACATACAATTAAAGGTGGTGCATGTAGCAACCCTGGTTGTACGAAAGGGAGCAACGTTGGAGTCATCCATCCCTCTTCTTCCTGTACATGGCGACTACGAACCGGGTCTTTCGGAACCCCACTCCGGGTAAGTAGTCTATTTGTTCTTTTTTTTCCTAGTTAACAGTATGTTGTGAGTCATTGTCCCCGTTATCGAGTCGTTAACCCTAACCCAAGGTCTCCTTCATCCCCGTTTTTTGTTGACCCTCAATCTTCGATCCAGCCCCATTTTTCTGAAGATATTGGAATTCATATCTATATTCTAATTTCTGCATAAACCACCTACACCGCGCCCTACTCTACATTTATTTTGCCCCTTTAGCTTTATCTCCCTTCTCCTCTAGGGAAGGTCCGGCTTGTTTTCAGTACCCTTGGACCCTGGAAAACAGTCAGCCTCCTTTTCATAGATAGGGAGATGGGCGGGAAACCAAACGGGTTTTTATTTTGTTCTATTTTTTTTAACCTTTTCTTTCGGGTTTTTTTCTTCTATTTCCATTATTTTCATAAATTGTATATAAACTATTCATTGTAGATAAAATTCATTTTTCATCCGGGGTTTTTAAGTAGGACTTTTCTCATAGAGTAAATGAGGTATTTTGGTTATTGTAGTGCGCTGTTGAATGGATCGGTGAATGTGGCTAGCTAGGGCTCCTTAGTTCTCACAGACTAGCACCTCTCCCCCCCCCACTCAAAACTTGGAGTCTTGTGCACCCCAGAATTGTAATTTTGGAAATAAAGCATTCCTACTGGTTATTATTTATTGACTTCTCCATTGTAGAAGGTCTCTTGCTTTTGTAGAAACATTTTTACGTTAAAGCCTTTTCCTGGGTTCAATGAGAATGCATTCTTCATTTGGTTGGTCTACTTCAAAGTCTTTGATACCGTAGCAAATGAAATCGGCAAACCGAGTTCGATTCTTTGATGAGGCTGCTTATGTTTCACTTAGCGATAATGCTCTTAAGAAAACCATGAAGCCATATTTTCTTCTCTCATCCATGAGTAAACAGAAGAACAGACTGGGATCTTTCAGCGTAAGTAGAGTTTCAATGTCAAAAATAGTTCCATTTCAAACAATTCAGTTTAGCATAAGTACGCAGTTTAAAAGTAAGTACACAGTTTAATTGTCAAAAATATTTCTATTTCAAGCAATTCAGTTTAGTAAAACAGTTCTAATTCAAACAATTTAGTTTAGTATACTATTGTTTTTGTCCACACTCAGTCAAATTTCAAAACAGTTCTATTTCAAACAATTCAGTTTAGCATAAGTATGCATTTTAGTTCTATTTAACACATAGATAGGACCCTATCAGATGCTACCACTCAAGGCCAGAGTGAACCTGGGAGCAATTGTTATATATTGACCCTCGACCAAGCCGTCAATCAAGAGATGCACCTGTGTAAATAAGCAGAGGAGCAGCGGAAGCAGGTGAGCATAAGACAATTATATAATCAGGTGCCACAGACGGCTTGGGTCAGTTCCAGTTCGTTCATTGAAGTTCGTCATTATGGTTGACTATGTTTCCGCTTATATTTATATTTGTATAGGTATGTGGCAATACAACATATTCATATTTTGTGCCGTGACCAGGATCTGGGACCAAAGTATGGTCCTTTTATGGTTTTGAAATTCTTCAAGGAATTACAGAGGACCCTATTGTGTTTGGGAGGATGAAAGATGTATCCGTATCGTACTTTGATGCTCGCATGTCAAGATAGCCAATCGCGCAAAGATAGTAAGAAATAAATTTAGATAATAATTAGCCTGGGCAAGTGTTGCATAGTGAGAATGTCACCTTCTAATTAAGATTTTGTTTTTTTGCTGTGGTTCAAGTAATTTCTTTTTATATTTTTACTGTTGTTGTCCTTGAGCAGGTGAACATAAGACAATTATATAACCAGATGCCACAGACAGCTTGGGTCAGTTCCAGTTCCAGTTGGAGTCAGTTGGGGACTAGATGCTGAATTGAGACCCAGCAGCAGACAAAGGGCTTTGGGCCCTCAGTGACCCACGGTTGAGCAGCCTAGCCAATATGAAGAAGTGCTGCTATGGACGCGAGAAGAACTTTGGGTCAAAATAACAGTCTCCAACTCACCTCTCACACACAACCAACATCAACACTTTCGAGAATAAAGTGTACGAGATATTTTTTATAAAGAAGTGTGGTCGTTCGCTAATTGAAGTTCATCATTATTGTTGACTATGTTTCCGCTTATATTTATATTTGTATATGTATGTGGCTATACAACACAATGGCAATGAAGGGGTACTCCGCATTCTCCATAGCTCCAGAGCCTCACTTTCAGATTGTCATATCCAGGACACTCGTTTGGGGAGAAGCAGTCGATAGATTTTACAGCCCCAACCGACTGAGCAATCCTTGATTAGGTAAACAATCTAGGAGAAGGGAAATTTGAATTCGCTTGTATCAGATTCTGCCTGTGACGGAGGATTTAGGTATTTATAGAGGACAGACAAACTCTCTCAATTTTTAATATGAATTCATCAGAAGCCAATGATTAGTCATTTTCTTTTTTTTTCTTTTTTTTTTTTTTTTGGTCCGTGCGAAATTTTTTAAAACTGTAGCTCATATTACGATTATGTCTTTATTAGCGATTACCGATCCTTTTCCCCCATTCACTTCAGTAACTATAAGCAGCAGCAAAAATAATGCGTGGGTGAAAGTTGCAAAGTTCTCTTGTGCGTTCATGTAATAACATTGTGATGACGAATGGATTCTCTCCCTTTCTCTCTTTTCCTTTCACTCTTTTCCTCTCTTTCTTTTCCTTTTACACTTTCGCTCCCCCCTCTCTCTCTCTCTTCTTTTCACTCTTTTCCTCTCTCACTCTCTCTGTCTTCACTCACTGTCCTCTTTTTTGTTATCTTTATCCTTCTCTATATTTCTGCTGTTACCCCTACATGATGACGTTACTTGCCGACTTTTCCAATTAAAACAAGGGCGTTAAAACGCCCTTGTTTTAAATGGACTCCTCCCTCTTCTTATAAAACGAACCGTGACGGATGGGGAAACTTATTGAACTACGAACAGGAAAGATTACGAAAAAAAAAAGAAAAGTCGACTTTTACTTAATTCTTCAATAAGAACGAATGGGGGTCGTACAAAATTTTTAAATGAAAGAAAAACTTACCATGAAAACCTGAAAAAAAATTGTATCCAAATAAAACAACTTAAATCTCTTGCAATACATATTGACATTCATGAAACAAACTAAATTTTTCAACATAGTACCTTTAAAAAAAAATAACTACTACTACTACTACTAGACGCTATCCTGAGAACTTTATGGTGCTAGCAGTAGAATCAGATGTTTAATTTTATTTATCCTATTTCACCCCTTGTGAATTTTTCACGCCAGTTTTTAAATGATAATCTTTTACAGGACTCTGAGTGACAGTCAAACTCCTCAGGTCTCAAGACTCTTCTCAGTATTCTACCCGATCTTGACTATGTTGTGGTCTGTGTAGTCTCGATTCTATCTCTGATTTCCAATTCCATCAGTTTTTTTTTGTTTTTTTTTTAGATCCTTTGTGGACCAGTCCACTAACAATGATTGCTATCACCATCAGTTTTTTCAACTTTCCGGCAATATCCAAGTATTTGTCTATCTTCGTTTGTTTCTTTTTTCTTTTCTTTTTTCATTTTTACTTTGTGGTCCGCTGGAATAGCAAAATTCACTGGATGATAAGTTTGTATCTCAAGGACTCGGTGAGAAAGAGATATATATTGCTATTTCTTATCCAATCACTTTATTTTCGAAGTTGAAATATTTTAACACTATTGCACTAGCATACAAATATACAAAAATCAGTTCATTACAATATGTATATATATATATATATATATAAAGGATTCGTGTCTATTTAATTATGTACCTATCGACTTACAACTCGGAAAAGAGACGTCATTGAACATTAAAATCGCATATACACTTTAATATGTTTATAATAAGGAAAAGTACAAAATCTAGTTTTCTTATTTTTACTGATCAAATATAATGCAATAAATAAAAATCAATCGATTTGTGGAACTCTTCACACTTCTTCATAAGTAAGTACAAAAATAGTGCGTGCAACTCTTTAGTGCATAAGATCCGCCATGATTCCATTGGTGAAATCTGAATTTTATGCTTTTTTCGAAAATTATTTTGTAACTTTGTACAAATTGTAAAAAAAAATCTTCAGTTTTTGGAGAACTAACAAAATAATGAAAAAATTCCAAACGAAGTGGTACATTTTTTGAAATAGTATTTTAAATGTAAAATGAAAAAGAAATTGTAATACGAAAAATTTCACATTTTAATTCTGAGCTTCATTTTATTGTAAGGACACATTTTTATTTCTTAGATTCTTTTTAATGTACCAATCTATAAAAGTACATTTTTAAAGGATAAAAACTTTAAAAAAAAACAACAAATAACAAAAATTAAACAAAAGCATTGTTTATTGATGACTTAGAACTGATTTTTGAACGAATACTTTACAAATTTCATAGGACAAAATATACTAATTTTAATCGGTGTAATCAAAAAATTGAAAAAAAATTTTTTTACAATAAACGAATATTTTATATTTGAATTAATACGCGAACTTTTCCACCTAAAAATAAGGACACATTTTGAATTCTTAGCTTTTTATGGTTAATTTTTATTGGGTAAAAAAGAAAATAAATTAATAGAATACATTATTTATCAATGTAACTTTACAGGCAATTAAAAACTGAACTAATTTTTTCCTCATATTTCTAGAAAAATAAAATTATAATAATGTTTCTAACCATTCACAAGTTTAGGGTTACATTTTTTAAATATTTTAAATGTAAACAAAAAAGAAAGAAAGAAAGAAAGAAAAAGAATATTGTGTTACGTGAGAAGGTAAGTAAAATTGGAATCAAAACTTGGCTGCTTTTTAGAAAATTATAAGAAAAGAAAATGTTCCGCTATTGAGCGCTAATTGCAAATAAATAAATAAATAAATAAAATATTATGGGAAACCAAAAATTGAAAAAATCCATAAAAATGATTTAAACCTTTCACTAGTATAGCGTTGCATATTCTTATGAATTATTTTAAATGTAAACTTTAAAAAAAGAATTTTCAGTCAATGGGTCGCTGGAACGGTAAAATCCATCTGAAGAAAAGTTCATTTTTTCTTGTTAATTAACTCTAGATCAGATCTTCAGGATTTGATGGCCCATTTTAGTCTCAAGGTACCAGAACATCGTTTTCTGGGACATATTCTGGATTGTACATATGCTGTTTGTCAGTATGGCTAAATTTTAGTCTCTTGCATAATTCCCAGTGGATCACCTTTCTTACTCTGTCATGTCTACTCCTATATTTTTTTGTGTCCGGTTGCTGCATTAGCTATGTGATTAGCTATTTCATCTCTTTCCGCCACAAAAACCTACACTCGCTATTCTGTTGCGTATTATCAATTTTTGCTTTAATGCAATTGATCCCTACGGCATTATTCCGTGCTACTATTAATAGAGATTCAGTTTGCCTCTTCAGGCTTCTCCTTCTTTGTTCTGTCCTAGTCGTCTTATCGGTAATTGTTATTATTCTTATTATCATAGACTAGGTATAGTCAATCAGTATTATCATTACTAGGATGAGACAAAAATTCCGCAATCTTTTGGTACACACTAGTTTGCAGCGCATATATCACGTGACTGAAGCAGTGCAAGCCATGGAAGGTACCCACTGCGATTGGTAGTCTCGTGGTAGTTGGTGTGCTGACATATTGTATATTGCTTAACCCCGTATGTGATTTGTAAGCTGCATTGATGAAAGTGCGACGTAGTCTAATTCGGTAACACAGTTCATGAGATCGAACTGGGCTATGATATCGCGGAAGTAACCAAAAGCATTTGTTGTACGAAATATGAAAGTGCAGTTGATCACAGAAAAGAAATTTCATTCAGGTTACTAGGACCTTGACGATCAGCCAAGGTCAAGTAGGTCTAAAACTGTGGATTCCGAGACTGTGTTCCGAGGCTGTGTTCCAAACTGTAGAGGCAAATCAGGTGAGTATTACCCGGAAAGTATCAGACGAACTCAACATCTCAAAGTTAGTTCGTCACCTTCATGCCCTAAACAAAAGCATTCATAGTTTCTGAATTGTGCCTCATGTTGCCTGAAGTTTAAAAAAACTTTGACTCATCCTAGTAATTTTGGCTAGTGCTTTCCTTCATCTTTTGCAGCTTTTTTCTATCAACTCACTTGAACCCTCAATCTACGACAGCGAAGATGAGCACGTATCGGAAACAACGGTGAAGGATAAGCTCTCTGTAAGACTCGAACTCACGCCCCTTTTGACTTGGGCGAGCCTGGTTATTTGTACTAGCTGCTTTACCATCTAATAAAAAGCAACTAAAATTAAGAAGATTAAAGAAAATATTAGTCAATAATAATAATAATAATAGATGTTCGATAATATTGCAATATCATGATCCCAATTATTACGCAATTAGCAATAACAGTAACAGTAACGAAAGGAGTAAAATTCTTTGGTAAATCTGACACAAGACTGCAGTAGTGGAGGATTTTATATTAACAATGGATTAAGAAATTTGATAGCTAAGCATCACTTGAGGACAGGCATCTAAACAGTAATGAAAACAGGAACAAGAATAACTGGGCTGGTTACGATATTTCTAGTCCTACTAATTTTACGAGTACTACTAATAATGTTGATACTGTAGTCATTAAGATTGTCATAGTAGGCAAAGTACATATGAACCAAATGGAAAAATATAAAGCTGTAAAAGAGAAATTTTTCGAGGTCAGAGATGTAGAGAAATAGAAAATACCCTCACGAGTTCTTTACAGACGCAAAGAAAACTGTTTTAAAATAAAACTCGACAGATTCTAAGATTAAAGAACCACAGACGCACGCGCTAAAGTTAACATTTTCCATATTTACTTCTTAAAATACATTCAAATTAAAAGTCGGTTGTTACTGTTGTTGTTAAAAGGGCGCGAAAATGTGATGGTTTTTTTAGGTTAAATAATCAACTGTCGCCATATTACAGAATACAACGAAAGCTGTGTCGTTCATATGTGAACACAAGATAATATTCGAATGCTTTAACAGATTCGGGATGTTTATATAAATCTATAGAATTTTTTAAGATGTTTATTTTAGATCCTCTTTACTGTCGTATTCGTTGAGTTAGTTATTCATTTTTTGAACAATTTGAAATTGTTGGAAATTGAAAAACAAAAAGACTTATATTTTCAATGTAAAATATGACGGTTTCATTCAAATCTCTCTCTTTCTCTCTGTCTATGTCTATCTTTCTTTCTTTCTTTCTGTCTGTCTGTCTGTCTCTCTCTCTCTTTATATATATAAGAAACGCAAATAAGAAAAGCTTTTGCATAAAAAAGTGCTCGGTGGTATAAGACCGAACAAATATAATTAAGGAACATTTGAAGTTTTATAACAGACAGACAGACAGACAGACAAATAGATAGATAGATAGATAGATATACATTCTAGTTGAAAAACCCATCCACGCTAGGTGGGTATGATACTAAACTGCATCCGGTTGTGAGGCTCCAATTCTGGGCCCAGACTAATATAGACTATTTATTGCCGTGACACCCTGATCCGCTCTGACCCAAAGTGTTAATATCTGTTAGTGTCCTAAGTCAAATTGATCTATTTGAAAATCATTTGTATTTGGTAGGAATACTTAAAACTGTGTACAAATTATTAGTATTAAGAACTTGAAACTATAATTGTTAACAAATGATTATTATTATTTATAATAATAATTTGAAATTGTCTTGCTTTCAAAATCTAAAAAGGGTTGATGGGTCATAAAACCAACCAACCAACCAACCAACCGTCCCTACAGGGTAAGAATTCATGATTTGGATCGCAGCTGGTTAAAATAACTACCCAGTCTTTTAAAAAAAATTGGGTGACATTAAAGAGATTTATCGATGCAAACATTTTATTTTTATCAGTCCTGACAAATAAATAATACTATGTGAATATTTGAAATTTCCACCTTAACGACCAATAATTCTAATGAATAGTGTTTAATTAAGATTTTTAGTGAGACAAAAAATTTGTTAGTTTTTCTTTTGCTGTTTAGAAACTTAAATTCTGTACAATTAGTTATATCTTGCGGTAACATGGCTTCCCCAATTATTGTTTATTATTGGAGACTCTTTTTAACGAGAGACCCTTTTTTCCATGACGAACAAAACATTTTTTAAGTTTTAAATATCCCCATGGATCCACAATTTTGTCCCTCTACATCCAAACTATCTGACTGTTGATAGAGGAGAAACATACACTTCCCAATGATTAATATAAAGTAGAAAAATTCCTGACTGCTGTTGAATGTTTCATTATTTTTCATTTACTTCATGAGTTTATATGTGTGTGCAATGAACAGGGAATATTCACTTTAAAGATTTGTGTAAAGCAATCGATTGTTCGTTTTGTTGTATGCACTTATCTGAAATTTTGATCGCTGAAAATCAATCGGTGAAAGCAACATCACTTGAGGAAGAGTAATCACGTAGTATAATTGTTTACTTCTGACTAAATATTCGGATCGAAAGCAAAAATGATTAAAACGATAAATCACTTCAGTGTAACTTACTTAAATTAAAAAAAAAAAAATTCTCAGCTGAAATCTGATAATTTTTACTGAACAATATTAACTTTATAGAATAATAAAAAAAAGTGGTAAATCTCTTTTCTGACAAATAAATTTATCTTTTGTAGTTACTGTTTGTAACTGTTCGGTGTAAATTTTTATTTGACAACATGAACATTGTTTAGGAAAATGAAATATTGAAAGATATCTAGACGTGTTCCCACTCACTAATGGGAACTACACATGGATGCTGTGTGCTGTTTTCAACAAATCTACGAAGCAGCACCCCACAAAACAGCAGCAGTATAGCCACTTACCTCCCACTTCACAAACCATCCAAGTAACACAAACAAGATATGCAGAGCGAGGGACACAGTTGGAGAAGCTGGGACGAACTCTTAAGCAACTTCCTTCAGTTGACTCCAATGCATGGACACACTTGCGTTGTCCGACCAAAAAAGACTTACATTTATCTGCTCTAAGTGAGCACAGGCTTCAGTCGAAAAGACCTATCGAGAACGATAGGGACGGATGGCGCAAGAGAGAGAGAGAGAGAGAGAGAGAGAGAGAGAGAGAGAGAGAGAGAGAGAGAGAGAGAGAGAGAGAGAGTCAAGGAAATCCGTGCTATCAGCACGACCAAATGATGATGATATCCATGATATACTAACCCTGAACAAAATAGAAGGGAAAAAAATAAATTCAATTACACATTTAATATTATGCTTACACAATTTAAATGTAGGTGGCATTACAAGTACAGAATGCTCAAACATGTCCCATGGTAGAATTATACTCATATTGCTCCATAAACAATCAGTATGTGAAAGGAGTACAAAATGGGAAAAAACCTACTTGACAATCGTGGGAAAGGTAGTCATATAGTTTACCGTTCCCTGGCTGAGTCAGAGACAACGTTTCTACTGTTGGTAGTTGATACGTGTGTAAGTGGGTGAGCGCATATTGCATAATATACCCCCATCACCTTTCATACCCGATATAAATGTTAATAGGACATGGGGCAAATCTACTGGGTCAGTTAGTGTGTATTAATTAATGTTACCTCTCCACTCTTTCGTCAGGAAACCACAGGTTCTTAAACTTGTTTAGATGCTTGGTGGTGAGGAAATGTTTTTGTCAAGTCTCCTAGAACTAACATTAGCCTTAGTATATCCATGATATATAAACACTGAACACAACAGAAGACAAGAGAAGATAAAATCAATTGTACATATGAAAAAAATCTGCTAGAAAACTAAGAAGAGTTCAGGAGATCCTTGAAGATTTGCTGTCGCTTAGACTTCAATGAAAAACCGCCAATTAAATCTCCAACGAAAACCTCGTATCGAGTGGAAATAATAAAATTGATATTATGCAGGAAACTAGCAAGTGTAGGCTATGTTATGACAGAGACGAAATAGCTAATCACATACGTGAATGTAGCAAACTGGCTCAAAAGGAGTACAGGAACACGCGCGACTGGGCGGGAAAGGTAATCTATTGGGAATTGTGCAAGAGATTTGAAATTTCACCATACTAACAAATGGTATTTATACAAACAAAAATCTGTCTTTAAAATGAAACCCACTGACGTCATAATTCTCGTTAATTATTTACGTCACATTCTCCAACGATTTTAATTTGATTTATTGATAATGTTGATTTTTACAACGTGCTTAATAACAGGCAATTGAATTTATATATACAATTAAATAACGTTTTAGAATGTGAACGAGGAACCTAATTGGAATATTGATCTTTAAAAAATTGATTTTAATAAATATTTGCTGGGTATTATTAATTTCTAATGTCTTTGATTTTATTTTAACGAATATGAATAAGAATTTAGTCGATAAATCTTAAAAGAAATTCATTAACAAAAAGAAATAACTGTGATTTTATTTTTACTGTCTAATTTAGTTAACTAGTCAGCTTAGGAAAATTTAGCAATGAAAGCCAGGATTGAATAGAATAGCGGACGTCCGAAATAGCTATTCAAACCACTCACGCCTCTTTTACAAAGTGGTTAACGTAATAGTTTAATTTTAGATAATTTAGATGTTATTCTTTATCTATTCATGCATATATTTTTTACTTCTCCCAATATTAATGTTTTTTTCAAATATTTACACACACACATATACTAAAAACAGAATAAGAAAATAAACGGATATATAAAAAAGTAAATTGATTTATCTATCAATGAAAAATTTATAAGAATTAATTTTTTTACTACTACACAGGATTTCAAATCATTTATTCACACACACACACACGCACACAAGTAATTCAGGCGTTGAAAAATGAATTAATTCTTTATGTTTTCTCATTTAGTTGAATAGTTATATTAAGTTTAACGGTGAATATGAAAAAAAAAAAAGAATATTTCGACAGTCCAATTCGTAGTAAAATAGATGAAAAGAGTCAATTAATTACAAAGTTTATTAATTTATCAAAATGCTTAATAAATTGATCAAAAATAAACTTATAAAAATAAATGAATTAATCTATCAATGAGAAAATCAACAAGCTGTACTTTCACTTCTTATGCGGAAGTTTGTTTTCTATTTTTGCGGGGAGTGAGGGGGGGGTCGGCGTTATTTTGCTTTGATTATTAATTTTACTTACTAAATTCATCATTACTCAACTAATTATTACTTAACTTTGCTAACTAGATTTATTATTACTGGACTGATTATTACTTATTTTATTTACAATACCTATTATTACAAAACTGATTATTACTTACTAAATTTATTATTTCTGAACTAATTATTACTAACTTTACTTACTAAATTTATCCGGTTGATAAAAGATTAAAATAACCAACAATAACCAATCGTCGCATCATTTAAGATATTATCTTTTTTTATTTTTCATAACTTTTTTTACATTTATTGGTATGATTTAAATTTTGAATTTTCAGTATGAAATTTTTAGTAATAAAAATCTACCAACTTTCAATTGTTTTTAAATATTAAAAAAAGATTATTTATCTATTTATTCTATCTTTTGGATTTATCAACATAAACATTATTTCATTAAATCAAAAACGATTTAATAAAAATATCTATTGTTAACATTTTTTAGTATTTTAGAAGAAAAATTACGGAGAAAGTTTCCTTTTTCAAAATCATACTAGTTTAATTTAAATAAATCAATTTAGCATTGTAATTTTCGATAATTCTACAATTATTCTTTTAATTGGTGACTTTCTATCATTCCGGTAATTAAATAACTCTTTTTAACTTTAGTGGAATTATTTGACTTCTCTGTGTGCGTGTGTGTGTAGTATGAGTATTAATAGTTATATAGCAATTAGTAATAATCTAGGAAAAGGAAAGTTCGAGGTAATTTCGATAAAAGCAGATGATAATTAAGGAAAAGGCGCTAAAAAGAAAAAAATTACAGTTGTAAAAGGTTCCTCAAGAGTTTTGTAGCAATAAATTTCTCCGAAAGTGAATTGCCAAAAAAGTTTCCTTTCTGTGGGTGAAAAAGAAAAAAGACAGTGAGAATTTTTTTTCTGAAGAAAATTGACCTTTTGACATTTTTTTACATTTTGATTCTATACAAAAAAGTGTTCTCATTCAAGTCCGTTTCATTGTGTTTTATTGATTTTGTTTAAATTTTGGTTAAGTTTTAAACTTGCACCTATTCAAGTTCTCCGGGGAAAAATTTCATAATTGTTTTTGTGATTTGAACTAATTAGACACTCAAACTCACTGCATTTTTTTTTATTTTTAGAAAAATAGAACAAAAAACATAAAACAAAACGATTGTCTTAAATTTCATGAGGAGTTGGGGGGGGGGTCATTTTCACATTTTAATTCAATGTAGAATGATCCCTTATTCCCGGAAAATTTAGCGTTGGATAAAAAAAATAATCAGACAAGTTGATTTATTTTAATTTTTCTTTTTTACTTCCATAACTTGTTCAGGAAAAGGGAAATTTTTCTACATTGAATTGGAATGTAAAAGTGCAACCCTTTTGAAATATAAAATAATTTGCAACCCTTTTGAAATATAAAATAATTTGAATTTCGAAAAAAATGCTGGGAATTTGAGGGTCAAATTATTTCAAATAAAAAGAAAATCTAAATTTTTTTTAATTACTAGAAAAATTTTTCTCCTGTGAACTTAAACTGGCGCACATAAGTCAAAAATTTTATCATGAAAAATTGGAAAATGGAATTGACAACAAGAAGAATATCTTTAGCTGAGGTGAAAATCCTGGAAAGTATGTTCACTTTCACCATTACTATTTGTAATAACAATAAGGCCACTCAATCACATTTTCAGAAAATACACCGGGAGCAACATATTTACTAAATTGTAAGAAAAGATTAATCACATACTGTACATGGGTGACTTCAAGCTGTTTGCAAAAAATGAAAAAAATTAGAGATTCTAATACAAACACTAAGAATATACAGTTAAGACACAGAATGTAACTTGGCAAAGAAAAATATGCCATGCTTATAATGAGAAGCGGAATGAGATAAATGACGGTATAAAAAAAATCAGGATGCTTGGAGAAAAGGAAACTTACAAGTAATTGGGAATATTGGAGCGGACACCATCAAATAAGCACAGAGTATCTCATGTGAACGAAAAAGCTTCTTGAAACCAAACTCTGCTGCAGGAATCTCACCTTAGTGATAAACGCCTGGGTTGTCCCACTTGTAAAATACTCGGAGCCAATCTTGAAATGGACATAGGAAGAACTCAGACAAATGAACCGGAAGACAAAAAGTTGATAACGATGCAAAAGGCTTTACATTCGAGAAATCACATAGACAATATGTGTCAAAAATCACATAGACAATATGTGTCAAAAAAGGAGGAGGTGGATTCACCAGTATTGAAAACTGCGTGGATGAGTCGTCGTATTAATCGACGACTCAAAGAATACATAAAAAAGAACAAAGACATATTACAGCGACCAGAAACAGCACTATCAACATAAGGACAAACAGAGCAACAATAAAACTAGGAAACAGAAATGGGAAGAAAAACAACTGTATGGATATTTCAAGCGACAAACTGATTAAATCATTAACGAGAAGAACTAGAAAGGGAAACATTGAGAGCGAAACTAAATCTCTCAAATAGCAGCACAAAACAACGCCATAAGGACCGATTATGTTAAAGCGAAAATAGATAGGACACAACAGAATAGCAAATGTAGATTATGTGGTGATGGAGACAAAACGATGGATCATATAATAAAGGAATGTAGCAAATTCGCTCAAAGAGAGTATAAGACTAGATACGACTGGGTGGGAAAGGTGATCCACAAGGAATCGTGCAAGAAATTGAAACTTTACCATACAACCAAACGGTATTTACACAAACCAGAATCCATCCCGGAGAATGAGACGGAGAAAATTCTCTGGGATTTTGAGATACGAACAGATCATCTATTCTCAACCTAGTGCTAGTAATAATGAACAGAAGAAGAAAAAAAGAGAAAATTTGCCGAATAGAGGATTTTGCCCTACCAGCAGACGTGAAAATCAAAGAAAACTTACTTTGACCTTTCCAGAGAACTAAAAAAAATGCTATGGAACTTGAATGTGACGGTGATACTAATTCTTACTGGTGGACTTGGAACTGTTCCCAAAGGAATGGTAAGAAAGCTGGAAGAGTTGGAAATCGGAGGGCGAGGTGAGACCATCCAAATTACAACATTGTTAAGATTAGCTCGAATACTGCGAAGAGTCCTGGAGACCTGAAGAGATTTGCTGTCGATCAGACTCCAGTGAAAGACCATCAGCTAACTATTGTGTGAAAAACTCTCATGGAATAATATGATAACTAATAATGTTCTACTTTTTAAGTTTGTTTGTTTGTTTGTTTGGATTTTATAGCATATCAACTTTTGTAGATTATTTAATGACAAATCAATTTATATACAAATAAACAGTACTATTTCAACTTATTCAGTTTAGTCAAACAGTTCTATTTCCAACAATTCAGTTTAGCATAAAAAACAGTTCCATTTCAAACAATCCAGTTTAGAATAAGTACGTAGTTTAAAAGTCAAAACAGTCCAATTTCAAGCAATTCAGTTTAGCACAAGTACTTAGTTCTATTTGACCCATAGATGCTAACACACCGGGCCTGATAGAACCTGGGAGCAATGACAATGAAGGGGTAGTCCGCATTCCTCAAAGTTCCAGCATTACTGGCACCTCACCATCAGATTGTTTAATGTCATATCTAGGACACTGGTTGGGAAAGGGGTCTGATTACTCTGCAGAGAAGCAGTCGGTGTATTCTACAGTCCCAATTGACTAGGCAATCTAAGGTTAAAATTATTTCTAAAGTGTATTAACATTTAAAAAAAAAAACTTTTTTAAATTTATGCGTAAAATGTTTCAAAAAAGTTTTTACTTCGAAATTAGTGGGGTTTAGAATATGCTGACGGTATGCTCTGAAAAGGGCTAAGACCACCTCCACGAAATAGGTGTCTTGGGTTTGAAACAAATCTGTTTATGATGGTGAGGTCTCCTGTTCTGGAAATCTCGAGATTGTGGAGTACTCATTCATTCCTATTATTCCTACGTCCACTCTGATCCGGAGTAATAGCACCTGTTAGTGTCCCATCTCTGAGTCAAATATATCTGTTTGAAAATTATTTGTACTAAATAGGAATACATAATTGTGAGCAAATTATTTTTCAGTTACTTGAAACCATACAACTGGGCAAATTATTTGTATTACATTGGATTACTTGATGTCATATAAGGATGGAAAAAATACTTTTAAGAAACAACGACACAAAAAAAGGAATATAATCTAGATTCCCTAATATCTAGACATAAACTAACCCCAGACGAGTTGACATGCCCTTAAAATCAATTAATCAATCAATCGTTCGAAAGGGCGTTTCGAGCAGGGAAAATTTCAGAACTACTAGATTATTTATGATGGTATAGTTTGTTTTAGTTATTTTCTTAAAAAGAAATCAAAATTTACGCATAGTATAAATATTAGAACGATGCAAAACTTCCCCGTGTTTTATTTCTTGTTCTCTGCAAAAAATAATTAGGGATCTACAACTCTAGAGAAAACGTTAAATTACCCAAAAATAGAAATTTTAATCCAAGAACAAACTACTGTATTATACTTATATTCTCTTTCTTTTTTACTCCCAATATTAGCTTCTTCTTCTTCTTCTTCTTCTTCTTCTTCTTCTTCTTCTTCTTCTTCTTCTTCTTCTTCTTCGCTCTCTCTCTCTCTCTCTCTCTCTGATCCCCAACCGCTTTTGGATGAGTCAGTCTGGCCGCTTTCTGAACCATCAACAGAAAATTTTTACGAGCAGAAACAGCGGTGGTATTGGGGGGCGTAAGTGGAAGTTACAAGCTGCAGTGATTAAGACAATTTTAGGGCAATCTTTGTTCCTGTGTCTGTTACTGAATATCTCACACACACACACACACACACACACACACACACACACACACACACACACACACACACACCAGACTAGACTGATCTATTTGAATTGAAGGGTACAGATTAACAAGTATAAATGAAAATATGTGGATTTGAATGCCTCGCGTGATGTACTGGTTAAACTGATTAATCTTAACGGCATTCGAACCCGTTTGGGAGATTAAGAAATCACATACATTGAGCATTGACTTGTACATTTTTGTGTTGTTTTTATTTCATTTTAAAGATATGTCAAAATCCACTTGGATCGTTTTCCAATAATTGCATAGAATTGATCATGTTTTCGCTCATAATTTTTGGTATGATTTTATTCCTCTCAAGAAGGATTGATTGGTTTTAACGAAATGTCAACACGTCTAGAGTTAACTTATGCGTAGAGGTTAGGGAATCGCTTTCTTCCATTGAACATTTATTTTTACATTTTGTGTGTCGTTGTTTCTTTCGAGCATCTTTTGCTCACAGTTATATGGTTTCAAGTATTTCTAATACTAATAATTTATACACAATTATATAGTTTCAAGTAGTTAATTTTTTTATAGAAGTCATTAGTTTTCACAGTTATATGGTTTCAAGTAGTTTATAATAATAATCCTTAATAAACAATTATAGCTTCAAATAATTATTCTTAATACAAATAATTTACATTATTATATGGCATCAAGTATTCCTATCAAATACAATTAATTTTCGAACAGATCTATTTAAACCATAAATGGAACTCTAATAGGTACTACCACTCCGTGTCAGAGTGAGCCTGAAAGTAATGAAGGGGATATTTAGCACTCTCAGATCTCCAGAATTGGAGCCTCTCCATCTGATGCAGTTTTTTTTGTCATATTCAGGACTTACATTTTGGAGATACAGTCAATATTTTCTATGCCTCGCTAAAAGAGGGGATGAACTGGTTAGCGAACTAGGAGAGCAGAGTTCGATTCTCATTGGGTGCTTCATATTTCTGACCTTGGGTTTATTAATTAATAAACATAATTATGAACAACTCACGTTAAAAGCACAGTTTCGAAGTTAAGCTACGGTGAGCCTGCCCAGTACTTAGAGGGATGAATACCTTGAAAAAGTCGCTACTATAAGTAACTTGAGACCTGTGTACAAAACTAAGTAAAGGTTAGTTGATTTTTTGAAGATTTCTAGGTCAATAATATTAAATAGAAAAAATGTGGAATGTTTTTAAAATCAAACATTCAAATGTTCATTTAACAGTTCCTTTAACCGCATTTTTAAAGAAAGAGGGAAGAAAAGAGAAAGAAAGAGAAAGGGAACCTTTCTGCTGCCCCTGAGAGATTCATCGTAAATGATCTCATTATAGATTGTATGGAATCAAATACTCACAAATACGAAAGGAACTTGTATCAGATTACTGTCAGAAGGGACATTAATAAGAGGAAACTTTATTGTAACAACGACTACCGTATTGCGTGTGGCATTTGAGGGGAGGGGGTCATAGGCACACTCCTTCAATAGATGAGATGACATGTTCAGGCTAGAACAAATGAGGAAGTTTACAGAGTGACTAAATTTAGACATTTAATACTTATGTACGCTTGCAGGCTAATGTATATGCAAATTTATTTGCGTGGTCATATACTGGAGAAATTTCATAAACACACACATGAAAATAAAAAATATTTTTGTTTATTTTTAACTGGGCAAAACGCCCAGTTAAAAATAAACAAAAATATTTTTTATTTTCATTTCATGTATTTTGCCAAAAATATCTTTTTATATATTCATATTGTAGGCCAGTTGACGTATGGGAACACAATATATGTCTTACAACAATGAGTACGTAATTTTCAATGTCCTCCATCGAAGTCAAGTATATGATACTAGATTTTGATTTTAAACTCAACGGAAGTGGAATAAACACGTGACACGTTATATTCGAGTAGAAAGCTGTGTGCAGAGTTGCATTTGGATATATGCTTTGAAATCTCTTAGAAACCTCGTCTATATCTCACTTACCTGATCTTGATAAAAAATTTTTTTTTAAAAAGCTGAACTTGTTCAGCCAGTGTTTTTATAAAAAGTATATTCGTTAAGAATGACTAAATCTTTTTTTAATAATCTTGGAGAGAATGTATTTAGTTCAAGGATACAGTTACTTTCAAAATTTCGACCATTATATTGCAAACTAACTGAAGAAACTAGAAATGATACGAAGCCCAGTCGACTGGGGCTGTCGAATATGCAGACTGCATCTCTTCAGAGAGGTGAGACTCCCAAATGAGTGTCCTGGATATGACACTCAACTGCATCTGATGGTGAGGCTCTAGTTCTGGAGTTTTAGGGAACGCAGAGTATCCGTTCACAGCCATTACTACCAGGTCCACTTAGACCTGAGGTGTTACCACCTTTTTGGATTCCATCTATGGATCAAATAGAACGATTAAATCATTTACTATATTTAAAACCATTTCACTATGTGCATTCAAACATTGTTATGTAATTTAACAAAATCATTTATTCAATTACATAACAATACTTGAAACTATGACAAATAGAAATATTAGTGTTAACAATACTTAAAACCATTTAAATGTGTGCAAACAAATGAGATCTGGATTATTCAAAAATTGTTACCTACAAACTATTCGCTTACATATTCAATATATATGTATAAAAAGGATTTAGAAATAAAAAAAACCTACCAGGGTTTTTAGCGGTAATTTTTAGCCGGAGATTTTTGTTGTTGTTAGCGAGGAATGGTTGTAACGTGGGTGCGTGTTTACGTTGAGTCGCTTCCTCGCCAAGTGTTGTTAGTCCCCTCGCTAGGTTGTGAGAAATAAATGGAGGTTGAAGTAAGATGGCGATAGTCGAAAGGTGTTTTTAGGATAAGGTTTTTATTTGCAGCATGGAATATTTGGGTTTGCTTTTGGTGCTGCAAGACTCGTGCAGAGGTTGTGCTAATTGAGACGAAATGGAGTTATGAGAAGTTGAGAAGGTTGAGATGGCAGCGTGTGTTGTCGGACATGTGAGGGATTGTGTTCGTTGTATTTTAACGAAAGACATGTTGCAGTTGTAGGAATTGAACTTTGGATGAGTTTCGTGTCTGGTATTGAGGAGAGTATGCGCTGTCTCCATTAAAGTGGCCCAGAGGTGAATGATAGCTAGTGTGTCATTTGCGGAATAAAAGCATCGCGTTGACATAGACAATTTTGGGGTGATATAAAGTTGTGCCTGTGCGAGGCTTGTTGAATGTATCTAACTTATATTCAACTGGGATTCCTTGCAAGGAATTCATAAATTAGATGGGTTCCCTCGTGTGTCAATGCTGCTGCTGCTGCTAGAAGAGCCCCCCAGTGAGACGTCTGCACAGGGGGGTGCGTTGTCCAGCTAAAGAGTGTGTTTGAAGAACGGCCAGTGTGACGTCTGCACTGGACGGCGTTCTCCAGCCAAAGAGACTGTGTTTGGCAGCTTAACCAATCTGCTAGCCCGAAAAGAAGGTCCGGGCTGAATAGGATAGGTCATCCTGATTGGGTGAAATTAAGTGTCGAATTAAATTTGCGCGCCAAACTAGAATACGAAATTTCCCTTCACTACAGGTTGATATAACGTAAACCAAAACCCACCGACCAACCAACGTAAAAGGATGCGTTTAGCATTATCTATAAAATTGATCTCAAATGTTTAGCTGCAATAAAAGAATTAATATCGAATTGATATTCTAGCATTCAAAGCTAAACGTGGTTTATACAAATCTGCTGCTCGTATTTTGTAAATTTGTCCAGTATAGACCAATCAGAAGAAAGTGTTTTAGGTAACGACTTGTTTATTTAGATAAATCACAATAAAAATTTGTAAAAAATCTTAAAGGATCGATTTAAGACTCTTCTAAACATCAAGCTTCCAAAATGGATTATTTCTTCATTTGATGTTGAATTAGAGAATGAAATTTTAGACAAGGTTTTTAAAGAAGAGTTTATTGAACTGACATTCCGGGTCATTGTACGCATTAAAAGAAATTGGATATTACGGGATGAACAAAAAACTACTGCAAGATATTCTGACTTTTGAGTGATTGATGAGACTATTCTACTAGCTTTTCTAAGTTCGTGTATTGTAAGAGAGAGAGAGAGTGAGTGAGAGAGAGAGAGAGAGAGAGAGAGAGAGAGAGATGTTGCATGAAATATTTAGGTATGTTTCATTAAACATTGTAGATAAGGATTATGTGACGTGGTATGCTACAGAGAGAGGGAAAAGGGGGGTCAATTCCTCTACCCCTCTGTGTTTGAATCAACGAGCACTAAGACTGACCGTTAAAATGATGTATGAATGGGGGTCAGCTCCGCGCACTCTATGACCAGCATTCTGTTGAACAAAGAAAGGAATCCAGGTCACTCGGGTATCGTGACCAGATGGGATAGTGGGAAAAGGAAAAAGTCAAATGATTGGCCCATAGACCCTTAGCGCCAAAATGCCATTTTTTCGTTTGAGAAATTTGGAAAAGAATCTTCTGTTTTTGGACAGAGGTCAGCCGAGAAAGACGCTGACTCCGGCGACTCCGGGCTGTCCCTCGCCCGTAAAAAGAGAGAAAAAAATCTGAACATTGAAACCCATCAAAGATAAGTACAATTTAATTTGTTTTCCTTCTACGCTTCCAACATAGTGGAAAGTTATATGTACTCAAAAAGAAAGAGAGAAACTGAAAAGATTCTGTTTCATCAATAGTAAATTAGTGAATGAACTTTGTTACATGCTTCAGTCCGGCGACTTAGACATTTTCTCAAGTAAAAGAAAAAAGAAAGAAAGAAAAAAAGAGAAAGAAGAAAAGGACTATTGAGAGACATTTATATTTGATACTTCCTGTTGGCTTAATATTGCCGGTATTTTAAAAAGAAAAGAGAAAAGAAAAAGGAACTGTTTCTTAAATCTTATCATTATTTGTTTGGTCCTCACCTATCAAAATTTTGTTGTGTTTTAAATGCACCCTTGTGTTGAAATCTTTTGGTTGTTATTTCCCCTATCGATTTGTCTTCTTTTGTGCGTATCTGTTTCAGCCTCGTATAGCTTTCATAAATTCTCGCTAAACGTCTTATTGCCACCCTAAAACATTACAAGAGAATTTTGGAAGTTTGACTACATTTGATATGTTCTAACCTCGAAGTCCGTTTTCCCGATATCTGAGGGGGTAGGAAAACGAAGGACTTGGTGGGATATGTGAAGTGAATTGGTACCTCCTTACCAGCGTCGGAGATCAGTCTAGCCCCAAATTAACCCCCACATCATTTGCCGGTTTACCATATGTCCGAAATAGGAGTCTTGACGAGGACTTATTTTGCGGGGTGTCAAGTGCCAGACTACCCTCGACGTCACATGCGCATAAAATGGACTCTCGTCCGGGGATAATTATTTATGCAGCGTCACTGTTGTTTATCTAGTTTTTCTGTCCAATAAATAGACCAATTAAAAAACAAAGTCCAAACATTTATTTATTCTGACATTTTTTCTTTTATTTATTTATTTATTTAGTACATTTATTACAAGTCAGCTGCAGACAATGAAAAATATCTCAATGAACAATCCTTGTCTGTCGTAGTCAATGAAGCGCGCACGCACACGTATTCCCACACACACACGAACGTACACACACATAAAAAAAAACCAAAAAAAACACGCGCATGGCGAAGCGTACGGCGAGTTATCGTCGCTGGAAATGAACTCGACAAACCGAATTCAAATCCCAGACGAGATTATATGCATTTCAGTCATGCCCTTGACAGAAACATAAATTCATCTCTTATCTCCTCCCCTCTGGCTATGGATAAATAGTAACGTAAACTGAGCTGTTTAGTCTTGTTATGGTTAACGTTCTGAGAGAAGAAAAATCCTCAAATCACACCTCTATTCTTCCCTAATAAAAATGTGCTCGTGTCGCACCTGTTCACACACACACACACACACACACGCACGCACATATATATATATATATATATATATATATATATATATACAGCGATACTTTTACCTCCCCTCTTCGCGTAGTTGAATGGAAATCGATAAAAAGGTGTAAGTGCGTAAAGTAAACTCTAATAGTTGTGTTGAAAAGAAAAATTGAAAATTTATGGGGAAATAATTGATAAGGCCAACATATGCAAGGTTAACATAAGGGTTTACGCATGCTAGTCGTTTTTTGTATAGAACCTCCCTCCCGATAACCATGTGTTCAAAAGGAATTTATTTCCAGAGAAATAAACCTTACGAATAAATGTTAACACTTGCAATTGCATATGTTTCCATATGCTGGTTGAGTTATGGTCTCTTTTTGAACAGGAAACAAATAAAAAATATACAATGAAATAATACAAAGGAATGTAAATTTAAGGGGAAAATACGTAAGGCAATTGGAATAACCAAGACTTTCTCTTCGTTGAACCGCCAACTTGCAAAAAGATGTTTTACAATTTTTCAAGTAAATACCTTCACTTGTTATTACAATTCAAAAGTTCCTTTTTTCTTTTTTGGGTCACTTCAACCAACTGAAAGTCCGCTAACCTGCCGGGTAAACACGGTATTTACTGCTGAATAATTCTATCTTTCTGCAAGCTTTCTTAATAATTTGGTGAACGGGTTCAAGCAGGTTTTCAAATCTTATCGTCGGATATCTTTTTGAATTCTTCAGTTTTACAATGTCGAAAGATCTTTACTCTCTCTCGGAGTAAGCATGTAGTACCAATTCGTGTGTTTTCTGCGTAGAGAAAAACCTCATTCGGTTTTCTCCACGACTTTTAAATTCTTTTCTTTTATTCTTTAAGGTCTTCGGGTGAATCAACTAGAATAATGACTTACTTTGCGTCCGCTGAATGGTCGAATTCTCCGCTTAAATTTAGTTGTCAAATTGTTAAATATGTACCAGTAATTTAAAGAAAATAGTTTTAATAAATTTTTGATTCGCTGATTATGAAAATATGCATTTTTTTCTTCAAGATACGGTTCATATTTATATTGAATACATCAACTTTTCAAATATCACTTTTTTCTTTTAATCATTCCATAATATACCATGGTAGCAGTACGTGTTAATCACATTGATATCACTGATGACATGAGACTAAGACTTAAATTTTTTTAACGGAAAGGATCTTTTCATAGAAGAGAAAAAAACAAACTTTTCTTTTATTTCTAAGACAGATTCTTACGCGTATGGTCTTCTATGATAAAAATGATTGAAGTAGCTTCAACGGAAAATTACCTTCAATCCTTTAGTGGTGTGGTCCGCCTTATGAAGATTTATGTTTTATGCAACCCGTTTCTCAACAAAGGTTGTTCATATCTGGGTTAGAGCATCCAATGAATGCCTCCTACCGGTCAAATACATTGTAATTTCAACCGCACCCAATCCGTCTCCAGGATGAATATCTAATTATTCTATAATCAATCCAAGTACGAATTAAAGGGAGCGTTAATTGCGTTATAGGTTGCTGACTCGGAAAAAATGGCTCCTCTCTGAGTCAAAGGCGATAGTAGATTTGCTTTAAGAGGTTATCAGAAAGACTTTCATAAATCGTTCATTTTTATCCATGTATTTGTGTGTGTATTTACCAGATCCCTCCGCTATATGCAGGATGTTATAAAAGGTCAAATTTTAAGCGGAGTAAAGGTTGTTTGAATTCAGAGTTATCCTTCTCATAGACTGGTTGCCTAGGCAAGTTTAAAGAAACTAGTCTTACCTACTATTTACCTGTAGCTAAAGATTGGAGAACAAAAGGGTTCATACCTTTTCTCAGGGCGTAAAGTGAAACACAAACAGCCTCGACCAGGTTTTGAACTGGGGTCGCTAATTCTATTTCCTACAATGATAGCCGTTATGCTGAACACGCTTAGTTTATTCTTATGTTGGAGTCCAATATGAATTAAGTTCAGACATTGGGATCCATTCATTGAATCGTGCTTGGCCACCGCCACGCACGAGGCAACAATCAAATCACTGAAATTCTGGCTTCACTACAGACAAAACGTCTATGCGCTGCTGTTGTGTTACTAAAGAACGAAAGACATCAGAAGTTAGATGAGTCATTGATATATAAAAATGAAGGGCAAGTCGCTTACAGCTGTTGGCACTTAGTTTTAAAATCAAAATCTAATTAATTTATTACGAAATACATTTAGGAAATCAAGATATGTATATATTCCCAGTATATATTTTTGCTTTAGATCTTAGTTTCTTCCAAGAGTGGAAATAGTTTGAAAAAAAAGGAAAACAGAACAAAAAAAAAAATGAATAAGCGTTGATACTATATATCTTTTGTGGATAAACTCGGAATATTCAAGTTCAAAGTTGTTCTTGCCCTGTCGGCTGGGGCTGGAGAATACATCGACTGCACCTCTATAGAGAGGTAAGACCCCTGCCATGGATATGACACTAAACACTAATTTATCTGATTGTGAAGTTCCAGTGATGCTGGGGCTTAAGGGAATGCGGAGCACCCCTCCATTGCCATTGCTTCCAGGTCCACTCTGGCCTGGAGTGGTAGGTAGCACCTGATAAGACCCTATCTATGGGTTGAAGAGAACTAAACTGTGTACTAATGCTAAACTGAATTTTTTAAATTAAAACTGTTTGACTAAAGTGAATAGCTTAAAATAGAAATGTTTTTGACAATTAAACTGTGTACTTACATTTAAACTGCGTACTTATGCTAAACTGAACTGTTTGAAATGGAACAGTTTTGTCATTGAAGTTGTACTTACGCTAAATTGAATTATTTAACTGTGAGTAAACAAAATATATACTTATACTAAGCTGAATTGGTTAAATTAGAACTGTTTGACTCAACTGAATAGCTTGAAATAGAAATATTTTTGACAATTAAACTATAATCATGCTAAAATGAGTTGTTTGAAATGGAACTGTTTTTGTATGCTAAACTGAATTGTTTGAAATAAAAATGGATTTGGTGTTAAATAACTTATGAAGGTTGATATGTCATAAAACCCAAAAAAAACTTCAAACTTCAAAACTGTTCAAGATCTGATTTGTCCAGAAGGCAAATAAAAAATTTTATCACAAGATTGTTTTCCTCGTGTTAAAAGCGGATTTTCTAAAATTATTCTGCAGGAACGCATTCAACTGATATATTTCTCGGTTAATGGACAAATCTTAATGAAAATTGGCATCTGAATTCCTTTGATATCAAAAAAGATTTTTAAGACATCTGAACAGGGTACAACATGCAGGAAGTAGGGGGTCTATAGTGGACCCACCCCGTTTTCGGAGGTGCCAGGAATATCTGAGCTTAAAATTGATTACGATCATCTAATACGTTGAGGAAGCAACTAAAAAGAAAATTCATAATATAGGATTCATTCGCACGAAAAACAAATAGAATGAATTCTTCTTTAACAAAATGTGTATATTATTTTTATACACACACTTACGTGCGCATTTATATATTCGAATACTTATATTCACACACACACACACACACACACACACACACACACACGTATATATATATATATATATATATATAATTCTACCACATTTTTACATTCATGAGAATCTTACTGAAGTCTTTTTCACTTAATATCTTTCTTCAATTTCATCTTTTTTCTTCTCCCATTTCTTTTCCCTTTTTAGTTATTATTCCTTTCCTTTTGCTTTTTGTTCACTTTTCTTCCTTTCTTTCACTTTCTTCCTCATCTTTTTTTTTCTTCTTCTTGAGTGTTTTCCACTCGATCTCTCCCCAGATGTCTCAGCTTCTGACGCCCTTATTTTCAAAGTAAGCGCATGGTAGGATTTGAAGAATGGAAATAGGTCAGAGAAAGAGGAAATACCTGTAGGCGTTTGATAAATGTAAGGTAAATAGATGGCCCCAAAGGATATATTCCGAAACGTGTGCAAAAACGTGACAACCAGTAATGGATTGCACATACGTGTGTACATATTGACGGGTTTGTTTGTTTTAGTTTTGTTTATTTATGAGCATATTAACCTCTTTTGGATATTCAATACCGAAATTTGATTCATTTGTAAGTGTTTGATGATAATCATAACGATATTTTCAGAGTTCCATTGCAATAATTTTTAAGCACCTTTTTATTTGTCTATAAGGTAGGACAATTCCATTTTTGGTCAGTTTTCATTAGTTTTGGTCAAAATCAATGGTTCGTTCATGATGTCATATAAAATTTTAAAAAATTAATCTAATGTAAACTTTATATACGCAAAGCTCTTCTCATGAACTGAACACTCCGGTAGCTGATAGCGTATATGTAAAAATATTCCTTTGCTTCCGCTGAGAATGACGATAGCTTTAGAGTAAGATATCCGACTGATAAAAAGCTTGAAGCATCTCGTGTGTCTAGCCACACTAAAGAGTTGTGATACCAAGAAACTGTCGGTGGATGACAATATATATATATACATTTCCATTATATTTAAACGACATGCGTTAGACATGTATCGAGACTGAAGCTGCATTTACCAAAACATGTATGAATAATGAATGCAACGTTAATTTTGATTAAAATCGTCTCCATAGCAATCAAAACACTTATTCCACCGAATTCTCAATGGGTCGAAGAACCTCTTTTGATATGACATGAAGCTGCACCTTTGTATTTCTCCTGAAATTTTATCCTTGACGTGAATTTTCAGTTTAGTCAACCAGAAAAAGTTTTTGGAGAGTATTGAAGATACTGTACTTACACAATCCTGTGTTTCACTAAAAATACTTTGTTAAAAAATCTATCGAGACTTACTTCATTTTTTAAAAATGTTCAGATTCTACTCACCATCATTTTATCCTATAAATTACTCAAGTGTGCACTAGGCACTGTAAATACACCAACTGCATCTCCGCAGAGGGGTAAGATTCCCCAACAAGTATCCTGGATATGATATTAAACAATTGGACGGAGAGGCTCCCGTGATGTTGGAGCTTTCAGGAATGTGAAGTACCCCTTACTCCCATCGCTTCCAGATACACTATGACCGGAGGGATAGCACTTTATAGGGTCATATCTAATGGTCAAATAGAACTGTTTGACATTCAAACTGAGAGCAAACAAATGACTTATCATAAATTGAATTGTTTGAAATAGAACTGGTTGATCATTTAAGTGTGTGTATCTACAAAAAAATGTTAACAAATCATAAACATTTATTTTACTTGTAAAAACAGGATTTGGCATTAAATAACCAACAATGATTATTGTGTCATTAAAACAAACCAATCAATTGTGAACACATCTTCATTTAAATTTTAAAATTAAAATTAAATTTTTTTTTAAATGTAAAATTTCAATGTGGATAGTTTTTGACATAAATGTAAATGGCAAACTCACAAGAAATTTTAACGCAATACAATTAAAATGATCCAAGAGAATAAAGCAATATTAGCCTTAATGAAGCAAGATGCCCTACTAAGCAATTTTCCGGCATCATCTTAATGTTGTATGATAATCATTTTTGGAAGACACATCCAGATAAATGTGGGTAAGTTATATAATTATCGCATTAAAAAAATTAAAACGTGTGATTATATCAATAAAAATCATTAAAATTCTATACTGTATTCTATGTTCAATATATATATATATATATATATATATGTTCAATATATATATATATTTATACATATGTTTAATATATATATATATATATATATATATATATATATATATATATATAATCTTTTTCTAAAAACAGAACAAAACAAAAACAATCGGTCACATTAAGATAACAAATTTATTTCCATCTTGTTAAAAAGCATTGATATAAATCAATGCTCTAAAAAAATTAACAGGACTTCTTCAGATCAAACAAGAAATGCAATAAAAAGAAATTCACATTTTTTAAATTACATTTCTTGTTTGATCTGAAGAAGTCCTGTTGATTTTTTTAGAGCATTGATTTATATCAATGCTTTTAACAGGATGGAAATAAATTTATTATCTTACCGATTGTCGTTTTGTTTTTTTGTTTTTTGCTTTTTTTTTTTAGAAAAAATTTGTTGTTCTGTGGATTTTATTTACATTGAGCTCTTTACCAGGATTATTTTAGTTTGATATTCTATTTTTGAAAATTTTGTTTGTCCTGATTGGAATTATTCGCTCCTACAGATTTACTGGATTGAATAATATCTAATATATATATATATATATATATATATATATATATATATATATATATAGACAAATAAGTAGCGAAATCATTGGTCACAAGGGGAAAACTATTTTAAAACAATAAAACAGCGAGGGCCCTTTCATCCGGCACTTGTCAGGCTAGATCACCGGAAAGAATGATTAAAAACGGGAGTAAACAAATTAATTGGATCGAAGGTACAGGGAGGAGAAAAAAATATTAAGTTACATCAGTCTCCAATATTTCCCCAAATATATTTAAAATGTGACTGCTTAACTGTCTACATAGAGAGGGGCGATCTATAGCGATATAGATCGTCTCTAAGACATGAATTTTGTCTCTAGCTCTATGCAGAACAGAAAAGCAGTCATCTTGATAGTTAGTCCTGCAACTATTTATGGCAAGCAAATACTCACCAATAGCAGAGTCCATTGCCTGCGAATGCCCGAATGTTTGTCGGCCTTTAGTTATAATACCTCTGGATACATGCTCCAGACGTTGACAAATCTGACCTATATATGTCGAATTGCATCGACATTCAAATTTAAGATCAACAAACTTTGTTTGAAGATAGGCAACTTGTCTTTATGTATGGAGTTAAAGCCCGTCCTAGTAGTGAAAATTGGTCAAACATTAACAGCATGATAACAACGGTACAGAGAGGAGGTAACCTTCTCAGCAAAGGACTGGCAAGCAGGACCAACCCAAGGAAGTCTAAAATAAAAAGGACATTTGGGAGGTCCAAAAATTTTGTTCTTATTTTTTAACCTGGTCACTCTTAGCTGTCCAAAGCTTAACAATCAGTGTTTTTTTGTGAATTACTCAATTCTTTACCTCTTGCTATGATCAGAACCTTCTCGTTCGACAAGCAATTGCAGAGAATTCCGGTTAGGATTTTAAGACTCGTTATAGTTACTGATAACATTATCATAACATTCTAGAAGGCTAACTATGGGTACTGATAGCATTATTGAAACAATGTTGTACTGCACGATTACTTTTTTCACTCATGTAAATGAATAAATGGCATTAATTTCTGTAAAATTAATTGTAACCTAAGTTTATATACACATATTGGTAGAATATATCCTTATAAAGTAAATGTATATAAAAATTTTGTTCTGGCTATATTTAAAAGATAAAAATAAAAATTTTCATCTATACGAATATTTATTTCACCCCACTGTACACACACACACACACACACACACACATATATATATATATATATATATATATATATATACCTGTTGCTAAAATTTTAAAATGGTAAATTAAATGCAACCGTCAAATAGAAGATTCTTCTTCTTCTTCTTCATTATTATTATTATTGTTATTAGATTGTAAAAACAAATTTTAAAACAATCAGACGGGTTGCTAGTGACAGTTTCAAGCTTGTGCGATCATCAAGAAGCTTGACATTCGTGCACACACACACACACACACACACACACACACACACACACACACACACACACACACACACGTGTGAATGACAAGTTTCTTAACTTATTGTCTTCGATACGTCATCATAAAACTGACAGCGACCGTAAAAGTTTTGCGCCGACCCCCCACCAGCGATTTTAGATATTTTGTGATTTTGATAAAATAAGTTTAACCATAATCTAGATAGAACTGCCATCTTCTCGCTCTCTCTGTCTCTCTGTCTGCATGTCTCTCTCTGTCTCTCTCACACACACTATATATATATATATATGTATATACTTCGGTGCACAAGAATAAGGAACTTCCTAAAAAAGAATAATGTCCCGAGTAGAACACTAAACTGCGTTCCGGAGGTGAGGATCCAGTTTTGGAGATTTATGAAGTGTGGAATCACCTTTTCGTTGCTATTATTCTGACTCGGAATTGTGGCGCCTTTTACAGTCCACTCTATCAGTCGAATAGATCTATTTAAGATTACTAAATATTTGCCTATTCAAAATAATTGTAAATATATATTTTTAGACGGTGTGAATTTGAAATCATAATTGTTACACCGACTTAAAATAATTCAACACTAGTTGACATGCCGTAAAACCAATCAATCATTAACAAGATAGTTCAAACATTATACTGCAGAAACTTCAAATATTAATCTAGCACTTAATTGAGTCAACTTAAGAACTTATTAATCCACTCTCATCTTAACCTCCTTTTTTGGATGCCCTGGGGAGGTTCTGGCTAATAAAAGATGGTCCTTTGAAACTGAAATTTTAACTGAGTCATCTGAAGCTTCAGGCCTAATTTGTCTGCGAGGAAATAAGAGAGAATAAAAACTGGAAGAGGGTCCTGATGATCAATAAACAAGAGCTGGGCCCACCTACATTCCACGACCAATATTGGCCCGATCTTTTACACATGCGTAATGGATGCACAGCTGCTGCTACTGCTGATAATGATGATGATGATATTTGTTCAGGTGTGCATTGTGGTGTTCGACACATTCGATCGTAAAGATTGGGATATGATAGCAAAGATATTGAAACTTAAACATTGCTCTGATGAAAAGTCGAGTATATATATATATATATATATATATTATAATCATTATTATTATTATTATTGATGTATATGTGGGTGGGTGTGGGTGTGATCGAATTCATGGATGTTTCAATAATTTTGACTGATACTGCAAACTCTGCTCTGATCATAAACATCACAGATATTCCAGTCAAAATAGCAACTGCTAAATATTATAACATAACGATACGACCCAAACATATCCAAAAGTGGTTGCTTAACCAATGTTAAAGAACCCAATCTGCCCTACTATTTACCGACAGCTGGATTCATACTTTACCCAAGGGCATTAGTGCAAAGTGAATCGCAGACTTGTCCAGGTTTTGAACTCAGATTACCGATTCCATTTCCTACGACGATGACCGTTACGCAAAGCACGTCCCTTAGCGTGCCATGTAGGTAAAATGGATCACGCTTTATTTCTATCACACACACACACACACACACACACACACACACACACACCTCTTTCCTTTTTGCATCTTTGTTATTCTTCGGTTATGCATCAATAATGTTGTTATGTTTGATGAATTGCCTCATAGATTTCTTCCTGAGCAGAACTTAATATTTTATTGTATGAGTATTTTGAATTATAAAGAATGTAATCCTAATATCTCGACACTGATTTTCAAGACAGGAACGCAGATCCTTTTTCTCGAGACCATGTTTTGTGATAAACTAAGCTTAGTATATATATCAATCTTTAAGTCTACATTATTCAAAAATAAATTCGGCCAAGGTTGGAAACTGCCCAATGTCACGATAGAAAACAATATTTTCATGTCGACAGTCAGAAATTCACGTTTCGCCCAAACAATTAATCATTTGACTTGTCGAGCGAGAAACAGCGTAGTATCGATGTATTGAAAAAATATTTCTTTCTATTTACTACATAAAGTACTTTAAAGAGTATTGAATTTGATAACGTAATGAATGGCCAGTGTGATAAACTTCTCATTCATGACATGATTTATTTTAATTGAAATTCATTCAAATTTACTGCCAAGAATATTTTTCTGTGTGTGTGGTTTCATTCATGTCGGAGTTTCACTTTTCTGTAAAAGTAAAAAAGAAAAAAAAAAACATTCATTACGATTAATCATCGAATATAATCGTGTATAGATCGACCTTTTATTTACTTGAACGAATTTAATTTTTGAATTCGACAATTACTATTAGTCCTTCCAGGGCCCACTGATAATTATGGCCCCATATTTCACATTTACAGGCTAATTTCTAACAGGCTGATTTCTTTTATTGTCAATTTATGTATATTTTATCTGAAAAATATTAAAATTGTGCCAAAATACATGAATATTTTTTCCAGAAAATTGATTATGAAATAATAAAATATTTTAGGCCAACAAACAAATATCAATAAAAAAAATGCAGTAATACAAAAACGTAAGTAAAAGGAATTCAATATTTTCTCTTTAAAATGGATTTTCTTAGGATCTTTGCCGTTTTTAAAACATTTCACAGTATTCTTTCGAACTTCATCTGATGAAATTTTTTCATTATTGTTGTAAAATATATTTACAACAATTTTTATTGCAAATATAAATCCTTTTTCAATGTGTTTTTCATATGTAAAACTATATTTCGGAGAATATATTCCCAAAACTTATTCTGTAGACATTCTTGTTGTGGATTCATGATTTTTTATTATAATTTGATTTGCATATTCAAGTATAGCAAAACAAGCACAAACTCTGCTATTTGTCTAAATGGAACAGTAAGACCTCCTCGAAAAAGTAATTCAAAGTATTTCTTATCTGTAGCCTTATCACTATCATTGCCTACCATGATCAGGGAACACATTTCACTTTGAAAATGTTTAATTAATTTATTTGTGATATATCCAGAAATTGTATATGCTACTTCTTTGCTGTCTGGTGACAAGAAGAGCTTATTTATTTCTGATTCAGGCTGGGCCAAAATGTTAAGTATTTTGTCATTCTTTTGAACTGGCTTAAGGTTTTCCTCCCAAAAATTGATGTTTTGTTTTAAAAGAGACCGACAGGTCAATATTCTCTCAGTACTCAATACTTCTCAAAGACTCACCAAAAATCTACCACCACTCATCTGTCGATATTGGGAAAATCTATTTTCAAGAGGGTCACTTTGAAACCTACGGGTGAAAATAAACTCATACCCTTCATCTAAAAGTTCTTGCATAAGCATAGCCTGCCCTCTCAAAGCCTGGAAATTTGTGCCCCAGACTCAATCCAATCAGATAATCTTCTGTAGAAATCAATTTTTCCATCATTTAAAATGATTGCATTGTTTAATAAATTAAGTATGAGCTTTTTTCTTGAATTTGCTATTGTCCACTAGTATATCAATCTAAGGAAGTTTGACATGTCAGCTCGATCAGGAAAATGGCCCTCACAAGCTGCAATAGTTGTCGCATGAAAAATGGCAACAGTTAAATTAACATTTTGTTTATTGTCACTTTGCAATGCTTTGAATGTTAACTTTGGAGCCTTGCGTAATTTAACATTTAGAGCATTATCTTTGTTATATACTTTGTGTAAGTCAGACCAAGCTATATATCCCTCCTTAGACACACCACATTGAGACCACAGGTGCTCCGGTGTTCTCACGCCCTCGCCGCCTCCTTGCTGATAAACTAAAGGAGGCGAAGGCAGAATTTAACCATATGCTGCAGCTGGGAATTATACGCCCCTCGTCCAGTCCTTGGGCTTCCCCTTTGCATATGGTTCCAAAGCGTTCTGGAGATTGGCGTCCGACTGGGGACTATCGACGACTAAATGCCATCACGGTACCTGATCGTTACCCAATCCCACATATACAAGACTTCGCTTCATCTCTGCATGCTTGTAAGATCTTCTCTAAACTAGACCTCGTTAAGGCTTACCATCAGATACCAGTGAACCCAGCCGACATACCAAAAACTGCTGTAACAACTCCATTTGGGGCGTTTGAATTTTTAACTATGCCTTTCGGTTTGCGAAATGCGGCTAGTACCTTCTAACGCTTTATGGACGAAGTAGTGCGTGATTTGGACTTCGTCTATAATTATATAGACGATATACTCGTAGCAAGTGCCTCACCTGAGGAACATGTTACTCACCTCCGCCTACTGTTCGAACGGTTTCAAAAGTACCAGGTGAGGATTAACCCTGGTAAATGTTTTCGGTGCTTCGTTGCTAACTTTCTTGGGACATATTATCAGCCCTGAAGGGATATCTCCCTTACCTGAAAAAGTGAAGGCCCTTCAAGACCTCCAACCACCCACTTCACTCCGCCAACTAAGGCACTTCCTCGGTCTGCTTAACTATTACAGACGTTTCATCCCACACTGTGCGGATCTCCTGTCTCCTCTGTCTGACCTGTTACGTAACAGGAAAAAGAAAAATGAGCAGATTTCGTTGAATGACATACAGTTAAAAGCCTTTAACGAAGGGAAGCAGAAATTAGCAACAACATCGCTACTGGCACATCCTGTACCCGACGCCCAGTTCTCATTGGTCGTTGATGCATCGGGCACAGCTGTAGGTGCAGTTTTGCAGCAGCAATACCAACAACAGCTACAACCTCTCGCTTATTTTTCGAGACAGCTGAAACCGGCAGAACAACGTTACAGCGCGTTTGGCCGTGAACTCCTGGCAATGTACCTCGCAGTGAAACACTTTCAGCATTCACTAGAGGGCCGGCAATTTGTGATCTACACCGATCACCGTCCGCTTACTTTCGCGCTGTGCTCAAAGCCGGACAAGTATTCTCCTCGCGAAACTCGCCACTTGGATTTTGTTTCGCAGTTTACAAACGATATCCGACATATCTCTGGTGAACAGAATGCTGCGGCAGACGCCTTGTCTCGCCTTCCAATTAATTCTCTTTTCTCACCTTCGGATATCAACTTACGGCAGATGGCCTTAGACCAGCCACGTCTGGACACCTTGGATCTATCGTCACCTGAATTTGCAAGTTCGCATACCTGCCAGTGCCCTCTGCGGACACGCAGATTATCTGTGACACCTCAACAGACGCACCTCGACCTCTTGTTCTGATGACTCATCGTAGGGTTGTTTTTGACACCCTACACCTATTTGCACACCCCGGACCCAAAGCCACAGTGAAGCTGATTTCAGCTAGATTTTTCTGGCCAAACATGAGGCGTGATATCACTGCCTGGACACGTTCTTGCGTATCCTGCCAAAAATCAAAGGTGCACACACATATCCATGCACCCCTCGGGACATTCAGCACCCCAGACGCTCGGTTCAGCCATATCCATATAGTTCTGGTTGGACCATGGCCGGTCAGTCAAGGATTTACTTACCTCCTGACCTGTATAGACCGTTTTACACGATGGCCTGAAGCTATTCCCTTAAAGGACGTTTCAGCTGAATCCGTAGCGCAAGCCCTTATATCAGGCTGGATAACGCGTTACGGAGTTCCAACAACAATTACCACTGACCGTGGCAGACAGTTTGAATCCTACCTATTCCAGGAACTTTCCAGGATTTTAGGGATCAATCGCATACGAACTACAAGCTACCACCCTGCTTCTAACGGGATGATAGAACGCTTCCATCGCCAATTGAAAGCCGCATTGCGCTCCTATCCTGACCAACAGCGATGGAGCGAATATGTACCTGTTGTCCTTCTTGGCTGTCGTGCAGCTATCAAAGAGGACCTAGGATACTCTCCAGCAGAACTTGTCTATGGAGTACCGCTATCATTACCAGGTCAGATGCTGAACCCTATAGATCTAACGGGAACCGATCCAGCTTTATATGTAAACAGACTGCAATGTTATTTTGGTAATCTCCCACCAATGCAACCTAGGGAACAGACCATCAGTCCCCAAAGATATTTCCTCATGGACTCACGTTTTTCTAAGAAAGGACGCTGTCAAAGCCCCCCTCACTCCACCTTACACTGCCCCTTACCGCGTGCTGTCACGCACTGACAAACTTTTCACCCTTGACATTAATGGCAAAAAAGAAACTGTATCTATTGACAGGGTGAAAAGAGCCTTTCTTAACACAAACACACAAGAGCCACATATTCCCCCTACTTACACACATGAACATATCCCTACACCTGGAGAAAAAAATACAATGCCAAAAGACAATTAAGCCACCACCACACGTAGTGGTCGACGAGTACATTGGCCCAAAAAGCTCTGTAAAACTGTTTATGTATAAAATGTACCCTTCCTTGTTTTATGGCTGCTATCTTTTTTTATGTCGGCTTTCCGCCTAAGCAGGGGGTGATGTAGCAGCCACAGATCTATTTCCTTTCGCGAATCAATGCCCCTGTTAAGAGAATCGGTCACTCACTGATCAATCAACTGGCAGAGCGCATTAATTCCTTCTCCCTCTCAGGAACTATTTTTTCTGGTCCCTTTTCTGTAGAACGGACAACGTCAGAGAGAGCCTGGAGCAAGCAGAAGGAACATATCTCTCTCACATGACTGCACTGATTCCACTTGGAACACTTCGCTCACTGCTAGCTTTAAACACGCTTCCTACGAACCAAGGACCAACATACAGACCAGCGACGCAAAGAGACACTTTCTCACTCTCACTCCTTCACGCCTGCTACTAATAAACCTTACTTTGTTGTGTTGTTAAAAGAAGTTTTGTCATTCATTTGTGTTGCCTAAAATATATAGTGTTAGGGAAATTAACAATTTCCCGAAACGCTATACTTATATAATATCAATTATTCCTATCAAATACAAATAATTTGTAAAGTTTTCTGTATTCTATCTAATACAAATAAGTAAGTAGACCGACCCGAAGCCTCCTTTTTCAATAGCTACTACACGGAGGTATAGAGTAGGGACCTCCTACTTTATATGGATTGACCCACTTACCATTGATACGTATCTTATAATGCTGCATGTTAAGCAAGGATATATCAAGTACTATTTTTTGAGTTTTTCGTATGACTCTACTTGGGACTGAACCTCGGTCTCCCGGACTATTGGCTAACACTTTAGCCTTTATGTTAATGGGCCTGTCTAATACAAATAACCTATACAAATTATATGCTTTTAAGTAACTATTTTTATTTGATACTTGTCATTTTTGGCACAGTTATATCGTTTCAAGTAACTAATAATAATAATAATAATAATCCTTAGTAAACAATCATGGCTTCAAATACCTCTTCTTAAAACAAATATTTGAGAAGCCGTAGCGTAGATTGAAAGAGAAAGAACCACATCAAAACCCGAGAAGAATTTCTTCTCACTAGAAAAGACCTACAAATTTATACCGCATATTGCGTTCATTATCCGTCTACACGTATTTTCATGGCCCCAGTAATTGAACTAAGGGAATATATAACCGTTAAAATGAGTTTTGTTTTTGTGTTTCCTTCTCGTCGAAGAGATGATCAACATTACTGAGAAAATATTCATTGGTGACTATACAACAGTCTTTTTTATCTCGTGCAGGACGCAGTAAAAATAAGTGAGGCGAACTTGATTACAGGGACTTCAACCCTGTTGCAGCACCTCCCCATTGCACAAAACCGAGAGGTTTGACGTTATCCGACGCCAGTCTGATATTAGTTGCAGGGGTCTGGGCTATTTTAAGCCATGCCCATGCGTAAACATATACTACCCTCATTAAACTGATCCTGGGTCAAAACTTCTCCTGAGGGGAGGTAATTAACAATAAACTCCTTGGCTTGGAATTTGAATCTGGTTTACCTTCTTCAACTGTCTTCTTCGTACAAGTTTCCACATTTTTTTTACTTTTCATACGGAAATGGGAACTTTACTGTGAATACTGATGGGCTACACCCATTTATAATTATAATCTCTATTAATAGCATCACAAAATAATGTCATAAAAACTAATTATATCAAGATGAAAATTGATGTTACGTAACAGAATAGTAAATATAGGTTATGTGGAGACAGATGAGACGGTTAATCAAATAAGTGAATATAGCAAACTGGCGCAAAAAGAATACAAGACTAGGTATGACTGGGTGGGAAAAGTAATCTACTGGGAATTGTGCAAGAGATTAAAATTTAACCATAATAACAAATGGTATATACACAGAATCCGTTAAAGAAAATGAGAACCATAAAATTATCTGGGATTTTAAGATACAAAAGGTTCGCCCAATCTCGGCCAGAAGACCAAACCAAGTATTGATTAACCAGAAAAAAAGAACTTGTCATCTGGTGGATTTTGCCATCGCAGTAGACTTTAGAGCAATGATAAAAGTAAGCGAAAAAATGGAAAAGACCTTGCCAGAGAACTGAAAAGATGTGAAACGTGAAAGTGATTATTATACCAATTGTAGATTGAGTCCTTGGAACAGTCCCCAAGAATCTGGAAAAGAGACTGAGAAAACTGGATATCAGAGAAAGAATCGAGATCATCAAAACCACAGCGCTGTTAAAATTAACTTGGATACTTATTTTGAGAAGACTTGCTGTCACTTGAATTTCAGTGAAAAACCACCACTTAGAGCTGGTGTGAAAATAATAATAATGATAATAATATATTTTTGTAAGAGATATAATTATAATAGGTAAATTGTTGATTCAATTGGAAGTACTCATTAGGGCTTGTAGAGGTTGCTGCATGAAAAAAAAACAAAAAAAAAACGGAATAATACAGGCTGATATGTTCAGATTACGTTATATCATGCGATGGAATTTTTCTGAAAAGTAAACGGCATTTTGTGGTTTGAGAAACGAATTTGTGGCGTTTTATTGCTTTGAATGTTTAGCGAATCTTTAGTGTGGATTTTGAATTCTTTTAGTGTCATTTTTCCCAGAGACGGTGATATTTTGAAAAAACCTTGTCGTTGGGGTATTGTATTGTGGTATGCCATGGAATGTGCTGCAATTATTCTTCATTTATTTTTGTCATGGATGAAAGCAAATATGGCAGTGTTTTGAAAATCGAAAGTGCGGTTGGTTTAAATATCATGAGAAACTAAAGAATTCGTTGTGTTGCCAGTTTAAAAGTCTTTTTTTAGTTCACTGATTCTCTTATTTAAATTTCTACTCGTTTCTCCTATGTAAAATTCATTGCAATTTAGGCAACAGATTTTGTAAACACCTGCGTTGGATAAGAAATCTGTGTTTTTGGAGTTGTTCTTTACTATTTGTTATATAACTTTTCTTGTGCGGGTTGTGGTTTTTATGCCTTAGTAATCTAAGTTTTTTTCCCCATGATGGTGGTAGTTGAATCAAGCATTTCTCATACGAACTAGAGAAAAATAATTCCGTACCTTTCTTGGACATCTTACTAATAAACAACAACAATAAATTTGAATTCAAAGTTTACCACTAGATAAACAACAAAAATGACTACATACATTTTTAATCGAACCAAAGCAATAAAACAAAAAGTGGCATTCTTATAGGTCTTTTTTCCTGAGGGCCTTAAGAATCTGATCACCCAAATTTCTAAACGAAGAATTTGAACACATTAAAAATTCTTTTTCCAAACTACAATACCCCGAACCTTTTATTCACCGTGCCAAATCAAAAGCCACAAACATCCACAAACACACATCCCACAATATGAATAAAAATAAACTTAGCTCAAATACCAACCCTATAAAAAGATACTTTATATTACCCTAAAATCGTAAATTTGTAGAAATGTTTGCCAATTTAAAAAGTTTCGGTTTTTAGATTTTCATCAGGGTGTGTAATGAAACAAAATAATAATTTAATATTTTTTTTCATCTCTATGTATTTTCATACTGTTGGATTTGTTTCCTTTTTCTCTAGTATATATATTTATCTGACTGAAAAGATTTCACAAAGAGATGTAGGATACAAAAAAGAATTGAACAAATTTAGAATAATTAAGTGAAACCCAATATAGATGTGAAGAACACTTGAATAAAAGAAAGCACAACACAAATTGCGATTTGTAAACGCTACTTCAAAAAGGCTTTTAATAAGAGCAGACAAAACAACCAATCGTAATAAATGATTTATCTCAATCAACTGTGCGTTCAAACTAAACTGACAATACATTGTTGGCCATGACAGTCAGATTAATCATCGTTTTGTGCCACCTGCGACTTAAAAACGGAAGACTTCATTTATGACTGCAAACAATTGACCTTTATTGCCCAGCGATTTGCATTTTACATTTGTTTGTCAAGTTAGCATTTAGATAAACTTAATTCAGGAATTTAGATAAATTAGATAAATAGGAATAATAAGGAAACTGTTAGTGACAATCAGAAAAAGATATTTTTGGGGTCACATAACGAGTAAATATGACATCATATTCTGTATGTCTTTGAAGACAAGGGAAGTAGAAAAGGACAGAGGGCAACTTACTTGACAAGTCTGGTCAAAGAGAAGTGGAGAAACAAGTTATAAAAAGAACAAAAAGTGTCGTAAAGGAGGAACCGGTATTGCAGGAAAAAAAGAAACAGAAAAAAAGCTCTGAAGGACCATAATCACTCATGTCTTGAACACAAAGAGAGTGAAAGTGGAAAAGTTTTCTTTATATTTTTTCTTGGGGTTTAAATCGTGTTTCAATCCACCTTTTACGCTAAAAAAAACATCTATCTGCCTCGACAGCTACTGCTTATATGGCAAAAGCGAACGACAAGCTCTGCAAACACACGCTCGTGATGAATGCCCGAGAAAAATAAAAGGTCATAAAAATATTTTTCGGCTAATCAGAGACCAAACTATACAACTCTCAGCAAGTCGATTTGAGCTTCGCGTGTATAAGAAAGGCTGATCTGACCCAGCAGACAGAAAGAATTTCAGTAGTCCAGCAGGTGACGGTTAGTGTGACAAGCCGCCAGAAGCTTCACTTTAAACGTGGATTTCCCATGTGGTCCTTCCCAATAACAACTGATAAGTGTTATATTTCTGAACAAACAAACGAACAACATCCCGAACGACTAGAAACGATAAAATCTTTCTTTTTATTATAAACACGCCTCATCTCCATTGTTCTGCCATTCTTCACTCTTTTCCGGTCTGTGCAATTTATGATACCCTAAGACAATTACTTTCATACAAGGTATATCCTCACTTGTCGCTACTATAGTTCACGTTACAACTGAAAACTTCACTTTCTTGGTTAAGTTTTGATCAGATATGTGTAATTTATATTTATATTATGACTCTTTTCATCCCTTCGTCACGAAGTGAGAAAAAGTCAAATTTTGCGCGGACTACAGTTGGTTTTCCTTCTTCTTTACCGGATGATTTACTAAAGACTACTAAAGAGCTCAATCTGGCTTTCTAGTTTCCAATTGCTGGAAGAGAACATTCATGCATTTACTAAGGAAATGCGCGTGAAGTGTAAACGCAAACAACCTCATCCAGCGTTTAAACTTGGGTTGCCGATTTTATTTCCTGTGACGATAACCGTTAAATTCCAATCTCTATAATTTCTTTAATTTATTTAACTCTTACAAGGCTCACACCCCTTTGAGATTTAAATATCTATTTCCTAATGTATCAACGCATATATAATATGCTTGCAAATTTTCATTTTTTTTAATACTACAGTTAAAAACTTTCTTCTTTGTGTTCCTTTTAAAGGCGTTTTCAAAAAGAAATTTATTCTCAATTATTTCTTTATTTATTTTGTTCGCGGCTATTCTATGGGGTAGAAAGCTAAACCCCAAAACTTCTCCAACCTGGGCTATCACTGTGTCAAATTGAGTAAGTCAAATTGCCCTTTGTATCTTTTCACCCTTTCAAATTGCCAACTCTAATATTTTATTAACTTGTTGATTCTAGTTAGCAAAGTCTGAGTATCTTGTAGTAGTGTAATGGTTAGCGAGCTCGGCTGGTAGATCATGATTAGTAAGTTCGAATTTTACGGGATGTCCCTTACTTCTGAACTTGTGTCAAAATAAGCTTAGTTTGCACCTACTTGACAAATTCACAGCAATTTTCTTTAATCTTTTTGCAAGGCTCGCATTTCTAAGATCTCAATTTTTCTGTCTCCTTAAACTAATAAATTCAAATTCAAATTTGATGTGTTGTTTCGTGTCGCTTTTTTCTCCATTTCCAAGTTTTGTCTTGAAGTAGAAATGAATATTCAACTTTATGAAATCCCAAACGGAAGAACTACTTCGAGTTTTTTTTTTTTTTGTTTGTTTGTTTTTTTTTAGAAATTGGAAATTTTTATATCTGTGAGACTGAGTTTTCATTTGACTTTCTCATTGATTTTACTTTATCGTTCTCTAATACAATGAATCTAATTTTTGAAAATTGATTAAAACAAAAATTACGTCTCTTTAACTCTTCAAAAACCCCTGCCTCGCAACCCTTGGGGATACCTTTACTACATATTAACAACCACAAGTCTATAAGATCTTGTTTAGCAAAATAGGAGGTGACTGTCAAAGTGATTTAATTTCTTGTTATTTACGAACCATGTATTTTGCACAAGGCCAGAAGAAGTATGGGGCACTTAGTGAGGATCAAACTCTGTTGTAATGGATCTGCAAAACTTGCATGTTAACTATGGCGCAATAATGAGATGTCCAATGATTTGTTTTCAATAAAATCTCTTATAAATAAAACCATCCAATTAAAAAAATGAATAGTTCGAATCAAGTTACTGAAGAGACGTGCGAAATACAAGAGTCGCCTATTCAAAGTTGAATTGATGATTTGCATATAATTTGCATATAAATTAAGATGAAATATTACAGCATGGGACAAATTTATAAGCTAAAAATATTTATTTGAAATTATTTCAATATAAATTTGAAAAGAGGGTTATCCTGCATTATTTAAGAAAATCTGGTGACCTTCGACCAGAAATGCAAATCGGATTTAATTTCAAGTCACATTCAAAAGGTTCTGCACTAAGTGTTCATTGGAGAAATAATCTCTGATTTGTAGAATAAAAATAAACACACTTCATTTGCTTCTTGATTATTTTTAATAGAAATTTCTTGTTAATTAGAACTAGGTCAGGTCTTCTGGCCTGGGTGACCCGTTTGTATCTCAAAGTCCCAGGTAATTCTATGGGTCTCATTTTCTAGAATAGATTTTGCTTTATGCATTTGTTAGCATTTTAATCTCTTGCACAGTTCTCAGTGGATTACCTTTCCCATCCAGTTGTGTCTAATCTTGTATTCCTTCCGTGCCAGTTTGCTGTATTCACTATTTATATAATTATCTGTTTCATCCTTATCATCCTGTAACCTACACTTCCCTCTCTATTGCGCATTATTTTACTTTGATATAATTGGTTCTTATTGGATTATTTTGTGCTGCTATTAACTGAGATTCAGTTTCTCTCTTAAGGTTTCCTGAGCTTATCCATATCCAGATCATCTTGTATGCCATTTCCTTAGTTTGTAGCTTTAATTATCCATTCAGTTATTTTTCTCCGTTTTTGTTTTCTGGATATTTCTATTGTTGTTTTTCTGTTTGTCCTTAAGTTATTTCTGTTGATATTGTTGTTGCCGGCTGCTGTCGTCCTTTGAAACTTCTGTGAATAAGTTCGTTCTTCTATGAATAGTTGACATAGTTAGCATTCCCTTTGCGTACCTCGTGTCCAAAACATTTCAATCTTTTCTTCTTGATAATGTTAGTGATTTCATTTAGTATTCAAGTTCACCCCTTTACATCATCCATTTTGATGTGATTCAGGCGTGAAACTCCCACAATAGACATGAGGCAGTCATTCTCAAATACATTCATTCTGTTATCTTCTCCTTCAAACTTTTTAGCTTATATAGCTATTGGGACTAATAGTGCATACTTGAGACGAAACTTTGATTGTCTTTGAAAGATTTCTTTGTTACCATATTTTCCCTAAAGTCTACTGAAAACTGAAGAAGCTAGAGTTATCTTTCTTTTTGCATGAGATGAGCTTCTTGGAACCACTGATCTTAAAAAATGTTAATTCCTTGATCTTTTCGGCTATAATGTCTTTCATAGAGATGTTATCGTTAACAGTAGATATTATTTTCCTCTCTTCAGCATTTATCTTCATGCTCCATTTCGTGCATGGCTTTTCCAGTTCTTTGGTAGACAGTTTTATCTTCTCAGATATAACAGATATTCGAGTAATTTCATCGGTGTAGTGTTTGTCGGTTGTAAGGCTTTCGTCTAGGTTGAGATTTTGCTGGAAACTGACTCGCGCATTCATAACTAGTTCAAGCAAGTATGAGATAATAAACATTCCTGTCGAACTCCATCACTCACATTGAACCAGTTTGTAATAATGTTGTTGATCAAAATTGTACACTCAGTTTTGTCACAGATGAATTCAGTTATATCAATAACAGTTGAATTGAAATCAATCACCATCATTGCCTTCCAAAAGGACTTTCTCCACATATTGTCGAAGGCTGATTTAAAATATATAAAATCGAGGTGTAAGGGGACTTTTCTTTTTTTTAGCTTGTTTCATTATCTGACTCATTATAAATATAGCGTCTATTGTCTCTCTGCGTTGACAGAATCTTTATTGAGTCTTGCTTAGGACTCGTTCTGTTTAGTCTCTTATTTTTTTAGATATCAAATATTTTACCTGGAATAAAAAGTAATGTTATTGCACAGTGGTTTTCTTGATTAATTTTGTTTACTTTCTTGTTGATTAGTTTTGGAAGGAGTTTTTAATCAGTCTCCAGGCGTTTGTTTGCTTTTTCCAAACCAATGAAAATATCATGTTAAAAACCATGAACCTCTTTTTCCTGCTGTCTAATCTCTGGGCTACACCCTTTATTCTCTTCATTCATGCCATTTCATTCATTTATCTATTTAAAGAGCATTGTTAGGCGTGTGAGAGATTTTGTCCTACCCAGGTGTCCCACAACTAACAAACGTGTCCAAAGTTAACGAACAACTTTACGCTTCAACAATGAGTATTTCTTCTTCTCTTTTAAATACTGATTATTTCTAAAAGCCTTAGATGTTCAATACGTGTTCATTGCTTCATAAAAAATGCAATGTTAACCTAGATATATATATTAACCAATTTTTTAGCTGATCTCTCATGACATCTTTTCATTGTGTTTTCTATTTTCGACTAAGTTTAATTCAGCATTACTTGATATCCTAATTATGGTCTTTATATATTTTCTGTATCTTTTAAAAGCGAAACATTTTATCTAATTTTTGTCGACACTGCAAGCAGCTATTTTTAAAAAGATATTTATTCTTAATAATAAAAATTTTAAAAAGACTTTTTAAACCGTAGAAGTTTTGTAAATTCTTCCCAAATATGCATTTAAAAATAATATCAATTAAGTTCTTTGTGTTAGTAACGACAAACGCTAAACGCTACTTCGAATTAATCATTGCATATAAATCACAAATCATCTCACCTTAAGGTTTTAAGTAGGTTATTCGCAGAGAGAATTTAGTATTTTGGTGAATCCGGCGTCTCAGATGGGTATGGGTAAACTATTGTATTGCATGAATGGGTCGGTGATTGTAGCTAGCTAGGGCCCCTTAGAATAGCATAGTTAATGATGACCGCTCCCCTTCCCCCTTAATATTTTATGGGGCCTTGTGCTCCAAATCACTTATGAATATATATGTAGTTGATTTAGATAAGACTACTTCGAATTATTGTGAGCGTTCAACGGAAAATTTACATAGTGTTTAATGCTAATATATTAAGATCGTTTTATTCTCCTTCTTCTGTTGAATATTTAAAGTTTTTTTTTTAATTCAATGTAACTTAATGCAAACAGAAAAAAACATTCCCAAAAATGATAGCATAGAATACAAAATTTGAAATTCGTCCATCATAGGAATCTTGTTATTATTATTTGACCTTTGATTTGGTTTATTTGTTTAACGGCATATATGAGTTACTAAATGCCGAAATTTGATAGATTTCTAAATATTCATTTGTAATCATAACTATATTTATTATGTTCGATTGTATTTTTTAGTTTATTTGTAATCATTTGTTTGCTCATAATTTTATAATATCAAATACCCCTATTCAATACAATTAATTTACACACAGTTGCATGGTTTCCAATATTTCTATCTTATAATTCATACACAATTATCTGGTTTAAAGTAATTTTCCTATTTAGTAATAATTTGTTTGTACACAGATTTATAGTTTCAAGTATTCCTATCTAACACCAATAATTTTCAATCAATTATATGGTTTCAAGTAATGAATAAAACTAATCCTTAATAAATGATTATAGTTTCAAGTGACTATTATTAATACAAATAATTTGCACTCGGTAATATGGTATCAGCTATTTCTATTAAGAATAATGTTTAAATAGATCTGTTTGATTGATAGATGGGACCCAAAAAGTTACATCGATTTCGCGTCTGAGTAGAAACGGGAATAATATTCCTCAAGTCTTCAGAACTGGAATCATACCACCGGACGCAGTTTCGTGTATTACCATTGATTTTAAATATTCGTAATGTATTTACTGCGTGTTCAAATGTTATATGCGATTCAGTAAAATTATAAAAAGTTAATAGTCTTGAAATCCCTACAAAACAGTTGCTGTACAACCACTTACCTCACATTTCACAAACCATTCAAGTAAGACGAGCAAGAAACGCTAAGCACTGCTAGAGACGCTGGGATGAACAGATAAGTAAAGTTCATCGATGCGGTCCTACACATGAACATAACAGTGTTGGCCGAACAGCAACGAACGATATTCTAGAAGACCTGTCAAGGGCGATGGCTGATTGAGACGGATGGTGAGAGAGAGAGAGAGAGAGAGAGAGAGAGAGAGAGAGAGAGAGAGAGAGAGAGAGAGAGATTCAACGGAATCAGCACAATCAGGATAACTTCATGATGATGATGATGTCGAACCCACAAAATGTATGATTTTATTATTTTATGAATATTTTATTTTATTTTTTAGAATGTTATTATTTACATCATTTATAAACAAGTGTTAAATGAGAATTATTCGATTTTAATCCTTCCTTGGAAGGATATTTTATCACAAGACTTTTTAGTATACAATTATTACTATGAAAAAACAAAAACAACAACAAAAAAAAACAATTAATCAATTTAACTGCAAATTACCACGTGTAAAAATAAAAATAAATCACAAGAGCTCCTAAACTAATTGTGACCATTTGTGAATGAAATCATAAATCATGACGTACATATATTCATACATGTTATCTATATGTGTCTCTAAAACATACATTGCACATTTTTAAAAACTTCTCCAATTCATTGTCTCTAAAAGACATATTTTTTATGGCATATCAACTTTTGTATGTTATATAACGCCAAATTCATTTTTATGTAAATAATCACTTCTATTTAAAACAATTCAGTTTAGTGTAAGTACAGTTTCAATGTCAAAAACATAATTGTTAAAAACATTTCTGCTTCTGGCTATTCAGTTTAGTCAAGCAGTTCTAATTCAGCTAATTCAGTTTAACGTAAGTACAGATTTAGTTTACCTTATTAATTGTCAAAACAGTTCTATGTTAAACAATTCAGTTTAGTGTAAGTACAGTTCCAATGTTAAAAAACAGTTCTATTTCAAATAATTCAGTTTAGCATAAGCACGCAGTTTAGATGTAAGTACGGTTTAATTGTCAAAAAAATTTCTATTTCAAGCTATTCAGTTAAATCAAACAATTCAGTTTAGCATAAGCATGCCGTTAGTTCTATTTAACCCATAGATAGGGGCCTATGAGGCGTTACCACACCAGGGAGCAATGGCAATGAAGGGGTGCTCCGTATTCCCCAAAGCCACTCACCATCAGACTTTTTAGTGTCATATCAGGACACTCGTTGGAGGGGAGGTCTTATCCCTCTGCAGAGGTACAGTCCGTGTATTCTACAGCCCCAGCCGACTGGGCAATGATTAAGCTGAGAAGGGATTTCTCCCAGCTATCGTTTGTGTATGTACTATTTTCCTTCAGTATATTTCTTACTACTTATTTTCGAGTCGTGTTATCATTTGAACCTCCCTTTGACCATATCATATATTAAACAAAGAACTCTTATGAACTTTAACATCTTTGCCCCAGGTGATGGTAACTGGAAAAAAGACCAACTCATCAAAATTTAATATCTGAGCTTATTTCCTTTCATTTGTTTTAATTGTTAAATAAATCATATTTGTTGAAAAATCAGAATTCACTTTTGTCCATTTATTTCTTCAAGATTTTCAGATTCTTAACATTTGGTCTATCAAAAAACAAACAAAAACAAAACAAAACAAAAAAAACAGAAATAATTTGTCGAGATTGGTAACCCCGACAGGAACACAATTTGTCGAATTGTGTTAAAATTTGCCATTTAAACCTGATTTTAGAAGTATCTCAAACTTATTTGTGATTATATCTACCGATTACTTATTATAATTATATCGGGATACAATAAATACTTATCTCCCTTAAGTAATTTTGATGCCCTGTAGAGGGTTACATGACTGTTCCAAAATCCCAATCTTGGCTTCTTTTTTACCTCTGTTCGTTGGAAAAGTGAAGCGACATGCAATGGAAAGATAAGTGACAATATGAGATGACCGGAGAAGAGACAAAGCAAAGTGAAGAAGGAACTGATGAGATGCAAAGATAGGAGCTGACTGATCCGAGAATAAAGCTGATATTTATATAACTATACTGATCGTAAAGTAAGGCAAATGGATAATTTAACAGTAGCAACTGGGGCCAAAAATCAGACACAAGTCTCGTACTGATGAAGATGTATATCTTTATTCGCGCACGTGTTCAGCGTAAAAACAAGTACACATTCTCCAACTCTACATTCTCCAACGTGAAAACTGAAACAAAACAAATGCACTCGTAAATGTTCCAAAAAAAGGAAACACACCACTTTCGTGGTGATTTAAATCGAATCAGTTCAAGAGAATTCACGTGCTTACCTCTTTTTGCCTTGCTAGTGACCGACAAAGAAAAACGTCTGCCCCGCATGGCGGTCAATTTGAAAAAGACCGAATTCGCGCCAGCCGGTGTTCAGGCCGGAAATTCCTTCAGAACCTTCCACCCGGAAGCGACCGGTGCGGAAGGCAAAGTTCAATCTAAAAAATTATACCGGTTGAAACGCAAACTCTTACATTTACAGGATAATATTCATATAGGAGACCGATCGTAGTCTAAGGACAATATAATAGATCGTAATACAACTGACGAACTTAAAGTAAAGCCCATATAACGGAAGATCGTAAAATAAGGCCGATAAAACTGATGATCGAAAAGGAAGGCTCATAGAACGTAAAATGGTTGAGCAAAGGATTATGTAATATATACACATCAGTTTGTCTTTCCTTGGATTGTGTTCTATGTTAGTATATTACAGATATACTAATGCTAATATCGGTTATTGGTGAGTGGTGACTCAAATAAAACATCTTCTTCAACACCAAATATCTAATATTTATCTTAAACTAATTGAAGAATCTAGCGTTGCCTGGGACTGGGGAACTAACCTTAACTGTGAGACCATAATCATATGTTCACTAACAAATCTAATTTTTATTAATGTCCAATCAACATTTATATCAAATTTGTGGGGGAATGTAAATAGTTTATGTTATACTTTTTAAAACGAGGCAAAACAGTAGCCATTTTTTATGTAGGAGTATTATGTAATATGAGTACACCCACTCGCCCACGAATCTGTTACCAAATTTACATATATTACTGATGAAAAAGATAAATGAAACCTTAATTATTTACATTCCTGATCGTAAAGTGGAATAACCCGGGTGAACTGCTGTCAGAATTTAACATAACCTCAACTGCATAAAAAATGACTTATTAACAGCAAATACTTTGTATGAAGTATAAGTTATTTTTTTGTGCGTGCATTTTTTTAATGGTAGAATAAAAGAAAAACATGGCATATTTGTTTGGCAGAGATATAGATGTAGAAGGGGATCCAATTTTTAAAAAAAGGGGGGATACCAAGGACTAGGGCACCCAAAAGCTTAATACAAAAATTGTCCATCAACTACATTTCTACTAATATTAACAATAATAAGAATATATTCCTTGGTTGGTTGGTTGGTGCTTATATATATATATATATATATATATATATATATATATATATATATATATATATATATATATATATATATTGCATGGATAATTTAATAACAATGACAACAACAATAATAACAATACTACTGTAACAATAGTGTCCTGCATTCGATAGAGAGGCTTCTCTTACAGATCTCTGGGGAGTGCACAGTACTACTTCATTGCCATTACTCCCTAGTACACTCTGACCTAGAATGGTAGTACCTGTTAGGGTTCCATCTAGGGTTCAAATGGAAAATAATACCATCAATATTAGATAGGAATGCTTGAAACCATTCAGATGTGTGCAAATTACTTGTATCAGGAATACTGGATATCACAATTGTGTACTAGCAAATGGTTATTGAAAATGAAAAGATGCAATGGAATATTGAAAACTTAGTTATGATTACAATCAAATATTTATAAATTAAACAAATTTCAGCATTGAATAACCCATAAGGAGCTGATATGCGGGTAAACAAATAAACAAAACAAAATTAAATGTAACAATAGTAATAAGAACAGTGGACGATCCAAATAGATTGAGGGTATTTTTTAAGATTGAATAATTGATTTTTACGGTCTGTCAACCCGTTTAGGGCTATTTCATTCTCAGAGGTCAAAGAATCGCATTCATTGTACATTTATATTTACATCTTTTGTCTTGCTGTTTCTTGAGAGTTTATTGTAGATAGTTATATCAAGTATTCCTATTTAATACAAATAATTTGCACACAGTCGAATAATTTGAAAGTATTCCCATCAAATATTAATGGTTTCAAGTAAATATTTATATTTGATTTATTTTCCCACAGTATTATTGTTTCAACTAACTAATAAAACTAATCTTTGATAAGTTCAAGTTTTCTTAATAAAAATGGTTTGCACATTGTTAAATGACATCGAACAATTTTAAATCGATCTATTTGACTCTTAGTAGTTGGCCCCAACAGGTACTACCACTCCAGCTAAGAGTGGATCTGGGAGTATTGGCAGTGAAGTGGTACTTCTCAATCTCTAGATCTTCTGTACAGGAACCTTACCATCGGATGCTGTGTAGTATCATACCCAGGGTATCCCTTTGCGGAGGATCTTACCATTCGGCAGGGGATGCAGTCACCGCATTCCAAGTGGTGCTACTTAAGAGCTGATTATCTGAAAATATTTTCAAGAAAGACATACTATTCTTGTCTTCATCTTTCGTATTTGATGGCACTGAAGACTTCCGCTCACCCCCCCCCACACACACAAAAAATGGTTAAAAATAACCTTTTAAAATGGATAAGAATAACCTCTGTGTTTTATACGTGAAACTAAGGTTTCCAGTAGATTACCACTACATGTACTTAATAACATGAAATATAAAGAATTTAGCATAAAAGTCTGACTTTGCTCTCATTGAAATCGATATCAGCCCGTATCTCTGCCTTCTCCTCTTCTATCTTCAAGGGAGCAAATCCTCACTTCAGCGAGGAATGCAGCATTTTCAACAAGTAATAATCAGTGTAAACACTTAGTCTTCAAACAGCAACCAAGTATCTGGGTCATTTATTAAAAGTGTACTAGATCATACACATTTTTCAAAAATGCAGTTCGGAGGTGTCCTCGTGGTGTAATGTTTAAAGCGATGGACTGCGGAATCGTAGTTAGCAAGTTCGAATTCCAGTCGCGCTATTACGTTCACTTTCGGGCAAATACCCTTAGGAAAGGTATAATTAAATTTGGAGTTATCTCCCTTTCTTGTTACTTCCAACAGACGCTAACTAAAGCTTAATGCCAACTACACAAGAATGCTTCGAGCAATATTGAACAGGTCCTAGAGGTAACACCCCAAGTGATGTACTCCTATGGACCACTTCACATGGCCGAGCAAAAGCAGGGCGACCAGCTCGAACCTACGTTCAGCGGCTCTGTGAGGATACGGGGTGTAGCCCTGAGGATCTGCCTGAAGTGATGAACGATAGGGAGAGATGGCGAGAGATAGTCAGGGATATCCGTGCTTGCATCTTCCCTCTATGTATGGAGACAAATGCCTTGGAGAAATTTACAAATAAGAGTGCTGCCTGGTGGTTTTTTACGCAAACTTTTATGATTCGGCGGATTGTCAGAATCTGTGATGTTGTGGATCGGTTTCTCGTATTTGATTCTTTCTGAGAATTTTCTCAATTTCTGGTTCCATGCGGTTGAGTAGCAGAGCATTATAAATCTTAGCCACTATGGAAGTAAGAGTGATGCATCGGTAGTTCTTGATTATTCCGAGGTCACCTTTCTTAAGGAAAGGGAACACGTAGCCTTTTATTCATCTCTCTATCGGGTTCACGTTGCAGTATCGGAGTAGTAAGTCATCGAATTTCCTTGTCTTCCATACTGCTGCGTGTATTTCATCAAGACCGGCAGCTTTCCTGTTTTTAATTTTTGTTAGTACAACGTCGACTTCTTCTTGCGTAAACTGTCCTAGTTTGATGTCGTGTTGATTATTAGTTATTTTTGTGATAGGTTTATCCGTAACTTTAGGGGATATTCCTAGCAGATTCTTGAAATGTTCTTTCCATATGTGTATTCGTTCTTCTTATTTGACAGCTTTTAGTTTAGCCCTGAAGGTGCTTTTGCTTTTACTCACTTCATTTACTGTCTGACACGCTATTCGAGATTTTCTATCTTCTACCGAGTTTCTAATTTTATTAATCTGGCCTTCATCTGTATTCAATTTGTTCTTTTTAGTATGCGTTAATTAGTTCTCTTTACCTTTTAAAATTTCTGAGCGTTGGCCTCTGTTGAATTCCTTTTACTACATTGGGATGCTGTTTTCACGTTGCCTTTTTTTCCTAACTGTTAATGTCTACCATGGAATTCTATGTTTGGCTCTTAGTTTGGTTGGTATGCATTCTACTGCTGTCTCCATGTGGGCGTTGACGAAATTCTCACATTCGTCATTCGGAGAAAATGTTTCGGATATCTCCTGAAGATCATCGAATTTGTTTCTTAGTGTTATCGTATATTTATTGCAAATGTCTCTATTGATAAGTAATGACCAGTCATAATGTGTGGTTTTGGTTGTTCGCGTCGTATTCCTGTGTTGGCTAAGACGTATCTTTGCTGTGATAATTCTGTGATCGGAAGACACTCTTTTCAAAAAAGAATATGCCTTACAGTTCAAAGCACTATTAATCCATTTTTATGAAGATATACTCTATTTGCGATTTAGCATTTTTGCGTAAGTGTAGGTCCATAGTTTTCCATTCTTTTTTTAGAATTTCGTATTAAAGCGTGTTAGTCTATTTTCAAGTGAGAATTCTGTTAGCTGTTCCCCATTTCTGTTTGACGAGTTGTGTAAACAGAATTTGTTTTCGTTTGTACCGATTTTTGCATTTATGTCTTCACTGATGATAAGAACGTTGTGATTGGGAATGCAACAGACAAGGGGTGATAGCTCGTTGTAGAAAGCGAGGCGGTCCGTTTCATCACTAGCATTGTCAGGACTGTAGCAGACGATTGTTGTGCTTGGGTTTCCGTTAGACGTACCTGCTATCATTCTCAGCTGTATTTTCTCGGTGCTATAAAGTGCTTTTGCGTGCGAGGACTGAGAAGCATTCCTACATCTCCAATGACGACACTGGGAGTTTTTCCATGCAAATGCTGAGATAAATGTCCATCCACTGCCAGTATCGTGGTATTTTATTTCTACTTCACTATGATAGTATCTGCGCTTTTGTATGCATACTATGTCTATATTATGCTCTGCCGTAGACGTAGTCAGCTCCGGTAGTTGGCTTATTCTAATTAAAGTTCTAACTTTGTGTCACTGTATGTGCTGTACTTTTGCATTTAAGTAATTTGTTAGGGTTTGATTTTGAGTTCTGTAGCTGATTTTTTTTTTTTTAACATTGGGACTGTAGCTGATTTTTTTTAACATTGGGACCAGAGCTCCAACCTTAGCAGAACGCGCCCCTGGTTTACTCGCACGAAGGGCGATCTGGTTTCGACTTATGGTTCGAGTCAGAGTCATGGTAATCTTTCGCCGGCTATATTTTTATCTAGACACCACCCTAATAGATGAGTAGCTGTAGTTTCCTGGCTAAACTATACGATCTTGGCCGTTACTAGTCGTACTAGTTTTAATTTTATTTATATTTAATATACATTTTTATCATACATACGTAAGTATACATACATACAAAAAAAAGATGTATTTATTTCCATCAGCGATTTATTTTCCGGAGAACATTGTCCGAGTAAACATAGACAAATTTTACTGTAATAACATGCACATAGACAAGAGAAAAAGTTTGGATTTGACACAAGTAGAAAATGTATATCTCATTTCTTCAGGTTTCCAATTCTCGATCGGTAAGGATAGTTTACAATTTTTTTTTCTCGTGTTTGCACTAATATTTAAAAATTGAACAATGGATTGTAAAACATTTATTTTTACATTGTGTTAGAAAGAGAAGAAATAATATTGGTTACAATCCAATGGTTCACTTTGGTTGCATTCTCATGTGCAAATCTTTGTTTCTTTGAAGTTTCGTGTTCATTTAAAATAGGCAACCACCCACACACGTGTATAGAAAGGGGGACACGTGACTTGATGTTGCCATGGTTATACCGATTAATCAGACACTCCCCGATAATACCAGACAGTAAGTGTGCTGGTGGTCTTCTCTCTTGTGCTAGGCTGCATGTTTTATTTGCAGCTGTTGGTTGCTATAGCAACAGACAGTCAGAAAAAAGGAAAAGGCTGAAAGAACAAACACGTAGAGAGACAGAGACCGGGAAGCAGAGAGAGAGAGAGAGAGAGAGAGAGAGAGAGAGAGAGAAAGAGAGAGAAACTAGGATGGGCTGAGGAAGTGACTACGTCATACGTTTTCATATATATATATATATATATATATATATATTACTTTAAAAAAAGGAAATTAAAATATACACCAATGTATCATTTTTTACGGATATGTCACCTCTCTGTCTCTCTATCTATCTATCATATATATATATATATATATATATGTCACACAGTAATATATGCCCACACATATCTACACACACATACACTTTATGTATATATGTACTCGTACATGTGCGCGCGCGTGTGTTGATATACAAACATATACATAACTAAAATAGAAAATTAATTTTTTCAAAATCATGAACGTGTTTTAAACCTTTCACTAGTAAAGGGTTACATATTTTTTATATTACGTAAACTAAATATAAACTAAATATAAACTAAAATGAGTGGAAAAAAAAAACAGTTCATTAAATAAAATGAAACTTTTCATTTGAATGAATGAGCGAAATCTTTCAACAACAAATAAGGACACATTCTTAATTCTTACACCACTTTTCACCCTTCTATCTTAACTACTGGTGTTCCTAAAATTCTGTTAGTTTTGTCAAGGACAGTGTACTTCTGCTAGAAAGAAATAAGGTTTTCAGCAGTTGTTCCCAATCGTGTTCTGGGTATGAAACTGAACTACATACAATGGTAAGGGTTCTGGAGCTCTGGGGAGCGCGGAGTACGCTATCGTTACCATTACTCTCAGATCCACTCTGACCTTGAGTGATAGTAGCTGTTAGGGTCTTATCTATGGATCAAATGGATATGTTTAAAAATTTAATACATACTCTTTATCGCTATTAATTCATAATTGTTAGTTACAATTCTAGTCGTGTATTTCAGCAAAAGCGAGAGATTGTGATGGAGATTTGTTGGCAGGGACAAATGTCGCAACGAAGTCGTTAGAGAGAGAGAGAGAGAGAGAGAGAGAGAGAGAGAGAGAGAGAGAGTGTGTGTGTGTGTGTGTGTCTGTGTGTGGGAGTGTACTTTACTTATTGTATTCTATATTCCAGTTAACGTCAACCATAAAACTAAGAAGAATATTTGTATGAACATTTACATACAGCTCGGACATTTGAATGAATGCCACAAGAAGATATTACTTAAAAGAATACGTGTTGATGAGTATCTCAAACTTGGTCCGTTAGATAAAACAGTTTATGGATGAATCGTATCTTTTAACCCTTTCAACCCGGAAATCCTATATTCCGAGCTCCCCACAATTTTATTTTACATGGTCAATCGGATATTTCGGACTCAGGCAGATGACGGCAGATAGTAATAATAAAAGGCTCAATACAGTGACTATTCCCAGTCTTTATTTTAATGGAATGATGGGATAGATTTAAACAAACATGGCTGCACTCTTATGCAAAGTTTAAATGTTTGTGCTTGGTGCTTAGTTAATTGTTTATTTTGAATTTTGTGAGCCCTGGTGGAAGGTATCAGAAGGTCAAGAGATAAAAATGTCCAGCTTTAACTGGTTTGTACGATTACGTTATCGCCATTCCTCTGTTAACTGTACAAATTGCAAAAAATTCAAGGGCAAATAATCGAATATTCCGCACATAATACCAATATTAGTAAAATATTTACTTATAATTTTATATTTTCCTAAAACCCATATAATTTATCGTAAATATATCAACTGCAACATCGCAAGTAAGTCAAGTATGGGACTTGTGAAATGATGTGGTCGCCCACCACTATCATTGATCCTTGTACCCGGCTGTGTAATCGACAATAGAAGGTCAAACACGAGAACTCTCCTTTAAAATGATCAGGAAATTAGTAACCAGTAGAAGACAAGGAATTCAATTTTGAAGCTAACGAAACTGCCCCCGTATTGGAGATGGATTACGATTTAGCAAACAATAGATATTTTCTTTATCGACTCGAGAATGTCACGTCTTTCTGCTTTTGAGACCAGTCAAGCAGGAGTGGGAAGAACAATGTTAAAATGAGTGATATTTTTTCTGTGACAACGTGTTTGAATTTTTCCTTTTGCTGATGTGAACTCGGCGTTTTCTCTTCTTCCTATCTTTGTCACCATCTACGTTTTTCGACCCCCCCTCGCAACGTCACATATTTGGGCCACAACATTTAAAGAAAAAGAGAATACTGTTTTTTTTTCTATGGATTAAATCTTAACAAAGAAGAATTATTGATTCGGAGTGTATAGGTTGTTAAATTGTTAGATCAATAAGCAACATGTGGGTATCTGTATCAAGTTATAAGGACACCTCACGTGGTCAACTGGTTAGCTTGCCTCTGACTTTGTACAAAACTAAACATATTAAAAGTCAGGTTTAGGGTTGAGTTAGGCTGAGAGCCCTGTTTCCCATTTGATCACTGATGTTAAGCAGTGATGAAGCTGTTCAGTACTTAAATGGGGGACTACTTAGAAACAGGAGGTACTGTAAGTAAACTGATATTTGTTTTTCAGACTATGCAAAAACTTACCGAATATACTGTCTTGTGGCTGAAGCTGTTGGTATTTTCCAGTCAGCCCAGAGAATAAAACAGAATGTCGAATGCTGATTTTGAAAAATAACGAGTACTTTTGGGAAAAAGCTTGAGTCATTAGAATATCGGTATGGTACCTAAAAATATAAGAATTAAGGATTGTTGGTACCGCCATTACTAAGTTCAATTCTCACCTTACGCTCCTGGTTTTGTGCTAAATTAAACAGAGTAAATGATCTATAAAAAATACTTTGATCAATTCTGCGACAAAGTGAAAAAAAACAAAAAAAAAACATATACAATAGGTTCGAAAATAATTTCCTTTGAATTTACTAAATAAAATCTTTCGACATCTAGACAGTCAGTAATTTGGGGTGATGTAATATTTAGTAAGTGTTGCGCGATCAGGATGCAACAGAGGGTCAATTTTTAAGCGGAATACAGCTGGTTTGAATTTAGAGATCTTCCTCACCTAAACCACTTGCCATAGCAAGGCCAAAGAAACAGTCTGCCCGGCTATTTACCCAGAGCTGGAAAGAGAAGTGATGACTTTATGTCTTTTCTTAGGGGATTAGCGTTAGTGCTGATAACAGCGGCAGCAGTAGCAGCAATTCGTCGGTAGTGATGAAGGCTCAGTCCTGATTTGGTGATGAAATAGACATAAAACGTAAATGGCGATACATTTTATATAATAAACGTTTTTAAAAAGTATAAGAAAAAACTTCATACAATGATAAACAAAAGACTAATTAGAAGTACATTAGAAGAAATAGAGCATGCGTTCTATCAAAACTGGAAAGAAAACTAGCTATTTTGGAAAAAATACAAGATACGTTGTCGTGTGGCATTGATGGACCATAACAGTGATAATAATAACTGTATACATAGCACGCGTGTAATCTCTCTCAGTCGAATAACAAGAGAGGAATCCGAGTCTGTTTATTGAAGGCCTTGTTTAACACATACGCCGATGTAGTTTCAGATATGATTACTGATTGGTTGGTTGAGTTTGCAGATATTTGTTCCAGTTTTGGCACTGTTTGTCCGTAAACCAAATAGCATACAGTTAGTAGGATGGCACTTAGCCAATTCAGTAAAATATGAGTAGTGCATCGTCTCTCACTAAAATCTCACTTTCTTACTAAGTAGATCTTTTTATATCTCATAATCACGTCTCTTCTCGTGACTTCTCGTGATAACTCGGACTGGTCTATTGAGTAACGAGTCACACCGGCCAGAGGTGAAGGCAGAATTTAAAAAAAAAAAGAACTTTAGCTTATATGAGTTGAATATGGAAGCCCAAAATCAATTAACTCGAAAGAATCTACCGTTGCATTTACTTTATCATTGGTGGAGTAATTTCAGTGAATACGAAGCAGTGTTTTTTTTTTTACACGAGTCAAATAAGCGATAAAATGAATGATTCAGATAAGTGTAAAACAAGAATTTATAACAATATATCTACTCAACCTCCTCTGCCTCAAGCAGGATGCGATACAAGGTCAGTTTTTAAGTGGAATAAAGATGGTTTGAATTCGGAGTTTTCATTCCACTTAATTGGTTGCCAGCCAAAGCTAAAGAATCCAGTCTGTCCTACTATTTATCCGTAGCCGATGAAAGAACAGGCGGATTCATGCCTTTTCTCATTATTCATAATAATAGCAGCATAGTTTCCATAAAAACAATTCGGAATTATTTACCTTTGGACCGGCACTTTTGCCAAGGATCGGAGTGTAGTACCTGCATATTCTGCCTTACTCAAAGGCACTCCTGACAAGAAACAGTGCTTAACTCTTCAACCTTTGGGTTGGTATCCAAATGTAGTATTCATCTTCCCCATTAGCTGTATTTTCGTCTTCAGACGGAACGTGGCAAAAAGCAAAAAGCAAAAGACAAAGTGAGCTTGATCCTAATGATTCCTGTGGCAGCACCTTTCCATTGAATTATAAAGAGAAAATCGGAGTAGTTAGTCTCATTGCTTCGTAACACTTACGAGAACTGGATACTTCGGTTCCTCACGTTAAACGAGTCCTTACTTCATAATCAGACGCCATCTTTAATCTTGCATAACGTAAGACTAAAGTGAAAATACAAGTCGATAAATTTTCTTATTGATTTCCAATGAAAATAAAATTTCGAACACAATTTAACTTAAAAAAAGACTGCTCGATAAACTAATAATTTATGCAGTTTGTCTATTATATTTCTGTTTATTGCAACAGAATTTATGTCCTCTGCTTTATTGAATTTCTTTTGCGTATCAAATATTTTCATTGATAACCCATAAGTATTACCTAAAATTGAAAGTATTAAGATTTAGAAAAGTTGTTCCCAAACGTGTCCTAGGCTTGACACAGAACTACATACACGGGTAAGGGTTCAATTCTGGAGCTCTTGGGAGTGCGGAGTTCACTATTGTTACTATTACTCCCAGTTCCACTTTAAGCTGGAGTGATAGTACGTGTTAGGGTCCCATTTGTGAATCAAATAGATATGTTTCAAAATCAAATAGACACGCTGTTATTAATACATAGAGATTGAAGAAGAAAAAAAGCAGTTATTAGTACAATTCTAGCAAAAGGGAGATATCGTGATCGAGATCTGTTGGCTGGGACAGATTTCGCAATGAAGTCGTGTGTGTGTGTGTGTGTGTGTGTGTGTGAGAGAGAGAGAGAGAGAGAGAGAGAGAGAGAGAGAGAGAGAGTGTGTGTGTGTGTGTGTGTGTGTGTGTGTGTGTGTGGCTAACAATCAATTCTGTAATACAGTTACCGTGAGTCGTAAAAGGATGCATGTGTTGGTAGATTTCACTTAACTTAATCTACCTTTTCTCAAATTCGCGTGACATAAGTCAAATTCCGATGACGTAGGTTGGTAGGTAGGTAGTTACAATAGTATTAATGTAAAGATGTTATATGAATTATTGATGAGGAGCAGACATTTCCAAATGTTATTCTGAACCAGCTGTTTCATTGCTTTCCCACATGGCAAAAAGCTTCAAAGCTTAAAGCATTTATTGTATTGAATGCCCCAGTCTCTGTAAAGTTGATAAACAGAAACTGGCAGGATTTACAATAAAAAAAAAGGCTTATTTTAAGCGGGAACGAAATTGAAGAAATAAAAAAGGGCCGGTTTAATCACAAAAAAATGTGTTACAACTGACAGCTGTCATTATACGATAAATGCATATAGATTTTAAACAGTAAATAAGACATTTTGCACACTTAACAGGAGAGAAAATCATTTGGCAAATGTTACAAGTTATAAACGTTTACAGAGATGAAAGATTTGCCATTAGAATAGAATGTAAAAATTATTTGGATTTACTAAGTTCAGTAATATAATAACCCTGTCGGTGGGGCATAGAATACATCAACTATATTTTCTGTAGAGGGGTAAGACCATTTATGGGTTAAATAGATCGGTTTGTATTTTATAAGAATGTGTGAAAAAAAAACTCTTAAGAAAGAACTACACAAAAATGTAAATATGAACGCATAATGAGCGGGATTCCCTAACCTCTAGACATAAAATAACACTCGATAGATTCACATGCCGTTAAAATCAATCCACCCATCAATCAATCAATCAATAATAGAAAAGCCAAAATACATTAATAGACTAATTCTTCACGCACACTGGAAAAAAAGCTAAATTTTCTTCAAATAATTTCAAACGAATATTAGTTGAAATTTGTATAAAAGGGTTTCAAACCCAATTATAATCTTCTTTGTTCAATGATGAAAGATAAAAGTTTCATTTCTGTTTCAAAGTTGTCAAAAGTGCAACTAAGATTGGGGTCATTTCTTTTATTCTAGTTTTGCATAAACTTCTTCAAGATGCCCAAATCTTGTGGTATTTCTGTCTTTCTAGTTTGGATACCATTATGTTTGGTCATTCATTTTCAAAAAAAGTAGCAATTCTCTCCTCACAGTTCACCATAACTTTGTATCACATATCCCATTTCGCGAACGGATATAAGAGATGGTCAAATTTATTTCCGTTGAATCTCTTACGATTCAAATAGATTAGAATTAGATTTATATATTCGCCTCAACTAAATCTTCTCAGATGCTTATGAAAATAAATGTTTATTTTCTGTTAAGAATCAAGTAAACGCATATGATGTGTTTCTATAAGAACTCTTGATATAACGTTAAAAAACATTTCAGTCAACAAAACAACATACCAATGAATATATATTAGGACTATTTTACTTTTCTTTTCATAACTTTAGTGTAAAATGTGTCATTAATCCTCATGAAAACTAAAGAAAGTTTGGATAGATAAATGAAGACGACTGTCACCACCATTCTAATGTCAAGTTGTTTACTAATCTTTTCATAGTTGTGTCACAAGGCCTGTTGCATGGGTCATTCAATGAGATTCGAACTCACTTTTAATGGTCTGTTACCCAAGCTTGGTAAATGTTACATGACTCGTGGTACTCTATGAAGAACAAAGTACATGAATGTTCGATTGATTGATCGATTTTAACGGCATGATATCCCGTTTAAGGATATTTTATACCCTGAAGTCAGGGAATCGCGTTCATTGTACATTTATATTTACATTTTTTGTTTAGTTATTTTTAAAAGGCTTTTTTTACACAGTTATATGGTTTCAAGTATTCCTTTCTAATACAAATGATTTGCACACAGTTGAATGGTTTCAAGTATTCCTATATAATACTAATAATCATATGGTTTTAAGTGATTATTTCTATCTAATAATAATCATTTGTTTGCATGCAGTTATTTGGTTTTAAGTAACCAGTAATAATCCTTAGTAAACAATTATATCTTGAAGTAACTATTCTTAATAAAGATAATTTACACAGCTGTATGGCAACAAGTCTTCCTATCAAATACGAAAAATTTTCAAACTGATTTATTGGACCAATAAATGGGACTCTTAAAGTACTACAACTCCGAGTTAGAGTAATATCAATGAAAAGGTACCCTACATTTACGAAATCTTCAGAACCGGAGATTCACCATCATATGCAGTTTACAGTCATACTCGGGATACCTTTTTTTAGGGGGAGATCTTACCTCTGGGCAGGAGGGATGCAGTCAGCATATTCTAAGCACCAACGACAGTGGGCGTATAAATATGAGTGACGTCAATCAGCAGAGCTTCGTTTGATAGGTAAAGTCAAATTCTTAGAAAGTGAAACAAATTAGAAGTCTGGGTACCTCCCGTGGTGTAATGCTTAGCAAGTTACATTACAAGGCCATTGTTCGATTCTCAGTGAGTGCCCCATACTTCTGGTCTTGTACCACAAATGAGCTAAGCTTGGTAAATAGCTGACTTTAAGTCACGTTGAAAGCACCGGTTTCTGTTAGATCACCAAAGTTAAGCAATGATGAGTCTGTTCAATACTGGATGACCACTTAACCAACATTGGATACAACCTGAGGCCGGTGTGCCATACCGAAGCAAAGTTCAGTAAATAACAACAAAGTAGAAGTCATATACTGAAGATCAATTTACAGAAATTAGTTGATCTTCAGTTGAAAAACAAACAAAACAAAAACGAAACAAGAAAGATTTGTAACAACAGTTGCAGAGATTTGGATTATTTTTGTCCTTGCCCTTAAAAGGGTGCATGCACTCTATCCCATTAAACTGACCACGGGTCATATACTACAATCTACCGGGTGGAATTATTATACCTACAGAGTGGAAGAAATGTTCAAATAATCACAAATTTTTGGTTAAATCTTCAACCAGATAAAATTATGTTTACGGAAAGCAAGTAGTGTCTGGTTCCACACCAAGAACAATTCATTTCAAAGAAAGAACTAAAATGGCGTATATAGCAATTAAAAAAATTGAAATGACATATATAGCAATTGAAAAACTGAAATGACATATATAGCAATTGAAAAATCTAAAATGACATATGTAGCAACTAAAAGAACTAAAATGACATTTATCACAACTCAAAGAATTAAAATGCCATGTATGACAACTGAAAGAACTAAACTGACATAGATAACATGTTGTCGATTCAGGTCTAATGAGTTTCCTGATTTCAACAGCGATTTTAGTGAAGGCTTCTTGGCCAAGAATAAAGTATTTTGGGCCAGGATAAACATAATCAACAGCGCTCATAGCAATCAGATTTCAAAATTGTTAAAAACCGTGCCAAAAAGATTCCGAAGCGAGAAAAACAAATAAACTAACAAAATAAATTGAAGACTGAAAAGAAAAGAAAGAAAAATGTAGGAAGGAAAATGAATGAAAGATTGTTTACGGTGTTAAAAACACGAGAGATGTTTTAATTAAATTTAATATTAGAGTGATTTATCTTCCTTTTTTGTTTAGAGGAACAGAATAAAATTTATATTAGTTGTGATAAAATTTATATTAGTTGTCATATGATTTATGAAAATATCTAAGTAGAAAAAAGAGAGACAGAAAGAGACAGAACATTGAATGTCAGAAGAAGATAAGAAGAAGTAGCGTTGAGAAAGAAAGAAAGAAAGAAAGAAAGAAAGAAAGAAAGAAAAGGGTGGTTAAAAAGTTTAATGTGAGAAGAACATGGAAAAGAAGCATTGCGAAAGAAAGAAAATAAGAAAGAATTGAGACGAAAGGAAAGAAAAAATATCTTTCTTATTCTGACTTATACATTCAGAATAAGAAAGATGGCTTTCTATTCCCCTTTTATTTTATTTTGTTTCTTGACAAGACTTTTAGCCGCTTTTGTCAGACTCTAACGAGCGAAATGTTTTTACCAAAACATGAAAGCTGTGTGAGTGAACAACCCCAAAACAACTGCTCGTCCTCGACAGCAAAATAATAATCACAGAAAAGTGCGTGTTTCATTCCAGATGGAGAGACCACTTTGCCACACTGCTCAGTCAACATGTGGAATAATATGCAGTTGACAATATTGAGCAACAGTCAACCCAATGGACATGATTTTCTCCTTGCGACAAATTCAGGAGAAATGCATTGAACAGAATATGCCTTTCTGTATATTTTGCCGACTTCGGAAAAGCCTATGAGAAACGATATGGAACATTCTTCAGAAACTAGGGTACTTTGACTACTTCGTTAACTCTTTTCTGCCTTACCCGTAGGAATGAAGGTATCAGTCAGCTAAAGAACACTCAGAACCATTTGTGGTTGGGAACGGAGTGAAACAGAGCTGTGCTCTTGCCCTCACCCCAAACTGTTTCGATTTTTCTTTCCGATGCCTTCACTGACTCCATCCAAGGTTTGATTTGGTTTTATAGCATATCAACTTTTGTAGTTTATTTAATCCCAAATCCTGTTTATATATATATATATATATATATATATATATATATATATATATATATATTGAATATATGATCAGTAGATACATTTTGTAGATAACATTCTTAAACGAGCCAGAGCTCTTTTTTTTTGTACACACTAAAATAGTTTCAAGTATTGCCATGTAACCGTCACAATTTAACATCAGTCATTTATTTGCTCACAGTTTGTTCTATGTGATCCACAGATAGGATCCTATCAGGTGCAACTACCACTCCACCAGAGAGCAATGGCAATGAAGCGGTACTCCTCATTCCCTAAATCTCCAAAGCTGGAACCACACTATCAGATGCTTTCATGCCATATCCAGAACACTAGTTGGTGGGGTTAGGTCTGTAGATATGCAGTCTGTGTATTCTACAGCCTCATCCGACTGGGTTTCCACTCTAGGAATATGGATTCAGAGTAGACTGTGGGGGCGGGGGAAGCAAACATGTTTAACGGCAGTCATGAAAGACCAGAAATTTTCTGGTATGTGAGCACATGTTTGTTGACGACATTGCCTTCATGGTGTACTATCACCAAGATGCCTTGGAAATAATTACCAGTTTCTCGAAATCTGCAAAGGAATTTGGGCTGAAAATTAACCAAAAAAAACCGAGGTTATATATCAATCTCATGACATTGGCCAAGACCAACAGATAAAAGAGGACCAGGTACTAAACCAAATAAACAAATTCAAATATTTTGGCTCCACAGTCACCTACAGCAACAGACTCAATGCGTTATGAGATTCACGAACGATAAATGCTTTCAAGGCATTTGGTGGGTTACGGAAAGGAGTCTAGCTTAAGATCTTTCCATAAAAACTAGATGTGCAGTGAACCACACCATAGCTCTTTCAACCCTCCTGTACAACGCAGTAACTTGGAAGATACAAGTCTAATTAAATAATTTCCAGATTTTTTTTTCGTATGGGCACTTTTATTGATAGTACACACATGAAACTCTAGCACCCTTCGAAGTAATCTCCTCTAGCTGCAATGCACTTGTTGTACCGTTCCAACAACTTCTGGACGGTCCCATAGAAGTCCTCTTGTATGAGCGTGTCAATGACCTTCGTTACAGCCTCTTTCATCAATTGTCTCATAACGACAGCCTCTAAGTTTTTCCTTGAGCTTAGGGAATAACTAAAAGTCACAGGGAACGGAGTCTGGTCTATAGGGAGGATAAGGAAGTGTCGTGACAAGGATGGAGTTGTGGACTAGTACATTGTCCTGGTGGAAATGCCACTGATCCAGAATCTCTCCCCGAAGCTCCTTAAAACCTCAACAGAGTATTCCTTGTTGACTGTCTGTTCAGTGGGAACCCAGTGCATGTAGATCATGCCAGTGCTGTCAAAAGTAGGGATCATCAAAAGTTTGTGGGTGGATTTGCTCTGTCTGGCCTTCTTGGGTCTGGGAGAGCCAGCATGCTTCCACTGGGAACTCTGTCTCTTGCTCTCTGGGTCATAGCAGTAGATCCAGCTTTCATCGCAGGTCACCAGAGCGTCAAGAACTGCGGGATCTGAATTGATCAGCTCGACCATCTCCCTGCTGTCATGACAACGTCTTTCTTTCTGATCTTCTCGGGGCACCCTTGGGACAAACTTCGCACTAATCTTCCGCATCTTCAGTTCCTAGCGAATAATTGTGTGTACAGTTGCCACATTGACATCAAACTGTACACTTATTGTCTCTATAGACACACGATGGTCCTTATTCATGAAATTCTTTATTTGGCCAATCAACTCTGGTGTATTGACTTCCTTACTCCTCCCACACCTCTCATCATCCCCCACAGACTCCCTGCCTTCCTTGAATCTCTTATGCCACTCGAAAACTGATGCTCGATTCATGCAAGATGGTCGAAAAGCAGTCTGAAGCATTCCATACGTTTCAGTGGCATTTTTTCCAAGTTTAAAACAGAATTTTATTGCATATCGTTCTTCTAAATTGTCCTCACGTCCAGATTGCACTTTTGAAATTCACCAGCTGTGACAATCAGGCTTTAGTAGGGTGTATTCCAATTTCTGCTGTAGCTGTTGATTTGAACCTGAAATCATAAAAATTGGTCAGTGATCTAATAAGAAGTATAGCAATAACATACTGAATTTTCAAGAGTCTACGACAGTTTTAAATACCTGTACAAAAAAAGTCTGGAAACTTATTGAAGGCATCTCATATACAAAGCAGATGCCGTAAGACTTCACGTCTATATGATGTGTCACTTGCACAAAATACTAAATGTCAAGTGATAACAGCATATGCTAAATAAATTTATCCTGGAGAAATTTAAACTCCTTGGCATGCACGATATACTCACCCAATGCACCCTAAAATGGGTTGGGCAATTGAACAGATTTGCTAAAACAGATCCTATACTCTCAACTTAAAGAAGGGTCACGTAAAATAAGTTGACTAGCACTCAGACACAAGGACATCATCAAAAGAAACCTAGGGGGTCATGAATACTCCTTTAGAAATTGGCAATACCAATCCAAAAATCGAAAATACAGGAGGAAAAAAATCAGCCGGACTTTATCAACGGATATGATGGATAACTAGTATGAATATCATTTACAAGATCGAAACAATTCCATTAACAAATTACCAGACATCAGCACGAATCGAAGACGATATACTTCAAAAGTTTTCTTAAAAGTTCATATCATTTTGAGTGATCATCGAGTCATCAAAAGTAAACTTTACAGTATTCAATATGGACATGTTTAAATATGAAAAAACACAAAGCATTCAGCGGATGATTTTTTCTATATAGTTGAATTATTAACCAACGTTACGTTTCAGTTTTTAAATTGAATCTTCTTCAGGGCATTAATTATGTGATGCTGTGTATTCTGATTGCAATTTCGGGAGTTAGACGGCCAGATGTTAGGAGTTATGTGGTCCCAGAAATTTTCTGAGAGCCAAAACTACTTGCGTGGTATGGTGCAGAATCTTATTGCCAGACATACGGTCTTCCAACGGCAACTCTCTCGATCCAGAGTAGTACTAATTTCACTAAGATGTAGGCCTCCGTGTTGAGTCTCAGACCATGTAGGAATATAAATGGAAGTATAATGTCATTATTATAAGTGATCACTTCAAAGACTGGGTGTTTGGTCTTCAAACTGACACTCAAATACTCAGAAATCTTTGTATTGGGAATTGAATGCAAACAGTACAGTATGTCGTTTCCAAATTTCTGGTGGAGTGAATTCTTTCATAGTACAACTTTCCTCGCTGAGAATGCCCAACTGATTCTAATTTGCTGCACAGTCAACAAAAGCTGAAATAAAGCGTATGCGCGGATTTAATAATTTAAAACAGCGACAATTTACCGATCGCTCACTACATAACAAACATGAAATTTTATTTTTGCAAATTAGTATTAAATCAGAAAGAAAAAGAAGTGAATATTTAGATATATCTGATATGTGCGAAAGTTTCCTCTAAAATCATTTTAAAATGTATATTTAGTCTGGTTAAAAGTAGAAAAAAAAACTTTCCAGAGACTTTTGCACACACCTAATACGTAAATATAAATTTCTTTTCATAGTATTTACCTTTCCTCCCATACTGGTCAAATATGACACAAAGATTTTTTATTCTATGAGATTTCACTTGTACGTATGTTGGTTGGTTGGTTGATCGGTATAACGAAATGTAAACTTTTTTTTAAAGTTATATAATGTCAGTTTTCTTTTTTTCCAAGCAATTAAATGGTTTTAAGCAAATAACGATAATGATCATTTATAAAGAATTATTGCTTCAATTAACTATTTGAATATACAAATATATACTTACAGTTATATGGTTTCAGGTATTCCTATATAACAGAAATTATTTTAAAACCGATATATTTGACTCATAGATTGGACCCTAAAATATGTCATTGTGGACCCAAGTGAAATAGTACCCTTTAGAGGAGAGAGTCTTTCTCCTTTGCGGATGATGTAGTCGGTGTATTTTTGGTCGCAGCAACAGGTAAAGTCATGGACCAAAATTATCTTGTACCTTCGGCATTTCCTTTCTCGAGATTCCAATGATTAACCTTAACTCTTTTTAGGATTATGGGGCGAGAACTCTGTATAGGTGGTTACCTTTGACAATAGGTAATGTAATGAGAAATCATTCACCATGAATAGACAAGGATTGAAGATAGAATATGATCTCATCAAGGTTATTTACGTTCATATTCACGTGCATGTTTGTGTTGTATATGTTTGTGTGTATAAAATAGATGTACATTTTATAAGTAGTTAAATTTATTACGTCTTTTTCAGGTGAATATTGCTTTAGGCTGGAATAATAAAATACTTGTGTTTCAGTAACATAAATTTATCAGGTAAAGTTTTAACACTCTGAAGTAAATGAGTTCGGCTGAGTCAGAGACAGATTTATTTTACTTGATTATTGTAATAAACCTTTTATTTCTCTCTCTCTCTCTCTCTCTCTCTCTCTCTCTCTCTCTCTCTCTCTCTCTCTCTCTCTCTCTGCTGTAAAGCAGGGCTTCTCAAAATGGTTCATATAGACCCTAGGGGACGAATAAAATTTTTGTAGGGTAAATAAAAGCTTCGTGGTAGTGAATTTATTAATTTGCATTTATAATTGCCTTTATAACAGAACAACTAATCAGTGAATCATGTAAATTAAATGTCAGATATCTTATACCTAGCAGAATTTCTGATTGGGTATGATGACCACTTGTAATGTGCTGTTTACGTATGACCCATTCAAAATATACGGTTCATTTAAATGAACGAACCATTTGGCTCTGACAGGAAAAAAACCTGGATCTTTTCGGCGTTGTTCACAACGCATATAATCATATATTCACTGAAGAAAACATTTAAAAACAATTATATTCCAAACAAATTATTTAATGAAAATATTGAATTCTAAAATATCCCTTTTTAATATAAGCTATAAGATACCTTTAAGAAAAAGGGAGATTATTTTATACGAATAAAAATATAAATTCAAAAGAGAAAGAAAAAAGAACGAAAAAGTAAAATTAAAATACAATGCCTGAAATTTTAATTCTTATCAAAGGTAACAGATTTTTAATGAATAAAATTAAAATCAAATTAAATTATTAAAAAAAACGATCGGACTAAAGGGATCCGGATTTTCACTCGTAAGTCAGTTTCAGTATTGTTAGGTGTTTGTTGGTGTGCGTTTTATTATATGATTCAATATTCCATTAGAGATAACTTTTCTATATATATAAAAGATTAGTATTGAAACCGAAAACATCTTTTAAAAAATCAAGACCTCTCATGACATGGAATGAAACAAAGAAAAAAATGTCAGCGATATTCAATTAATCTATTTGGGGGTGAATGGAAATTAAATTCGGTTAAAAGTTTAAGCTCTGTATTAAAAAGTGGCATGCCTCGACATTCCTTAGGCACACTGATAAAGGGAAACAACTATTTAATATAATGGTTTTATGCACGTCAGACGCTAACATTGTACTCATTCAAACTACATAAAATACATGATGGACAAGCAGATAATTTGGTGTAGGATGAAATTCAATTTTAAAACGTCTAGAAGTCTCTCTCTTAGGAAAGGAAAAGTGAATCAAAATATAAATTTTAAGGTAGGTGGTCAAAGAATCCCCACTGTGTCAAAAGACCCGTTGAAAAGTTTGAGACGTTGGTTTAATGAGTCCTTAAAAGATATTGATCAAGCGAAGGAAACATCCAGAACATTAAAAGAACGTCTCCATAAGATTGTTCGCTGTCCTCTACAAGGAAAATTCAGGGTTTGGTGCCTGCAGCATATATTTATTTCGATGTTTTTATGGCAGCTACTTGTACATGAAATTGCTACAAGTGCAGTTGAGTCAATGCAGGCTAAGATAAATAAATATACCCGAAAATGGTTGGGTTTGTCTCCAGGTTTGTTTGATGTTGCTCTGTTCTGTAGACAAGCAAATTTTAAAAATTACCATTCAAATCAATTGTGGAGGAATTCGAGTCCGGGAGAATTAGACTTCAAAGGGTGTTGGATGATTCAAGAGTAAAGTGATAAAATCATTAAATCCTACATTGAAAACAGGAAAGAAATGGAACGCCAGGGACACCATAATAAGTGCTAAGGTTAACCTAGCTTTCAAACAGAGAGACAACGGTTAGGAACGAATGAAAAGCAGCCGTGATCAAAACTACCGGCAAAAATTACAGAGATATGGTCATTCAGGATATAAAGAGCGAGGTGGACAATAAAAGACTCCTAAATGGAGTCCAGTAATCCCAACAAGGCCACTGGACAAACTGGGAAGAGACCCTGCAAAGTCTATTGCTTGGAATGACATATGGCTGATGGTACCTGTCAGGTTTAATTTTCTAATACGCTCTACGTATGACCAGAAAGAAAGTGATCCTACCTGTCCCCTATATAACGACAAACCACAAACATTGGGGCATTTCTTCACCTCCTGTAAGACAGCTCTTGGTAATAGGAGATATACCTGAAAACACCATACAGAATTGGATAAGTTGGTCAGATTTAAAAGAATTATATAAAATCTGAACCAATTATTTTAACCCAGAAATGTTTCAGAGGAGAGGGGACAGAATATACGCCAACTCTTAGCAAACAAACATCGAGCTATACCCGATCAAAATCTTTTTGGAGCAAGTGGAAATTGGGAGGTATCTGCCGATCTACCTGGGTAGCATAATTATTACCCAAAAACAAATCTAGTGAAGGTCTGCGACTAGATATTGTTCTCCTGTCAAGGGCGAACCTTAAGATTATCGTGGTAGAATTATCAATACCATATGAAAGCTGGTTGGAGTAAAGCCACGAGTATTAAACTAGCGAAGCTTTAAAAAAGAGCTGGAAAAGGAAGAATACAGTGTGACCGTGAAAGCCATGAAAATGGGAGCAAGAGGTTTCGTAGCAGGCAACTTGTACTAGTTTCTGGGTCAAATCGGAATCAAAGAGCCTAATAGAGCCAAATGTATTAGATGCCTCGTAGAAATAATGAAAAATAGTTGCATATAGATATGGAACAAAAGAAATATCTCGTGGAACAATTCAAAATAAAGATCGTTAAACCAACACCTGATCGCAATGCGTAATGAAATTCATGCAATACTCTCATAACGCATGTAGATATTTTTCAAATCACATTTCGCCGTAACACTTCTGAGTCAGCATAATAGGACCTCAGTGATATCTACATTCATATTTAGTGGGGGGCTGGTGTGCATATAAAACCGTTGAGAGGAAGTGCACATTCTCTCCTGATGACCCTAACACTATTTATCGAATAAGAAAAAGAAATACGGCTAAAACTTTCATTCAACGAAGAAAATCCCATTGTGTAGAACTACTCGATTGAATGATAATGACATGAGTAGCATCTGACAATCCGTTCACTTTTTGTTAAGTATTAATTGTTTGTTAAGTAATTTGCTAATTCATAAGAAAATTATATTTTTTATCAAAATACAGAGATTGACTGAACTGAAGCATATGCACGCCAGTTCTGCCATTTGCCAGTAAAGACGGGCACAAAGTAAGGGGTTAGTTTATTGATCTGCTAGACAGATTTGACACGAATAAATAGCACAATTCTTATTTAAAATATATCATTGTTTTATTTTAAATCAACAATGGGTCATATCTCATTGTCATCAATCAAATACTTGTGAATGCCCAGTGCATGTAGCATATAAAGTAGTATGTAGTGATTTAACCATTTCGCTGGTAGATCATTTTTTATCCTTGTAGAGTGGGTGAATTATTTTCGGAAATTTTGCAAAATAAATGCTATGATCAAACAACTTAATTAATCATATATTAAAAACAAAACAAAAAACAAACATGATAATTTGATCGGCTATTGTGTGTCATAGTACAAAAGCATGAAAACAATAAAGTATTCAACTTTTAATTATATATTTCTAAAACAACCTTTACACAATCCTATACCACAATGGGGCCTCCAAACGCTGATTTTATACATTAACATTGAATTGGTCAACGAGCAATCAGTTGTAAAATACTTTAAATTAAACGACAAAAAAGTCACTCTGCCTCTCTACTGCTGGAGACAAAAATATCGCTCTGCATATAAAAGGGTTTATATTCAACTCATTTATTTGTACGTGAATAGAAATCAAATTTGGCTACAAGGGATGCATTAAGCAAAAATGTCGAGAAGCCCTCCTGTAAATGAAAAATAAATAAGACTGTAACCCGCTAAAGTTCATCTTGCCTTGGGTGCCACGGACCAGAGGACGAACTCTGGCGTGTGCACATGTGTATGTGTTTGTATTGCGGACTACTTTTTAAAAATTGAATGTACGGAGACATTTACTGTTTGTTTTTGTTTCTATATGAAATCTAAATCTTTGAAATGAGTTGCACTTTTGCTTTTCAGTCACTAAAAATTGAATCATTTCATGAAACAAAGTCGAAAAAATTCTCATGGCTTGAAAATTACTCATAATCCAACGTTTCATAATTACCTGTGGACAAACCATGTCGAGAATTTTGAGTCGACCAATCGAAACATTGGCAGTTAAATTTTGTTCTCATCCTAAAAGCACACACCCAGAACACGTGAAGTTGCTTCCGCCCACACATCGTTGCTCTCCATGAACGGAGGTTTGTTTGCATAACCTGTTTTTCTAAGGCACTCTTTTCACAGCTTTTAAACACGTTTGCTGGGATCAAATAACACGTGACAAGGAACGCAAATCAAAATAATTTAGCCCACACTTCTTTTTTGCATAAGAGTTCCTTATCCATACTTTCGTGTATTTACCTAAATGACCTCAACTCCCATAGTAAAAGATGGCTGATACAAAATGACTGTTGCTTCATGGTCTTTCAGATTAGAATTCACTTGGCTTAGCAATCTACTGATACATGGCTTGAAGAATCATGATTTTAAGGATTATTCTCTTGCATCACTCTTTTACGAAAAGCAGGAATAGTTGGTTGGTTGGTTGGCTGGTTGGTTTGTGTCTTGAGAGAGAGAGAGAGAGAGAGAGAGAGTTGCTCAATAATTTTTGTAGAAAACATTTGTATGCTGCATAAAGTTGATCTTTTTCATACATTCCTTTTGAGCAAATGTAACTGGTTTTATTTCATTATAACTTTTCTTGTATTATAATTTTTTAAAAGGACGCCATGTGTGAATGAACATCGACAAAAAAGTGGAGCAAAATCTTGCTCACGTTTCAATCGACTCTAAACAGAAATTATTGTCTTGTCTAACATTGTAAAACGTGCGACCTCTTTGTTCGTTTAGATGTAAATGAATTTAATCCAAATCAATTAAAAGGAAGTGTGACGGCAAATTGATTAAAATCCCTAAACGGGACTTTATTTTCGCACGTGTGAAGACGGGGCAGGTTGGCACTTGATCCCCTACAGAAATAAGTCCTGTTCAGAGTTCTTTTCTCAGGCAGATAAGAACTGGCATATTACGTGAGGGAATAATGTAAGGCCAGACTGACCGCCGCTGGCAAGGGGTTCCAAATTTCACACTATCACACACCCACCAGGTCGCTTTCTTCTTTCCCCGAGATAATGGAAGAAAGTGAGCCTATAGGTCTTAGTTGTAATAATATTAATATTGCTACAGTGGTAGTCGGTAACTCCGGTTTTCCGTGTGATACTTTAGGAATTATTTGGACAGTTCTAAGCAAGATAATATAAGGCGAATAGAAGCTGAAAGGAAAGCATGGAATAATAACATAGACCACATGGTATAATGAAAATACATAAGTTCTTTACTACGGTTATATACATATATATGTTCAAAGTGTCAAAAATACATAATAGGATAGTCCATGAATATAAATGTCTTTTCTTGGCTTTTATCCTTTTTCAAATTGAGAGAGAGTGGTAAACAAAGTTTGGGTGTAAAGGGAAAATGTCCCAAAGTTACTTATCTTATTTTTTTGACGGGGTTCCGCTGGAGAATTTCTCTTCTTTCACGGGCTAATAGGCTTGGTACTGTTTTTAATGCTGGCTTGAGAGACTCAGGTCTCTCATGTCTCAGTCTTTTGTCTTTAGCCCGGAGTGAAATGGCTATCGTCCGTCTGCCACGAGACTTGTCCAAAAACTAACTTTTTTTTTGTATTTTCCTTCCGTTGAGGGGAAGGGAACCCTACTTCCGTTTGAGGCTCCCCCCACCAATCATTTGGCTTCATTTTCTCCTTCCCCTTCCGATGTCCGGCGACCCAAGGTCACTTAGGTGCAAACATCTGTGTGACCCCCATTCTCTCATAACGGTCACTTTTTGACTGCTAGATAATTTTAGTTCAACGTGAGCCATCACGTGACACCTCCCCGCTTAAGAGAAGAAAGGGAGATGAATAGAAATATCATAGAAAAAAAAAGGCAATTCAATTCACTGTTCTTTCTCCTTTTCTTTCACCCTTTTTTTTTTTTTTTTTTTTTTTTTTTTTTTTTTTTTCTCACTTTACTTTTCTTTCATCCCCTTTCTTCTTCACGCTTTGACGAATTCTTTTCTTTTCCTTTTTTCGTCCTTCCTAATTTTCACTATAGGGGAAAACAATTTCTCTTCTCTTTCTTTCTCTCTCTCTCTCCCTTTTTTCTTTTTCTTTAATCTCGTTTTCCTTTCTTTCTTTTTCTCTCTCGGCTTTTGGCCGTATCATATTTCAAACCTTGAGGAGGTAAGCCCTTCTTTCTTTCTTCGTCACTTTTGACGACTTTATAATTTTAATTCTTAAGCTCTGGGGGAAGAAACTTCCTTTCCTTTTCTCTCTTTCCCCTATTCGTCACTTGTTGACGAACCACTTTCTCGTCCATCTCATATTTCAGCATTGGGGACGAGAATTCCTCATTTCCTTTAGTTTCTCTCTCTCTCTCTTTCTTTCTCTCTATAACTATGAAAGAATATTCTGCTACTACATTTTCGTGGGGCATTAGAGAAATATATCTGGGTATTTTTTTATTAACTTCTCTAAGTCCTCTCTCTCTGAAATAGACAACTGGCTTAATTTCTCCTCGAATTTATTCGGCATTGCCGAGTTCTCAATTTTTCGAGGTTGGCCTTCTTGACGGACATATCTCTTCAATTTGTTTGTGTGACACACTTGTGTCTGCTTCTTTCCCTCGTTGGTATCAATTCTGTATGTCCTCTTGTCTATTCTCTGTGATATTACGTAGGGACCTATATATCGTCCATCACAGTGTGGTCCCTTATTTGCGGAGAGTAGCAGGACTTCGTCGCCTTTCTTAAATTCTTTCTTAGCCCTGCGTGAGGGTCCTCTTATTTCCCTCTTATCCTCTCGATAAGTATTAGGGAATTTATTTCTAATATTCGTTGGACCTTCATCTTTTCTCTGACGACTGGTCCTTTTCTTTTTCCGTTTATTGAGGTGTGGAAGGTTCACTTCTTTTCTTTCCACCTTCTCACTTTGCGAGCGACTATGTCGTTTGTGCCGTCCACGTGGCTCAGCCGCCATCTTGTCTCCATGCTGGGCGTTCGTTCTCGCCATCTTTCTTTCTTCATTTTTGGCGCTCATTTTCGCCAACTTGCTTTCTCCATTTTTGGCGTTCATCTTCGCCATCTTTCCGTCTTCATTTATGGCGCTTATTTTCGCCATCTTTTCCGGGTGACACTTTTTAGTTTTTACTTCATTTCCCAGTATAAGGGAAATTCCTTTCATAGGTAGTTTGTCTACCACACCAACTTTAATTGGTCCATCTTTCCACTGGGACTTTAGGGTTATTTTACACAGCGGTATTTTTACCCTCTTTCCGCCGATACCCTCTATCATCACAGTCTCACGTGTTGCTTCTATTACCCTTTTAGGTAATTTATTTCGTAGAAGTAACGACTGAGATGCTCCGGTATCTCGTAAAATTGAGACTTCCACTGGTCCTCCGTGTGGGCCTCTTATCATCCCTTTTTTCGTCCAGGGTCGATAGGACTGGTTTCCTCTAGGTGTTGTTACAGCTCCTTGAGGTTTTCTCGGCTGGGTCTGGTTTCTTTCAGGACCTTTTCCAAGCTGACACCTTGTGGCTATGTGTCCAGCCTTTCCACACTTGTAGCAGACCACTGTTCTGCTGCTACTTTGGAAGGTCCTATTTCCTTCCTTAGGTCTTCCTTCAGGACTTAATTCAGCTTTGAATTTCACTTTACTTCCCGTGAACGGTTTTTCCTTTGTTTTTCGGTGTGTGAGGATGTATTCGTCTGCTAGTGCGGCCATTTCATAGGTCACGTCAGTTTTTCTTTCACTTAGGTGAACCCTGACTTCTTCTGGCACACAGTTTAAGAATTCTTCAGCTAATATTAGCTGCCGGAGTTTCTCAGCGTCTCCGTCTATCCTCTTAGAGTCACACCACTTATCCAGCGCGTTCTCTTTTTCCCGCAGAAATTCCACATAAGACTGGTTTTCAGTTTTTCTCTGTGTTCTGAATTTCTGTCTATAAGCTTCTGGAACCAATTCGAAGCTTTTAAGAACCGCTGCTTTCACCAAATCGTAGTCGGCGCAATTTTCTGTCGGCAGAGTTGCATATGCTCTCTGTGCTTTTCCTGTCAGCACAGTTTGGAGTAGCATCGACCAGCATTCTTTCGGCCATCCAAGATTTAGTGCAGTTCGCTCAAAATGTGCGAAGTACCCGTCCACGTTGGCTTCTTCAAATTTTGGGACTAGCCTCGCTTGCTTCGTTACTTCGAAACTGTCATGGCTTTCTTTGCGTCCTCTTATTGCCAAGTCGACTTCTCGCAGCCTTGTTTCTTGCTGAATTTTTATTTTCTCCAGTTCCATTTTATTTCTCTGTAGTTCCATTTGTGCTTGTATTTTAATTTTCTCCAGTTCAATTTCTTCTGGAGTCATTCTTATCATTTCCGTTGGTAGCTCTTCTAATACTGCTTCCTCGAAAACATTTTCGTCGACCATGTGTCTTGCTATTTTTATAACGAGTTCATGCTTTCTCATAGAATTCTGAATATTTAACTCAAGCTTCTCGCCAATTTTTATTATCTCGCTTTTTCTCAGCCTCTCCAACTTTTCCATGGAGGGTTCTTTTAAAAAGTTCTCTATTTTGTCCATTTTTTTAAAAAAATTTTCCAAGCAGTGATATCAACCAGTAATTTGACTGTTTCAGCAATATTCCTTTTTTTTCTTTCACGGTCTCCCAGGGTAGATTTAAACGGCAGGAATTGTCACACGACTACTAGCAATAAATATTATTAATAATAATCATTCCGGAAACGAGCCCCCATAAAATGTCTGTGACGCGGAAATTGAACTAAAATCCCTAAACGGGACTTTATTTTCGCACGTGTGAAGACGGGGCAGGTTGGCACTTGATCCCCTACAGAAATAAGTCCTGTTCAGAGTTCTTTTCTCAGGCAGATAAGAACTGGCATATTACGTGAGGGAATAATGTAAGGCCAGACTGACCGCCGCTGGCAAGGGGTTCCAAATTTCACACTATCACACACCCACCAGGTCGCTTTCTTCTTTCCCCGAGATAATGGAAGAAAGTGAGCCTATAGGTCTTAGTTGTAATAATATTAATATTGCTACAGTGGTAGTCGGTAACTCCGGTTTTCCGTGTGATACTTTAGGAATTATTTGGACAGTTCTAAGCAAGATAATATAAGGCGAATAGAAGCTGAAAGGAAAGCATGGAATAATAACATAGACCACATGGTATAATGAAAATACATAAGTTCTTTACTACGGTTATATACATATATATGTTCAAAGTGTCAAAAATACATAATAGGATAGTCCATGAATATAAATGTCTTTTCTTGGCTTTTATCCTTTTTCAAATTGAGAGAGAGTGGTAAACAAAGTTTGGGTGTAAAGGGAAAATGTCCCAAAGTTACTTATCTTATTTTTTTGACGGGGTTCCGCTGGAGAATTTCTCTTCTTTCACGGGCTAATAGGCTTGGTACTGTTTTTAATGCTGGCTTGAGAGACTCAGGTCTCTCATGTCTCAGTCTTTTGTCTTTAGCCCGGAGTGAAATGGCTATCGTCCGTCTGCCACGAGACTTGTCCAAAAACTAACTTTTTTTTTGTATTTTCCTTCCGTTGAGGGGAAGGGAACCCTACTTCCGTTTGAGGCTCCCCCCACCAATCATTTGGCTTCATTTTCTCCTTCCCCTTCCGATGTCCGGCGACCCAAGGTCACTTAGGTGCAAACATCTGTGTGACCCCCATTCTCTCATAACGGTCACTTTTTGACTGCTAGATAATTTTAGTTCAACGTGAGCCATCACGTGACAGAAGCAAAAAATATTATGCACTAAGCTTCATTTAGGACTGCACAAGTCTAGAAAATAGAGGCAGGAAGACAATATAGCACCGATCTTTCATTGGTGAAAGGCTGCCTCATTACCTGCCTGCTTTAGAAGTCGGTATTCGAACATTCTAGTTTTACTAAAGCTCGAACACAGATATCTGATCATGATAGTGTATGCTCAACATTGTTCTGAGTATGAAACTGAATTGTATCGGAAGGTGAGACTACAGTTCTGGAGCTCTGGAGAGCGTGGAGTATTCCTTCATTGCCAAGTTCACTCTGATCCAAAGTGATTGTATGTGTTAGAGTCCCAACTATGGGTCAAATAGATCCATTTGACAATTATTAGTATTTGATAGGAATACTTGAAACCATATAATTATGCGTAATTAATTTTTATTAGACGATACCATATAACTGTTTGGTTTGGTTTTATGGCACATCAACCATTGTTGGTTATTTAATGACAAATCCTGTTTTTACATATAAATTAAATATAGGATTTGTTAACACATTTTGTAAATACACACAGTTAAATAATCAAACAGTTCTATTTCTCACAATTCAATTTAGCATAAGTCAACAAGGTTAAATGTTCCAAGTATTACTATCTATCACTAACAGTTCAATTAAACATCAGTCATTTGTTTACACACAGTGAAATGATCAAACAGTTCTATTTCTAACAAATCAATTTAGCATAAGTCATTTGTTTACTTACAGTTTAAATGTCAAACAGTTCTATTTGAATCATAGATAGGGCCCTGTCAGGTGCTACCACTCTGAGCCAGAGTGAACCTGGGAACGATGGCAATGAAGGGGTGCTCCACATTACCCAAAGATCCAGCATTACTGGAGCCTCACCATCAAATCGTTTAATATCATATCCAGGACACTCGCTGGGGTGGGGTCTTACCCGTCTACAGAAATGCAATCGGAGCCAAATAAGAACACATATAAAAATATTACACTTACTTCATTTTATTTGAATTGATTTCTACATAAAATTCTACATTCGATTGCTTTTGATACGCTTGAGAATTAAACTATTCTATTAGAAATCAATAACACCAAGTAATTATTTATTAAACCCAATTTTATTTAAACCAATTCTCGAAGTATCTACACCATCTACTTTGTCAACCTTAATTTCTTTGTGATATATAATTCTCATTAGAAGATTTTAAGCATATTAATAACACGAACCTACCTTGCGTTCGCGCTTGATGAGTGTTATTAATTTGAATCGCCTGGTCTCAGGGAGGGAGCCCCCCGTCCATGCAGTACCTACTTCGGCTGGGCTAAGTTCATTGCTTGGCGTCTGAGGTTCCCTAAATGGAGAATACCGAAGGCATCAAGTATTAATTTACACCTGCTATTAGCCTAATGAGTAGAGTGTTCGCCAATGGTCCGTGAGACCGGGGTTCAATCTTAGATCGATCATACCAAAGACTCAACAAATGGTACTTGATGCTGCATGGCTTAACACTCGACATTATAAAGTAAGCATCAAGGGTAAAGTTGAGAAATCCAGGGAAGGAGTAGTGCCCTTCCCAGTACCTTGGTGTTGTAGCTTTTGAAAAGAAGCTTTCGGGTCACCCACGACGAAGGTCGCTAACTTTACTTTACTTTACTTACGTACAAGTCTTCATTCGTGCACGGAACCCACATTAAAATGACCTTGTGTCAAATCCTACCAAATGGGAGGTTGGATAAATATTAATAACGGGAACCTGTCTGGCCTTCGCGTCGGTTGGGTATTATTAAGCTGAATCGCCTGGTCTTGGGGTGGGGCGTCGTTTACAGGCAATATCTACTTTACTGGGCTGGGGTCATAGTTTGGCGACTGAGATGCCCCAATATGGGAAAAGCTGAAGGGACCAAAGATTTTTTTTAAATAGCCTTGCATGAGTCACGGTTCGTGCGTGGCTACCCTCAATAAAATGACCTTGTGTCATATATAGGCTTGGTGGAAGGTTAGTTAAATCCCATTAATAATATGGGCTCATCCCTACTCAGTTTTGGGGGGTCAACTTAGCGTTTGCACTGGGTGGGTATAATTTTGGTAACCGCTTTGTTCCAGGGGTCCTTCCTTCTAGGATGTGTTGATTTCATGCTTGTCTCTAAAAGCGACCAAAAAATGGGAAATTCTGATGGGATCAAGTATATTTTGCACAGTTGCTCCTGAGTCTCGATTCATGCATGCACTCCTCCACTATAAAATGACCTTGTACCAAATCCAACCTGGTAAGAGGTCGGATAAATATCAACCGCATTTATAACATGGGGTAATACCCCTCTCCAAACGAATGTCCTAGATATGACCCAAAACTGCATTTGATGGTGAGGCTTCAGTCCTGAACTATGTGGAGTACCCCTTCATGGCTATAACTTCCAGGTCCACTGAGACCTGGGGTGGAACTACATGTTAGGGTTCCATCTCTGATCAAATAGATCTTTTTTAATCATTTACTAAACCTGAAACCATTTATATTGAATAGAATTATTAATGTTAAATAGCAATATGTGAAACCATTAAATTGGGCGCAAACACATGAGCTCTGGCTTGTTTAAAAATTGTTACCTACAATTCGTTTACAAATCAGATATATTTAATAAATATGAATAAACAGGATTTGGTATTACATAAACTATAAGGGTTGATATGTGTGAAACGTAACTCCGATAGACTTTAATAGAGGCATAGTTAATAAATAAAATACGAATTAAGATTAAATTATGATTATTTAATAATCATTCAAAATAATACGTAAATAACCAAAGGCATGGTGATGTTAGTAATGATGTAGATTCATTCAGTTACAGACCGACACAAAATCTCCATTATAATAAGATGTGTTGTATTAGGAATCTTAAAATTCCAAACAATACTAAAGTGATTCAAGGTAAAACATCTTTAGACATCATTTTTAAATAAAGATTCAAAATTTGAATCAAACAACATTATATTTTCAATTTCTATTCTCTGACAATATTGTTTACAAAAGTTCTAATTGAATAAAAAACTAGCAACTCCTTGTCAGTGTGGTGGGGAACAGCTAATACTTTCTGTCTTTCTTACTTAACCGGTCTTTTATTTGTCTTTTTATCTTCAAAATCAGTTTGCCTTTTTTAGTCGGTGGACACATAATGCCGGAGCGAAATACCTAATATTTTAATTACTTTCTACAATGCTTCTCCTTGTCTGTCAACTTTTAAAACATATTTTAAAATCCAAACCTGACTTACCAGTAAACCTGATATTTCAGGATTGTCAGTTTATCTGCTGATAATATATATATATATATATATATATATATATATATATATATATATATGCTTACAGCATTGTGAAACTACATACCTGTTTCGTTACTTCCAGTTATCTTTGATTCTATATTCACTGTGTTTACTGTTTTTCTTTGTCAACGATGAATTCAAATGGAAAACCCATTGTCCTGTTCAGTCATACAGTTTTATGCTGCTTTTGTTATATATATATATATATATATATATATATATATATATATATATATATATATATATATATATATATGCTGCACGATTTATTCTACGAAAAAGAATCATAATTCTTTAGACCAAAGAACTACAGCTTCAAAGAGTTAATTCTACTGGTTTTTAGGCCAGTATTCCAGTCAAGACAAAGATCAGAGATTTTGTATGCCCATTTTCAAAGCCTTCATAAATGAGAGATTATCAAGAACAATCCGTCAAATCCAGGGGTTCCCAATCTTTTCAGTCCGATAGCCACAGAGCTTAACAAAAGAGAGTCTCTGAGCTCTGACTGCGACCATAAAATGACTGAAAAAACAAAGCAAATAAATAAATAGATAAGTAAATAAATAAATAAAAACACATAAATTCACAAAGTACCAATCATAATTTATTAATGAGACATCTGATGATGTTTGCAATCACAAAAAGATGTAATATCTGGTTAAATGAAGAGGTTGACAAAAGGATCACATTAGACAAGTGATGATTTGATATTTGCGAAAGCAGCTTACTCTTGGCATGCTTTATTTAGGAGAACAACAGTTCATCGTGGTATATAGTGCCAAACGCGTATTCACTACTTTCTGAGTGATATGACTGGGAAATAGTCCACATGGAAATACGAGGTTATTATAAAAATTGAGAATGTGATAATCAAGAAACTTGGACTTCAAATCTTCTGAACACGAAAGATGAATGAGTTCCATCTGCAATTGTAATGGTACTTTTTAACAGTCAACATCAAAAGATGAAGATATCATTTTGAAAATTGAGGCATATGGTTTCATGTCAGCAAAACAACTGGTAAAGTCAGAGTGAAGGCCACCGATAAACTATAGACAAACTGTGAGGTCGATTGCTTTAGAAAAATATGACTGACGAGGAAAGTGAGACAGGTTGTTCTCCAGATGAGATTCTCAGTGTTGGAACTTTAACTCAATTGCAGATGTACATGAGTCCGAGTGACAGACGAAAAAACCATTCCCCTAAACCTGAAACAAACTCAGCACACGACAGGGTTTATGGGGCTCCAACGCATGGTTATTGAGATAATTGGGTGAAGGGCCGAATGGATAGGGTTAGAGGGGCGCATGTAATCCATCAGTTGCGGATTAGGGACCCCTGGTCTAGTCTGTTCAAGTAATATATCCATTTTTATCGACATCAGAGCGTTGCATGTTAGACCGGCATTTAGTTGGGTTGCAGAGGCATCTAAGATGATCGCTTGTGACTAGCTCCAGAATAAAGTGGAATGACCGAAATCGTCTTGGAAAAAAGTTCTAAGGTAGAAGATCCCAGACGACAAATTTTTGTATGTACAGCTTTATTTTCACCAGACGGCGCTTCCAGTTAAACAGAGGCTTGGATGTGAAAGCGGCAGTGAATGTATCTGATGCAAGAACACTGGCTTAGTCCGAATGAACAGCGAAATGCCCTGTTTGGAGTCTATCGGCGGTGAAACGATTGGGTCTTATTTATGTAGACTCGGCGTCTTTGTCTTGTCAGAAATGTCCCAAGACTCATCAGTTATAAATAGTTTCCGCTTGACTGATACCGAAAATTTTTATCTTTTCCTAAAAATGGATTTAGTCACTTGCCGTTTAAAATTCTTTCATAATTTAGTTAGAAATATTTAGGAAAAAAACAAAAAAAAAAACAGAAAAAACAGAAAAACTCCACAAATTCTTTTTTGAAGCTCCTTCCTTAAATTTTGGTCCAACATTATGCACTGCTGGATATCCTCCTACAAAAGATGTAATTAATTTTGTAAATGTCAGTGTATCAACCTATTTTTGGCTTGGAGTTAAAAGGCTAATTTACAACCTATAGCATTATTGCAGCGATATGAATTACTCATGGAATCTTATAACTTTGGTTTAAATCGATGTTTAAGTTATCCATCACGTTATTTTTAAGATATTATGACTCGTGGCTGGGGTAGTAAAAATGTTAGCGTGGTAGGCTTGACTATCATGTATCGATAACATCATCGAATGTATTATAAAGTTCGATGATAATACCTGGTAATGCAATAACAGTAGTATCATTTACTGAATTTCAGTATATTATGCCACTAATTCACCACTGTTTACTGATTATTACCGTAATCAATGCGTCGTCAACCAAATGTTTACTATCCAAATACAAGGCATGAAGTATATGGTACAGTAGCTCATTCCCAGAATGACTGTCATCTACAATACCAGTTTTCATCTTTATTTTGCATATGTGACGAAGTTTTAATAGGATATGATATATGTGTTGACCCAACCCCTTCCGCAACGGGTAGGATGCGACATTAGGTCAATTTTTAAGCGGGGCAAAGCTGGTTTGAATTTAGAGGTTTCCATTGCCTAACCAAAGATAAAAAAGCTAGTCTGCCCTACTATCTTATCTATAACTGGAGGGAGAACAAATGGATTCATGCCTTTCTCAAGGATATTAACGCAAAATGAAATGTAAACAGCTACATCCCAGACTTGAACTCAGATCACAAATTACCATTCTTCGGCTATAACCGTTTATCGCGCCTCGTATTGGATATAATGTAAGCAGGACTTTGTTTCAAATATCTCTCGCTTTGCTGAAGAGGTACAATATTCCAATTCCGAGCAACAATAATTGCTACGACGTATCTACGGCACCACTGCACCCTAATAATCTTGCAGGTTTTACGTAGAGTTTTGGTTTTAATGTTTAACTGATTATTCATCTATATTTATATGTTCCCTAAATTTTAAAATCATTTTTATTTGTATTCATAATTCAATTATTTAAAATCACACACACACACACACACACACATATATATATACATATATATATATCGGTTTCATTAGTTCAGAGGTGTTAAGATGTTTGTCGAGTAGCCGCTAAACCTAATGTAGTGTTATGATCCCTACCCCTCACGGCAGTCTGGATAACGGATGTACCAAAAATTTGATTGACAGATGATAAGTCAAAGATTTTTTGTGCCAAACTATGAGAAATAGAAAAATCGTTTTCATTGGCTTGAGGTAGCCACGTGGAATTCGAGAGATAAGAATTATTGGCAGCTGACAAAGGACTTTCGAAGTTTAAAGGCTATTAATTTGGGACTTAAGTAAAACCACCCCTCCCTTAAATGAAAGAGTGTCTCCTTTTAATTCCATCGACAGGACAAAGCCACACCATCTCTTCCTTTTGAAACAGGTAAAAAAAAAATGTAACATTATTTTGAGTCGTTCCGTCTTCAATCGGGATTGAATGACAACACTTATTAGATCCGGGATCATTTTTGAGGGTTTTTAAAAAGATAAAGATAAATAGGTAAATGGGTGTGTCTTATATGGTGAAAAATGCCGTATATGAAATGATCCACTTCCAGAAAAAAAATTTCGTATCATTTATCTTAGATATTGATATTACACAAAAAGAATTGCTGGGTTTTCTTGCAGTGAATAAAATGAGATCTCTCAGCGTGTCGTCCTCATTAACAATCAGAAGTAACTGCTATGAAATATGACGCCTTTAAAATAAACATTTGGTTCTTTATAGAAATCCAGTGATTTTGTGACGATTTGTATTTAGGTGTATCCTCTTGTATATACAGTCTGTCTGTTTGTATGTCTGTCTTGTTCCTGATTCTACTTACACACAAAACCTTTTGCTGTGTCTCATCATGGCCGTCACTAATACCCAGGCTTGCTCGATGTAATGTGACGTCACGTCACTGGATCCATGAATCTCTCGCTTCATGTTGAATCATAATCACAAAGTCGTTTTTTTTAATAAAGATTTTAAAACTTTTTAAAATGTAACAAGAAAGAAAAGAAAGAGTCATGTTTTGATTTATACTGTTTTTTATTAATTTTAATTAAAATTAAGAAAAATAATAATTAATAAGAAAATATAAACATAAACATCATTAACTGTCGGTCGTGTTTTTGAATAAACACGGTTTTAAAGACAAAATCTTTCGATTATTCGTCTAAATTTTAAAAAACAATTTAACAAACACTGCTCAAATTTTCATACTTTTAATACAATTGTGAAAAATCACAATCACTTTTGTTTTAATTGCGAGAATTTTTAATCGGAATCAGTCAAATATGGCAATCAAGCAACCAACAATAATATCATTAGAATTTAGGAACAAACAAGAAGCAACAATAAATAAGCAAAAATTATTCATTAAAAATATTAAAGAATGCAACAAATTAAATTCAATCAAATTAATTCAAAGTAGATAAGTTACTTTTTTAAAAAATCAAACTTATAAAAGTCTTTTTGTCTAAAAATTCAGTTGAATGTTTGAAGTTTTCTTATTTTTACTTAACTTCTTACAAGTAATATAATCATTTTCCTTGCTACAATATATATATATATATATATATATATATATATATATACATATATACATATATATATAAACATATATATACATATACATATATATATATACATATATTTACATATACATAAACACATACATATATATACATATATATATATACATATATATGTATATAAATATATATATGTATTTATATATACATATATATATACATATATATATATATATACACACATATTTTTAAAAAAAGTAAAAGAAAAAAATATACATATAGATATATAGATATATATACATATATATACATATATATACATGTATATATATACATATATATATATACATACACACATATATATATATATACATATATATATATATACAAACACATATATATATGCATATATATACACACATATATATATATATACATATATATATACATATATACATATGTATATACACATATATATACATATATATACACATATATACTTATATATATATACAAACACATATATATATAAACATATATATACATATATATATACATATATATATATATACACATATATATACATACATATATACATATATATATACATATATATACATATATACATATATATATATATATACATATATATATACATATATAAAATTAACTAAAATCGCGAGTCGAAAATCTTCTACTAAAGTTTCACCTTATCGGATCATCAGGAAGCCTTATTTCGACTAATTCTAAAGGAGAAATCACCGTCTTATATTCACCAAAAACCCTGCGAGCTTAGAATTTGCATAACAAAAAAAAACCCAAAAATCTCCCAAAAAAAAACACATACTTTTATTAAAAAGAAAAAAAAACTCTGAAACCTATCTCTAATTGTAGAGCAACCACGCCCTTTTGTGTCTACAACTATTTAACACCTCCGATCTTTGGTTTAACATATCCCTACTTTTACAAGATGCTATTGCTAGTTTCTCCTTTATGCAAAGTCGACAACTTCTATCTCCAGCCCTATATTTACGGCATTTCTTTATTACTTCCCATTTCATTATAGGATCTATCCCTTTGTTATCCTTGAGCTCCCACATATAACTAGATTATGTAGTACTATGCCTATACTTCTCGTGTGAGAAACTTGTTTTATGGTTATAGTACCTAGTCTTAAAATCCCTTGCGTCGACCCAAAGTATATCTTTTTGTTTCTCTTATTATTCGGATCACTATATACTTCCACTTTATACACTACACATTCTTGCTTACATTTGCCTTCCAGGGGACATCTAACCTTATCCCTACAGTTACATTTAGCAATCACCTTATTTTTCTCCTTACTTAATTTAGCTATATTACTCCTGTTTATTATGCCATTGATGTTTGGCATGCAACTATAACTTAATTTAACACAATTCTTATTAAATATCTTATGTAACGGGCTCCCACTAGGGAAATTTCTTTTTAATAACTTAAAGAATTCTTTCCCTAAGTTATTGACTACCTCCATGTTATAAAGGGGATTAAACCATAAAATTTTCCTAGATCTATTTCTCCTTTTCTGCGTGTTACTTTCCTCCCTATCCTCCCTAGTCGAAATTATATATATAAACACATACATATATATATTTATATTCATATTTTGAAATATTTTGAATCCATTGTTAATCCTCCTGGATGAAAAAAGATACACTAAAAAATTTTTTTTAGGATAATTGGTAATTCAATTGTATTTTAAAATATTTAAAATCATAAATGAAAAAAAAAATGTAAATATTAACGTTTTTATTTCATTTATGAAGTTAAAAGTTTATAAGTAATCATTTTTTGCAAAACTTTTTTTGGTTTAAATTTTACTTACTAATTAATTTTGTAAGGATTACAACCCCTAAAATAACCATAAAAAATATTCATAAGTTAAAAATCTAACTTCTTTTATTTCCAATTTTTTCTTCGGATTAATATCGATGATAAACTTTCAAATTATCAAAAAAGGAAAAAATGTTTGGAAAATATTTTTGAGTGTGTTAGCGTGTTCATTTTGTGCTAAATATTTTCTAAAAATTAAATATTTTTAAAATTATGTTTTAAAATTCAAGTGTGGTGGTGTGATTTAAACCTTTATGTTTCAAATAAATTCAAAACTTATTCAGAAATAATAGGTTTAAACAAAGTTTAAGTCATCATTTTCAAATTTAAATTTTCGGCAATAGTGACTTGACTTTTGGTACAAATAATTTTACAGAGTTTTCAAATAAAAAAAACCTTAAAAATAAAACAAATTCTCTTAAAATTGACTAAAGAATAAATTTGTAGTTTTTGGTCATTCAAGAATGAAAAAACATTTAATTCAGGAATATATTTTCATGTCTAATATTGATTCATTAAGTTTCAAGTATAGAAATGTTAAAAGTTTTTACGATCGTTTTCTAAGAATTTTTTTTAATATTTCATTGAAAAGAAAACACAATTTTCTTAAATAAAATATCAATAAAAAAATTAATTCAAATATTTTTTAAAAATATAATGTTTAACAAATTTTTTTCAGCTTAAGTTTAAATTTTAAAACTGCTTTCCTGTGCTACGGCAAAACATTTTTTTAACAAACTTTGATTTTAGCGCCTGTTGAAATAAATGCTGATTAAAATTTTAACAACTCACTCTGCTAAATGAACTTGGGTGAAATTCTCCCTTTTAATGGCATGTTTCCATTTATCAAATAAATGTTGACTTTGTGGAAACGAAAAACAATGAACTCTCGGACAATTCGTATAATTCCTTTTGCACTTTGGTACACAAGGGGAAGGCATGTTTTGTTCTGAAACTGAGTCAACGCTGAAAGACGCCGTGTAGTAAATAAAACAGATATCCACTGATAGTGACGTCAGCAAGTTAAGTTTAATCATATGACAGGCCTTGGTAATATATAAGGCGGAGGCCACGGTCTCACCCACGTGAAAATTTGAACAACTACTCCTCCCAACAATTTTTACCCTCCTCCTTCTTCTCCCACACTCTTCTTGTTCCTTTTTTCCCTTATCTATATTTCATGATTTGTTTTTCTTCAATCATTTCAATCAAATAGCAACATTATCAATTACTTATTTACTAGCTTTACATGGTGTAATGGTTATCGTCGCAGAAATTGGACACGGTAACACGAGTTCAAATCCTGGACTGATTGCATTTCACATAGCACTTGGGAAAGGTATGAATCCAATTATTCTCCCTCCAGCTATGGGTAAATAGTAGGGCAGACTAGGTTTACATGGTGTAATGGTTATCGTCGCAGAAATTGGACACGGTAACACGAGTTCAAATCCTGGACTGATTGCATTTCACATAGTACTTGGGAAAGGTATGAATCCAATTATTCTCCCTCCAGCTATGGGTAAATAGTAGGGCAGACTAGGTTCTTCAACCTTGGTAAGGCAACTAGTCTAGGAGAAGGAAAACTCTGAATTCAAACCTGTTAAACTCCGCTTAAAAAACTGACCTTGTGTCATATCCTGCTCGAGCGGAGGGGTTGGGTAAATATGATTTACTAGCTTTACACAAAGTTTGTGTGAGGTATGGCAGAGGACGAGTAACTTGAAAAGTAAAAGGTTCCTATCCCATAAGTTTAGATGATAAGACTTACAACACAGTCAATTAGACGACACGCATGTAGTAGAAAGAATTTCGTATTTTTGTTTGGCACGTAATTTAATTCGACCGTTAGGATCGACACATAATTTCACCCAATCAGGATGACTTATCCTATTCATCCCGGATCATCTTTCCGGACAGCACTAATTGGGGAAAGCCGCCAAAACACTTCCACTATCTGCTCTTCAATAGCAACAGCAGCAGCATCGACACAATGAGGAAAGCCGTCTAATTTATGGACCCCTTGCGTCTATTCTCTTAGACCAAGGGTTCCTAGTTGAATATGAATAAGAGGAATTCAATACGCCACACACAGGAACAACTTTACGTTGTCTCCAGTATTGGCTATGTCGACTGCAATGCAAAAATTTCGCTCCTACACCTAGCTACTTCACCTCTGGGCAACATTTTCTGGAGACATTCACGCTTCTCCCTGAAACGACCAGAATCACAAACTCACGGTGACTACAATCGTTTCTGTCCTCAAACAGCAAACACGACTTTTGCTACACTATGGCGAACATATTTCCCTCACACACTCAACAATCCCTTAACCTAACGATGCACTTTTCGCTCCGGTGTTTAGCTGCTAAAATGCTTTCTCCACTCCATAACAACTTCATTTCGTTCCCTTACTTCTTTACTTACTACGGGACTTGCAGCACAAACGTAAACCCTTTATTCCATGCTGCCATTAAAAACCTTCATATAAAACCTTACGGCATCATCTTCTTGGTCTTCTTACTTCCTCATTCTCCTTTATTTTCCAACTACACATAGCGAGGGAAACACACACACTCACGTTGCAACATTTCCTTCGCTAAACACACTTCTATTTCTATTTTTAGACTGTGATAAGGGTTTGAGCGGTTTACGTTTAGTTTTATCCTAAAATCTTCGATTACATAATGAAATAAATAATTTAATCTTATCAAAAGTTATTAAAACAAAATCATTGTCAAAGATAAGCCAAAATGACATCTTCATGTTTGTGAACAGGAACTAAAAAACTTAGGAACACTGACTCAATTGCATCAACAATTATTTCAAAATATCATTTCTACAAGGATGGCTTTTGCATTGATATGCCATTTGAAAGAAAGAAAGAAAGAAAGAAAGAAAATATTTCTGCCAGACAAGACTGATTAAATATTATATCAATTTTGAACACATTCTATTCTATTCTTTTCTATGTGTTTCTATTATATTTTTAGAGGTATTATTCTATAAGATATAGAATTATTAATTTGGTATTTAAATACCAAATTAATAATTGAATTTTATTATCATTAAACAAAAACTGTTATTAAATTAAATCTTACAAATGAAGAACAAAATAACAGATGAACACATTTAGTGTCACAACAAATGATTAATCGATATCAAATAGTATTATTGGAATGGTTGCCAGTTATTGTTAACGATTGGTGTGAGAGAGGATATTTAGACACGTCCCTACTCACTAAGGTCCAATATTAACATTAGTATATAAACCAGGCTATTGGCCTAATGAATAGAATGTTCGCCAATGGTCCGGGAGATCGGGTTCAATCTCAGGTCGAGTCATACCAAAGACTCAAAAATGGTACTTGATGCCACCTTGCTTAACACTAAGCATTATAAGGTAAGCGTCAAGGGTAAAGTGGAGCAATCCAATGAATGGAGTAGCTATTGAAAATGGAACCTTCAGGCCACCCTCGACTAAGGTTGCCAACTTTACTTATTTATATGTAGTGTCACGTGGTATCCCACTGAGAAGGTAGAAATAAGATTACTACTATCCTCTTATTTGAATTAACAGTAGCAAGCCATCAGAGAATGACCGTTAAGACATGAGAGAATGTGGGTCAATCCCAAAGTAACAAACCCAGGTCAGAATGGAAAAACAGATGTTTGTACTTGGTGACCTGATGGATAAAGAATGGGATACGAGGTGACATCTAGTAGCCCTGAGGAGTCGCCTGACACGGCAAGGAAGAAGGTAGAAGCCAAATGATTGGCTGGGACCCTAAGACGGAAGTGGCACCTTCTTCCCGTCAGCGAAAAAAGGAAAAGAAGAAGGTTAGTTGTTGGACAGGGTTCGTAGCGGAGGGAACCAAAGCCAAGTACTCCGGGTAAAAGAAGACGAAAAAAATCTCGGACAAGAAGAAGCCGTATCTTCAAGCCAGTACTAAAAATAAGATAAAGTCTGTCAGCCCGTAAAAGAAGAAAGATTCTCCACAGGAATCCATCTAAATAAGATAAGTAACTTTGGGACTGCTTCTCCTTATACCCAATTTTATATACCCTCTCTCTCTCTCTCTCTCAATTTGAAGGAAAACGAAAGAAAAGAAAAGAAAGACATTTATGTTCATGGACTGTTCATTTATGATATATTTGACACGTTGTAGGTGTATATCTATGTTTAGTAAAAGATTGATATATTTTAATGTTCCCACGTGCTTGAAGTTGTTATTTGCAGCGTCTGCTACGAATTTGTTATTTTCATGTTTCTTTTCCAGCTTCACGTCGCCTTATGTTATCTTGCTTAAAGTTGTCCTATAAATTCCTTCAAATTATTATACGGGGAACCGGAGTTGCCGACTACTACAATATAATATTATTTCGTCTAAACCTAGAGGTCCATATCTTCCATTGTTCTAGGGGAGGAAGACTAGCGGCCTTGGTGGGTGGGTGAATAGTGTGAAAATTGGAACCGCTTGCCAGCGGCGGTCAGTCTAGCTCTAAATTGATCCCCCACATAATATGCCAGTTCTTATATGCCTGAGAAAAAAAAAAAACTCTGAACGAGGACTTATTCTACAAGGGATCAAGTGCCAACCTGCCCCGTCTTCACACGTGCGAAAATAAAGTCCCGTTTTGGGATTTTAAAGAATTTGCCGTCACAGTAATGAAACACTAACACTGAGTAAAAAGAAGGAAAGACAAACTACATTTAATTCGTATAAAACATATAAGAAGTATTATAATACACAAGCGTGTTCCAACAGATGAAATGAGTACTTTGTTCCATGACAAAGCAATATATGAAAAGGGGTAATAAAAAGTTTTACTTGTGTTCTTGGGGGGGTACATTTTGATAGCAAGGCGAACGACAACGTTATTCGCCAGGTGGTGAGAATACGTCTCTCTTCTATTCAACAAACTAAGATGAAAAAGTTCATCTAGTTAGTTAAAAAAACAGAGACAAAAATAATTCGATTTTACGATCCGAAAAACATCGGACCAAAGCGGTCGATATGATTATGGAATTGACATGTGACCGAAAGACACGCCCCAAATCCACGGGAAAACAATTATTTATTATCTCCCAACAGTTATAAAAATAAAAAAAAAGTTAAAATATCCACCTGATTTTAATTTATTTGGTGCTCGAAATCGATTGATCGTATTTTTACATCTTTTCTAAACTCATTTCCTCTCCGGTGGTATTAAGATTTTAATTTTAAAACTTTATACGTCCGGGAAAGTATTTATTGTTCCCGAGTACTCGTTAGATTTTTATAGACCACTTTCTGCATAAAAACTTGTAGCATATACTAGCGTTGATAAAAATATGAAATTAGCACACTGTGAGGATGTTTATTTCAGTTTGTTTTTTTTTATTTAGCAGTAAATAAATTAATTATAGATAAGATGCAAAACATTTTGATTAAATAGCTGAACATTCCGGCTTTATAGAATATTCCTTAAACAAACAAGATTGAATTATTTAAGTTAACGGAAGAATTTTTTTACAAACCATGAAGAGGAAAATATGGAATAACCCAAAACTTAGAAAAAAATTATTGAATGATCTTGTAAAGTTCAGCCATTAAATAAAAAAAAGGTATTAGTTGTCTAAATTTCTGAGACAAAGCTAGATGATTTTTATCATTAAGGGTTTTCGGACTATTGTCTTAATCTTTATTGTTATTGCCACAACGTTTCGGCCGATATGTCCTCCGGCCTTCAGGTGTTTGTCGAACTCGGGAACCTTCGAACTACGTCCTTTATTGAATCCACGGGGGTCGCCTGTTCAGATTCCGTTAGCCATAACCGGGTACAAGTGTTAAGTATTCCTGTATTGTTACTCGCCAGCAGTCAGGATTGAACCAGCAAAAAAAAAAAAAAAAAAAAAAAAAAAATCTGAATATGAGCACAAGTAAAAAATCATACATAATGGTAGTAATTCTTGTCAAGTAAGAACATTAAGTTTATAAGTCCCAAAAATTCGCTCTGGATTGTCCAGCAGGACACATAGCGTAACGGTTATAGGCGTTGGTTCCCTAAGCTTCTAAGGAGACAATCATCCGGAGGTTGCAAAACCCTTAATGATAAAAAAAAGGTTTTGTGTCTTATTGATTATTAGTTGATTTACTGCTAAATGAAAACGTGAAAAACCTAAGTGAACATCTTAGTGAACTAATTCTATAATTTTTGTCAACGGGAGAGTATATTCAATATGAAGAACTCCTCACAAAGATCAAACCTTAAAACTGAAGATTTATCTACATACAGTGTGATTCTCAGGTTTTGAAAATATCTGAAAGTTCGTGTGGGTGTTGGCACACATCTGTCTATCTAGCTATGTTCGTAGCATTTGAGTACACTCAAGAATATATGTGCGTATGTCCAAACACACATGTATACTTATTATATACTTCTAATAAATTTATAAAGAGGAAAACCTCTCAGAAATCTCAAGGCAATTTGTTCATGTTTCAATTTTTTAACAAAGTAACAAAAAGGATTAAAAAAAACTATCCTGTGTTTTTTTATTCATCTACTGATTAATATTCATCATCCCTGAAGTCTTTTTTAATAATCTTAAAAAGAAAATAATATAATTTAAGGACTGTCACTATTAACGAAGCAATGCGAAAAAATAAGTTTATACAAAATCTCTTTCAATATTGTTTGCCGGTTGAATTGTTCCGCCATTCACCGTGACGTTGATTCGTATTTTCATTTTTGGCCAGATTTTGTTTCCACTTAGCCACTACCACAATTGAGTAACATGACGTCACCATTAGCCGAAGATTTTGCAGGTGAAAACTGTTTTAGTTCTTTTAGTGCATTAAGTTTTATACCATATAAATCAGTATTAAACATTAGCCATGTCATATAGAAAAGAAAAGACCACAGTCTTGTCACAAGAACAATTTGAGGAATACCGCTTGGGACAATTGTAAAGGTGCTAGAGCGTGACATTACCAGCCAATTGATCTGACCCGACCGTTCGTTTAGCCCAGTAAGGGCCAAAGAGAAGTGTTGTAATTTACATGACCACTTCGGCTGCTGGGTCACGGACTACTCAGCCACTAGGATCTAGTCCTCAAGCATTACAAGTCGCCACCCACGGCCAAAAGATAATCTTGTTGAAATGTGTATGTGTGTATGTGGGTTGGAGGTTTCCTCACTGCATAGGTGCAGACTACTTCCACATTGTAGCAGGTGTGCTACAAGGAGACACATTTGCCCTATGCCTCTTTATCATCTGCCTAGGCTACGTGTTTAGAACGTCTAGAGATAAAATGAAAGATAACTGTTTCAAGCTGGAAAAGGAAAGAAGCAGAAGATACCCTGCACAAACAATTACGGATGCAGACTACACCAATGACATAGTACTTCTAGTAAATACACCCAGTCACATGGAAGACAGACCTGACCGATAAAATAAAACAGGAGATTTTTCCAAGCAGTGGTCGTGTCGATACTGCTATATGGATGCACTACATGGACGCTAACTAAATGTATGGAGAAAAAAACTTGACGGTAATTACACAAGAATGCTGCAAGCAATATTAAACAAGTTCTGGAGGCAGCACCCGATAAAGGAGCAGCTGTACGGCCACCTACCACCCACCACAAAAATTATCCAAGTTAGACGAACCAGACATGCAGGCCACTGCTGAAGAAGTAAAGACGAACTCATAAGTTCGTAGACCCCTTCACATGGACAAGCAAATGCAGGACGACCAGCTAGAACCTACACACAACATCAATGTGCCGATACAGGATATAGCTAAGAAGACATACCGGGAGCAATGGACAATAGAGATAGGCGGCGTGAGAGGGTCAGAGAGATCCGTGCTGGCGGCGCAACATGATGATTATGATAAATAATTGTAAAAGAATAATTTTTCCTTAAATTCAAAGAGAACATAGAAAAGTGTACAAAATTATACAGGGCCGGCTTTAAGCACCAATAGCACACTGGGGTGCTATTGGTGCTTAAGGGGTGAATTGTAATTGTCTTATCAAATATGCACAGCACATTAAAAATAATTCAAAATGTATACAATAAATATTGTTCAAGGAACTTTTAGATTGGGATTGGTTCTATGAATTAATGAACTTATATATACATATATATATATATATATATATAGAGAGAGAGAGAACGAAAAAAAATGAAAAAGAGAGAGAGAGAGTGATATATGTATATATAAGTTTTTAATTATGCTATATTGTGGTATTGCTCTACATTTTTATACATCATCATCATCATCAAGTCGCGCTGACAATAAGTTCTTTGACTCTCTCTCTCTCTCTCTCTCTCTCTCTCGCTCACTCACTCGCGCGCGTGCCAGACATCCCTATCATCCATCATTTCTGGCAGGTTCTCTAAATTGCATCCAGTATCTGTAAATAGCTAATGTAATTAAGTCCTTGCTCATCGGTCAACACTGACAGGTCCATGTATTGGAGTCTACACAAGAACACTTACGAGTTCGACCTTGCTTCTTCAGCAATACTCTTCATTTCTTTTTCGTCTTTCTTGGATGGTTTGTGAGATAGGAGGCAAGTGACCGTACAGCAGCCGTTTTTGGAGTGTTGCTTCTGGGATTTGTTCAAGACAGCACGCAGCATTTTTGAGTAGTTCCCATCTAGCTTTTTCTCTGTACGTTTAGTCTGCGTCCATTTGGCGGATCCATTCATTAGTATGGATACAGCTACGGTTTAAACGCTTTTAAAGTTAAATTCTAATCATAACATTATATATACATAATTTTCAGATAGAAATAAAATATCATAAAATCATATTCTATTATTTTTGTTTAGTATTCGTTCAGTTCTGCACGTATTACATTGAGTTTTCACAGTCCCATCTCTATACTACTACTACTACTAATAATAATAATAGAGAGAAGAAAAATTACGAACATCAGAACTCTTGGAGAGAAAGAAAATTGCAAGTACTTGGAAATATTGGAAGCGGACACCATCAAACAAGTGGAGATTTTAAAAAATTAAAAAAGAGTAACTCAGAAGAACGAGAAAACTTTTGAAACCAAGACCTGCAACAGATGCGATAGACAGATTGTATGTTTCACCAACGTTGAAGATTGCGTTGGTGAATCAATACAAAGACTGCATTAAAAAGAGCAAAAAAGACTAATTACAGTAGCTAGTTATAGCATTGGCAACAAAAAACAAACAGAAAAACAACAAAAACAAAGAGACAGAGATGGGAAGAAAAACAACAACTGTATGGATATTTCAAGCAACAAAGTGGAGAGATAACACACTAGAAGACCTCAAGAGAGAAACTTCTAATAGCAACACAAAACAACGTCATGAGAATCAATCATATCAAAACGAAAATTGATAATAAGCAACAGAATTGCAAGTGTAGGTTATCTGAATAATGAGATGAAACGGTTAATCACAAAATAAGCGCATGCAGCAAACTAGCATAAAAGGAATACAAGACTAGGCTCGACTGATTGGGAAAGGTGATTCATCGGGAACTGCAAGAGATTGAAATTTGATCATACTACTAAATGGTATATGCACAAACCAGAATTCGTCCAAGTGAATGTGACACAAAATTCCCTTGGATTTTGAGATGCAAACGATCATCTAATCCCGACTAGAAGACCAGACCTAGTGTTTATTAACAAGACTAAACCAAGTATTAATTATCGAGATCAAGCTTTGTGTTAATTATCAAGAAAAAACGAATGCTGTCATGTGGATTTTGCCGTTCCGGTGGACGACAAAGTGAAAATAAAAGAAAACGAAAAGATGGACAAATACTTGGATCTTGCCAGAGAACTGAAAAAACTGTGGCAAGGATACCAATTATAGTTGATGTGCTTTAAACTGTCTCCAAAGGTGCGTAAAAAGACTGGAGGATTTGGAAATCAAAAGAAGAAAGGAGACCATCCAGACCACAGTAGTGTTAAGATCAGCTAGAATACTCAGAAGAGTCCTGGAAATCTGAGGAGACTTGCTGTCACTCAGACTTCAGTGAAATAGCATCGGGCAAACTCTTGTGAGAAAATCCCCTAATGATTAATTAATCAACAAATAAATTAATTACTCTTTTAATCGTCTCGCTAAGATTTTTTGTCCTCTCTACATACGCACGTGGTCTCATACTAAAATGGCGACCTGTACCACAAACTATTATAAATGAAATTATGTTTAAATACTTCTCAGTAACAAAATGGCAGCTGCTGAACAGTCATATCATAGGTCTATTGTTATTTATTCAATGCTCATATCAAAATCAATATTTTATTTTATTACTTTAGCGCAAAAATAATCAATCAATCAATAAATGGAATATTGAAGTCATACCAAGACTTTATTTCATCATTTAATCAAACAATTTTATATCTGTTAAAAGATCTTTGATGTTTTCATCCGTGAAATTTGACTTTTAAAATATGTTATAATGTATGAGAACATATGTAAGCAAGATTTGCTAAAATGTATCTCTCGTTTTTACATCCATTAAAAGCATTGTTTTGATACTTTGACACTTTTCTAATTTGAAGCTGTTCACTTATATGATTAAAAAAAGCAAAATATTGAACAATGAATTTAATTTTTTTCCAGATTTTATATGTACTTTTCAAGGTTTTATTCTAATAAATTCCACTGTTTAGCAAAACCTTTAATAATGCGGTTTTACTTTAGTGAGGTGAAAGTTTTTTAACTGCACTATTCTTTAAAGTATTGTGCGTGGACTCGCAAAGCTTATTATTTGATCCTTGTGATGAAAGAAATAGCCAAACACTCATTTAAAATTTGATTCTCACGTTTGAAAATATATTAATATTTCAGATTGGCCAAACCGTCTTTCATAAAGAAAAGGAAATTTCCTGCATCTTCAAAGGAAAATAACGAAGCCTCTAAAAAGGATCTTCTAAAATGCACCCAAGAAAAAATAATTTGAAGTTCGTAATGAATATTAAGCAAAAGTTCAGAAAAAACAGCCATTGTTTACAAGATGAAAAAAATTTATTTCCTGGAAAAAAAAATCCTTTAATGCGGTTTGCAGTGTCGCTTTTTGCTTGTTTGTTTGTTCTTTTCTTTTGTTTTTTATTCTGTTATTTTACTCTTTTGAGAGTTTTTCACATTAACGTTAGCAGATTGTTTCTCACTGGAGTCTGAGTGACAGCAAGTCTCCTCCTCAAGCTTCCAGGATTCTTCTCAGTATTCTGGCTAATCTCAACAATGTTGTAGTTTGGATGGTTTCCACTCGTCCTCTTATTTCCAAGTCCTTCAGTCCCTGAAGCAATCCTTTTGTGACTGTACGGAGCGCACCGATTACAATTGGTGTCACAATAACTTTTATGTTCCATAGTTTTTTTTTTCAGTTCTCTAGCAAGGTCAAGGTACTAATCTCTTTTTTCGCTTTCTTTCAGTTCTTCCATGTGGTCAGCCAAACGGAAAAGTTCACTTTTCGGCAGGTTCTTTTTTTTCTTTTTTGTGTCTTTTTTTTTTTTTATTTACTGGCACTAGGTCTGGTCATCTGGCTGAGATTAAATGATCCGTTTGTATTTCAAAATCCTAGAGAATTTTGTATGTCTTATTTTCTTGGACGGATTCCGGGTTGTGCATACATCATTTGTTCGAATGGTCAAATTAAAACTTTTTGTATAATTCTCAGTGGATTACCATGCCCACCTATTCGTGTCTAGTCTTATACTCTTTTGCGCTAATTTACTGCATTCGATTATTATGTGATTGATGATTTCGTCTCTATCACCACAACCTACATTTGCTATTTTGTTGTGTCTTATCTATTCTTGCTGTGACGAGGAAATATACACCCTAATACATTGGCTGGGTTATGGCTCTGCCGACTATAGTAGTAAGCAAAAATTAGCAGAATAGTGAAAGTGGGAGAGGCCGTCTCTCTTCTACCCTCTCTATTATTACAAGGTGACGTGGGCACGGGAGAACCTTACACTCTATTGGCCATCTATGCGTCGGCGGAGAGGCAAACCAGCAACCATGATTGGTACTGAGGATGAAAAGCCAAAAAGCCAACACGTGGTGAATTTTCAAACTACGGAAACTAGTTAGTTGCCATTTTTTCGTTGAAGGATGAGGGCACATTAGGAGTTGCCCCTTGTTCGTTGAAAAAAACTAAAAACAGAATTTGGGATATGGAAGAAACCCACATTCCAAAGTCATGCCGCACAGGGAAGATCGAGAGAAAAGAAAAAAACTTCTCCTTTGAATGGTATGGTGAGCCTCATTAAACGAATACCCAAAGAAAAAACTCACTCACGGGGAATGAGACAATTATTAATCTTGGTCTTATCTGAAATAAGACGTGTATCCTTCTATCCACACGTTATGGAAACCCAATAACGATGAGGAAAAGGGAAGAGAATAAACTCCACAAAATCCCAAGTAAGTGAACATACAATTTAAGTATATTCAAATTTATCTTGCTGCATCCTCGCTGACGGGAATAAAAGACAAATTGCGGGAGGAAATAACAGCTCTGATAAGATAGAGGAGAAAAGAGAGAATATTTCCCCAATGATAAACTTGAGATTTGGAACACGAACTCTACCATTAAATCCCGAAGCCCGAAGGAAAGCCGAACGAGTCTGCCGTTGTCGAACTATATTCTCACCTTCCGCCATTAACAGATATCAAATGGGGACCTCGTCCGGGACACGGATATTTTAATGGAGGCTATCCCGAGATACAGAAAGACTCTCGCTCCTGACTTTTACCTGAATTGTTTTTTCTTTGTTTCTTTCTTTTATTCAATAAAAGAATATTGTTATTAATCTTATTAACCCAAACACGGCAGTTCAAAGTCCTTTTTTTTTGTGGAAGAATTGTATTTGTCGAAGACCTTGTATTTGAGGGGGAAAGCTACCAGTTACCTGTGTTGACTTTTAATAATTCACCTATAACTCGCCTAGTAGTTTTAAAATGTGGTTCCGCAAGGGATTTGGTGACATCTGTGACATTAAATGGCGTTCGGCAAACCACAGCCAACGTCTGTGCCCTGCGTTAACAGGTGACTTGGTGGGAACGAACAGCACCCTGCAAGCCCGCTGGGCACAAGGCGGCGTAACATTGCTTTGACATAGTCCTAATGGTGTTGTTTTGTGCAGCTATCAGAAGAGATTCAGTTTCTCTCTTAAGGTTTCTCTTTCTTAGCCATCTCCAAGTTTTCTCTTGTGAGATTTCGCTTGTTTGTTCTGTAGATATTTGTGTTATCGATATTGTTTCTTGTCGCTGTCATCAGTCTTCCTCCACACTTTTTTATGTTGTCTTCCATTCGTTGTAGCTACGTTAAACAAATGTGTATTGCATCTTTTATTTAATCTGCATTACTATATCGCTGGAAGAACATTAACCAAAAACCCAAAATTATTAAACTTTTAAAATGAAAAGTAAAACTGAAATTCCTCGTAATTGTGTCAGTTTGTATAAACGTGATGAAATATATCTTGCATCCAGAAAGAAGTTGAGAACTTACTTGCTTCTTAGAAAACCAAAGAATGAACGAAACTTCGATCACACTTCACGGAAAAGACAGGTAAAGAGCCGAGCTGAGCTTTGTGTGTCACATTCGACACTTCGAAAAAACCTTCACCCAACATATCAGTCCATAGTAGTTATTCATCACACACTCCCCTGACTACAAAGCACATAGCAACCATTTTCCTCTTCGGCAACTACAATACAGAAATAGTACGATGAATACGATACATAATTCGTTTTAGTGCAACCACGAAGCAGGTGTGGATTAACAGAGGATTAAATCGTCGATTCGAGTTCAAACTGTTACTGAGATAGTTTATGTTCATTTCACAAACGCATAAACCCACTCCTTCCTCTCCCCAGGCAAATTGCAGCTACCTAGCCTCCCTGTCACACAAGGTAATGTTCTACGCCGAGTACAACTGATTTGAATTCATAGTTTTCCTTCTCTTAAGCTAATTGCCGTACCAAGGCTAAAGAGCCCAGTCTGTGCGACTATTTCACCAATCACTAGACGAGGAAAGAAATGAAATCATGTCTTTCCTAAGGCCATAAGTGCGAATTGAAACAGAAACTTCCTCATTCAGGATTTAAACTTGGATCACCGTGTCCTTTTCCTACGACAGTAACTGTTACACCAACCGCACCTATGTGTAAAGACGATTCATGTTCGGCTTTCTTCAAAAGGCTGAAACTTGGATATGTAAACAATAGTTAAAGAGCGGGAATTAAAATCATTTGGCTGTTTTGTAACAGACAGAACATTAGTGACAAGCAAGTTAAGAATCATTTCTAAATTTGACATTACTAATACAATGGATCGACTCATAAACCTTTGATCGTCGGTTTCAAAGACTTAACACTTAGACTTTTTCTCTCCTATACTCTTTTCTTTTCCACGTTACTTAATGAAGCTAATTTTGACCTACATCACAGAAAGTGCAATGGGTGCTTAACGTAAATGCTATCGTCGGAGGAAAAGGAATTGGTGAATCGGGTTCAAATCCTGGACGAGGCTGTTTACATTTTACTTCACGATTATATTTTGGGGAAAGTCCTGATTCTTTCTCTTCTCTCCCACCTCCAGGTATGGGTAAATAGTTGGACAGACGAGCTCTTTATCCTTCGTAAGGCAACCAGTCGAAAAGAAAAATTCGGAATTCAAACCAGCTTTACTCTGCTTAAAAATTGACTTTGTGTCACATCTTGTCTGTAGTGAAGAGGCCGGTTATATACATCAAGGAAAGTTTTGCAGAAATTATTAATATTATTTTCTCTCCTTCCGAGACTAAGGTTTTATAATCATCATCGTCATTATCAACACCAAGTCGTGCTGCTAGTACGGATCCTTTTGACTCTCGTTCACCAGTCGTTCCTATCGGGTACTTACTTGTCAAGTCTTTTAGACGGAATTCAGTGTCCACACAGAGCTGATGAACGTAAGTTTTTGCTGGTGGGTCAGCACTGGTGTGTCCATGTAAACGAGCTCTCAGGAAAACGTCCTTTATGTATTTGTCCTTCTTCAGCAATGTCCAACATGTTTTGCTTGGATGTTTTATGAGATGGGAGGTAAGTGGCTGTACAGCTACTGTTTTGTAGGGTGCTGTTTGTTGGGTTCAAAATGCAGCTCGCAGCATCCTTGTGTTATTCCTTTCTAACTTTTTCTATGCGTTATCAAGTGGTGCAACCATACAATAGTTCTGACAAGGCTACAACTGGGAAGAATTTCCGTTTTATTTTATCACAGAGATCAGATTTCCATATGGCTGCTAACCTGTCAATATCAGTCCGCGCCTTTTTGACATCGCTTGCACTCATTGAGATATTGCAATCGGGATATCGCCGGTTTCTTGCTTTTTTGTGTGAAACCATTTTTTTTTTCATGAAATGTATTGACAGTCGTAGTATGTAATCTTGGGTGATTATGAATAGTAATATTTCCAATGTATCTCGTTGCAAAACTCCAACAACAATGCCCAAGAAATCAGTATCACCTTTCAGTGAGTAAACCATTGCTTTTGTGTTTTTCTAAACTATGATTATAGTGGTAACAAATTGTGTGCTATAAACATTTTCTCAATCTTTCCTTTGTGTATGGAATCGAATGCCTTAGAGAAATCTACAAAGTGTTGCCTTGAGATATTTTGCGCGTACTCCTTTGATAATTCTTTGATTAGTCAAAGTCTGAGAAGTGGGAGATTGATTTATCTGAAAACCGTTCTGATTTTTTCTAAGAACTTTCTCAGCTCCTGGTCGGATACAATGGAGAAGCAGGACATTATAGACTTTTGCAGTAAGAGTTATGATTTTGTTGTTCTTAGTGATTCCGATACCACCTTTCTTAAGAGACGCAGCCTTTCGTCCATTTCTCTATTGTGTTTTGTTCATGCACGGTGCTGCATAATCTAAGTAATCAAATTTCCATCTCTTTCGTACGTCAGGGTGTTATATTCAGTTTTTATCAACTAGTAGAAAATCCGCCCTACAAGTGAGATTATAAATTACGTGAACTGACCATTAATCTGTCGCTCCCAAATTTTATCGCAGCAATAAACACAAGTATAACATTAATAAATGCTATCAAGAGGTCAACTGATGCATATTTGCTCAATACTAGAAATGTAAACATAACAACATGACGTTTTTTTAAGTTTTCATTTTCCGGTGACCAAAAAAGGTAAATAGAAAAAAAGACCAAAAAAAACCCAAAAAACAAAAACATAATTTTAGATTCTAGCGAGGAAATCTTTTAGTTAGATGTCGACTTTACATGATCAAACAAAAGTTTAAAGATCTGGTTTATATTTGAGGAAAACAAAGTACGAGCCTAATTTAACATTATACGAGAATATAAACCCTCATTAAAGACTTAAAATGCTTTTAGAATTTTCAAAAAGCTAATGTTCAGTATCCGATTAGTAAACGTAGCAAATATAGTGACCATAGTTGTTGACATCGTTGGATTGTGAGATGACAGAGACGCACAAAAATTCACTTAGCGAATTAAAGCGAGAGATGTCTCGAATTTTGTTTTGACTGTTTTATCGATTTCCTAATTGAAAATGAAACTGTCTTATGCCATTCAACACTTTCGACTTTATATTTCAGCCGTGCAATTCCAGTTCCAGCGTTCCAAACAATTTCTAATTAAAATAGTTTTGGTCAGCTTCCAAGTTGGTAAGGCGTAAATATGTAAACCTGGTATCGTGGCATACTCACACTGAATAAACGGAAGGAGAGACAAAATAAATTCATTAACATTTAACCTTTTGTATCTATTTACCAACCCCTCCGCAAGGTCATTTTTTTGCAGAGTTTAACAGGTTTGAATTCAGAGCTTCCTTCTTCTAGATTGGTTGCCAAACCAAAGCTAAAGAACCCAGTCTGCCTGTTTACCCACAACCGGAGGGAGAATAATTGGATTTATACTTTTCCCAGGGGTTTTAGTGCGAAGTGAAATGCAAACAGCCCATCCAGGAATTGAATCAGTGAATCAATTAAATGAAAGAATACAGAAACGTGTGGTCATATATGTAAAATTCTTTTTTCTTTGTTTGTTGGTCCAAAGTGGAAAAATAATTATGTCAGAATGAATAGGTATCCCATTCATATGGCCTTGTGCTACATCCAAGCAAAAAACTTAGTACATCCCTGACGAAAGCAAAACGTTGGAAACATATACGCGTGTTAGAACGAAAAAAATAATTCTTTAAAAGAATATAAATCCCTTAGTGGACCTATTCATTTTCAAAAAAGGTTCAAAAATGGAAAAAAAAAAGTTACTTGATGAGAGTAAGAAATATAGCCATGTGGCTTTAATGTTCCCTGTGAGGGTTCGAGATAACGTCTCAACTATTTAAAGAGCAAAGGAAAAAAATTCTAGAACAGTCATGTGACACTCTTAAAAGCTCTCAACGGACATGCCTATTCTCTAAACTAATATGAGTACATGTAAAAAAATTGTTCTTCTCTTTAGGAAAAAAAAAAAAAGAAAAGAATTTGATACAATATATATGGAATTCTGAAGGGATTTTGTCGTTTAGAGTACTTCTATTGAATAAATCTATTTTTGGAATTCGCGCAGAAATATTAACAGCTTTTAAAGGAAATGCACATAATGGGGTTTACACAAATATTGACTTACTTTATAGAATAATGACCTCATGATTTGTGTCTTTATCGAGTCCGTCACACCCTTTCACAAATGAATACATTTCTTTTGTTTAACATTAACATAGGCCCTTGCATTTACCTTAACTTATCAAAACGACCATTGTCTAATTTCATATCTGGTTCAGTCCCACTCAAGTAAGGATCCCAACCAATAAATAAGTATCTGTTTGTTATGCCTTCGATATTTCAATGCAGGAATCTCCTCTTACCATTGACTAATATTAACATTAGTATATACGTGATATATTAAGGAAAGGAAAGACATGATTAACTCATTTGCTCATACAAAAAATATTTAACATTTAAAGTAGACAAAGTACATACCAGTCATATTAAAAGAAAGGATACATAAATGTGTCCCAACAGATAAAAACATACATATTGTTCTATGAACATGCTGTACGTATAAGTGGGGGGAGTTTATTTGATGAATGGAGATAGCATAGCCTCATGGCTTTGCCGTCTTTCCTGTTTAAAGAATAAAAGCAACTAGAAGTCGTAAAGGGCTTTCTGAGATACCCTATATGACGTCTGACAACCTAACGGACTAGCCAATTCTCTGAGAGAGATAATCATTTATTATATTCTTATAAAGGCATTTGTTGTGTAACAAGAAGATTACTGCTCATTTTTCTCGTCATTGTCGAAGAGATTCTTCAATATAGAAAGTTTTTACCATTAACATCGTCATTATTTTAGGCAGAAATTGACGAAAAATTGACATAAAAATAATTTTGCAGAAATTTACGTAATATTCCATTGTAATCTTTACGCTAATAGTGCCTCGCAGAAATTGAGCAGGAGGCACCGTAGCACAATGGTTATCATCGAAGAAAATTAATTTGGCAAGTCAAATTCAAAACCTGAACGAGACTGTTCTCAATGATGTCTTTGAGAAAGAAAAGAACACATATATTATCCTTCCAGTTATTGGTAAAATAGTTGGGTAGATTCGGCTCTCTAACATTGGTTGGGCAACCAGTCTCATAGAAAAGGTTTTGAATTCAAATCCCCCAACCACGGTAACTTGATGAGAAGAAATGACAAAACCAGGAACTGAAATCCCTAAAGAAGTTCGATGCAGCGTTTAACTTTGTTTTAGTAACTCCTGCAAATGTATTAATAACAAGTTGTATGGCATAATTGACAGACGTCTCTTATTTTCTTCATTTCCGAAAATGGTGACAATCATGGTTTGGTTTATTTGTTTAACGACATATCAATTCGTTATGGGTTATTTGAAGTGGGAATTTGATTCATTTGCAAATGTTTTATTTTAATCATAATTAAGTTCCATTTCATTATTCTAATTACACTTTTTTATTTGTCTATAATCATTTGTTTGCACACAATTGTATTGTTTCAAGTATTTCTTTCAAATATAAACAATTTACATACGATTTTATGTTCTACAATATTCATATCTAATTTTGATTAGAATTAATTCTTGATTATGAATCAAAATAATTATTCCTATTCAATAAGCGTTTGTATGCACACAGTTATATGGTTTCAAGTAACTATTAGTAAACAATTATGGCTTCAAGTAACTATTCTTAATACACATATTTTGCACACATTCAAATGGTTTCAATTATTCCTTTCTTATAATAATGCTTTCCAAAACTATCTATTTGAAGTATTTATGTTTACGGAACCTAAACAGGTACTGCCTCTCCGATTTATTGAGGGCCTGGAAGTAATGGTCATGAATGGGTACTATCCAAATCCCATAACTGGACCCTCATCACCTGATGCAGTTTAGTGTTAAGTCCAAGACACCCATATCCTTTGGGGAGTCTTACCCTTCTTCAAAGGATGCAGTCTTCTCTCTGTCTATTACAAAGTATGTATACAATTTTTTTTTAAACTTTGTATTTTTCAAGAGTCAATGATGTTTCCACCTTACAGTGACCAAAGTTGGTTCGATCATTTGATCACCTCTGAATTTACCTTCCAATACTCAAGTCAAAGAAACGAATAAATGAATTCATACTACATCATGACTGCAGCTGATTAGTCGATTTTAAAAAAAAATTTTTTTTTTACTCGTTCTTCGACTGACAAGTATCTGGTTTATAGGACCTGAAATAGTACTGAGCTTTTTACTAAAAATATACAAAGAATTATTATTATTATTATTATTATTATTATTATTATTATTATTATTGGCTTTGCTCTGTGAAGACTAAACATTTTCTGTTTCAAGTTCTTGGAACAAAAATTTAAACAGTAACAAAATTCAAATCGTCTTCATAAACATTCAGCGTTGAACTGTTATATGAATTTATTTGGAACTGTCTCATTCGTGTGCACGTACCTTAGTCCACTATCTTAGCAATCATTTTCGATATCTTTAATTAAGTGATAAATATATAATGAAATTATACATGACATTTATTTAGTCTTTTAAAATTTCTTTCTATTCGATCCTTTGGAAACATCTTGTATGATAACATTCAACATTTATTTATAGAGTAAACAAATGTCAAACTGGGACTCTTAAAACCATTAATGACTTCTCCAGTAGAAAAAAAATGCGAGTTTAGAGCCTTTTACAAGTTTTCTGATCAAACTATATTCGTTTTAAATTTGTTCGGGAAAATACAGTGTAGGATTCGATGAACACACAGTTTAAACAGAAGTTACGAACCAAAAATAGTCACCAAAATTAACCAAAAAGATTTTTCTCGTGTTGTTTACTTTCTTTTCCCTTCGAGAAATATAATCTTTGAAGATTAGTTTGTGTTGATTAAATGAATTGAAAATGGCAGCAAAATGATGAGTCCATTTTACATGTCTACTGAAGATTATTATACATACATACATCATCATCAAGTCCCACTAAAATAAGTAAGACTTTCCTGGTCGGCCAATACTGGCGCGTCCATGTATACAAGTCAATAAGAGAACCTTGCTTATGAGTTCGTCCTCACTTCTCAAGCAGTGCCCAGTATGTCTGATTCATCTTAAATGGTTTGTGAAATGGGGGTTAGGTGGCTGTACTGGTGCTATTTCGTGAGGTGCTGCTTCCAGGATTTGTTCCAAACAGGACATAGCATTCTTGTGTAGTCTCCATCTAGCTTTTTCTCTACACGTTGCATGGTTGCCTCATTTCCTGGCTCTTGTGATGAACGCCGATTTCTTTAAAAGTGCTTCATCATCATAATTTTTTCTGTCTCTGTCGCACTTTGCAGGCCAATTACATCATATCTGTTAGACTGTAGGTGAATCTTTTCACGGGTCATTTTAAAAATGAGAAAAGAAAAATGACAAAAAGAAAATGAAAAAGAAACAGAATTTTAAAACTTCAGGTTAGGATTCCAAGTATGATCAACATTTCAAAATAGTCGATTTAATCAATGAAATATTGAGGTCATGTTACAGTCCATATAAACCAACTGTGGACAAAAAAATCTAATTTTCGACATGGGTCCATATGATGGTGCAAAAACTTGTGAAATAGTTGGAATCTTCTTGTTCTGGGGATTAACCAGCTTATTCAATATATATGTAATATTGGTTTATATCTTGATGATGGGATGGTGATCATCCAGAATTCTAATCCTTGGCTGTTCTAAAGAGCCATGAAACACTTTATAAAATTCTTCGCCTTTTGAATATTAAGATTCTTTCCGGTGCAACCTTTCAAACGAAGTCTATATGTCGTTTAGAAAGGCAAACAATATTCCTGTTTTTATAAAGATTAACTCCAATCCTCCTCTAGTTATTTTGTAGCACATCAATAAGTCTATTTACAGCAGACTATCTACAAATTCAATATACAAAACGATTTTAATGACTTTATACCCGAATATATAGATGCCCTCAGGAATTCCGGATAAAATCATAATTTACAATATAATTAAAGAATAAGATAAAATAAAAATAATCTTAATGGATATACTATTTAGTTTCATCCACCCTATAGAACAAATGTCAAATCTAACGTGTCCGATACCAACTTTAAATTAGTTGACAAACATTTCCACACATTTAGCCTATTGATTAAATTACGTGGAGTAGTCAAAAATTGGAGTAGTCAAAAATTGGCAAAACTTTGGCTACATGTGGCACAATTCGGCATCTCTGGATGCTTTTACATCGTGAAGATAATGAACTATACAGGACTGTGAGATGCCGAGCTCGACTGATACTCTCCGAGTGCTACTCGCTCGATTTTCTGTAATGGCTAGTAACACAGCCTCGAAAACAATAGTTTTAGATCTACCTAACCTTTTCTGATCGTCGAGGTTCCTACAAGCCTGGAAAAATTTCTTGAACTATCGTGCGATCAACCTTTTGCACAACAAATATTTTTGGTTGCTTGGGTGGGGTAAAGTCCAGGTCGAACACATAAAGTATTAGTTCCTGAATTAGACTACGTTGTCTGAGCAACTTATAAATCCCACACCAAGTGAAGCAACATGTAATTGCACCAACTACCACGATACTTCCAACTACAGCCGATATCAATCACACGATATACTCACCGCAAACTAGTACGAGCTAAAATTTTGTAAAACTTTTGACTCACCTTAGTATTTAATAGAAATTTCTTAAAGGTATTCAGGTGGTACAAAAATATGCACAAACTAATTACAGTGCACAATACCAAAATACTTAGCAATAATAATACTTATACACTCTGTGGCAATCATTAGACATATCTAATATTAACAAAATTATAGATTGAAATGAAATGACAGGAGACAATATTAAAATACAAAATATATAGTTGAATACTTAAACACTCACTCTCCAGATAACAATGCAAAAGAAAAACAAAACGATAGAATTTCAAAGAGAAACAAAATCTGAATAAATCACAATTGAAAAATTTCTGTTCTATTGGGTCTTGGTAATATTTTCTTTGTTCATTTTTCAGTTCATTGAGATGTGCAAATTTTTCTATCGATTTAATAGATATGAATTGGGTACCCCAAAATTGCATCATTAAAATTGTAGAAAAATTGTTTTAAATTTCGAATTAAAGTTCTTTCACTAAGAAAATGCATCCAGTTTGAACATATATAGTGATGGAGGAAGGAAGGAAGGAAAATTAGAGGGAGGGAAGGTGGGAAATGTAAATGGTTAGAGTAAAAGCAGGAGGAAGGTAGATGGATGGTGGCATGTCATGGAGGAATGGAGGGATGGATGGATGAAGAGAGGGAGTGAAGGATGGAAAAGTAGATAATGGAAGAAGGAGAGCATGAGTGAATGGAGAGAAGTAAAAGGATAAAGGAGGAAGGGGAGCGTGAGTGAATAGAGAGAAGTAAAAGGATAAAGGAGGAAGGGGAGCATGAGTGGATAGAGAGAAGTAAAAGGATAAAGAAGGAAGGAGAGCATGAGTGAATAGAGAGACGTAAAAGGATAAAGGAGGAAGGGGAGCATGAGTGGATAGAGAGAAGTAAAAGTATAAAGGAGGAAGGAGAGCATGAGTGGATAGAGAGAAGTAAAAGGATAAAGAAGGAAGGAGAGCATGAGTGAATAGAGAGAAGTAAAAGGATAAAGAAGGAAGGAGAGCATGAGTGAATAGAGAGAAGTAAATAGATAAAGGAGGAAGGGGAGCATGAGTGGATAGAGAGAAGTAAAAGGATAAAGGAGGAAGGAGAGCATGAGTGAATAGAGAGAAGTAAAAGGATAAAGAAGGAAGGAGAGCATGAGTGAATAGAGAGAAGTAAATAGATAAAGGAGGAAGGGGAGCATGAGTGGATAGAGAGAAGTAAAAGGATAAAGGAGGAAGTAGAGCATGAGTGAATAGAGAGAAGTAAATAGATAAAGGAGGAAGGGGAGCATGAGTGAATAGAGAGAAGTAAAAGGATAAAGGAGGAAGGAGGAAGGGGAGCATGAGTGAATAGAGAAAAGTAAAAGGAAAAAAGAGAAAGGGAAGCGTGAGTGAATGGAGAGTAGTAAAAGGATAAAGGAGGAAGGGGAGCTTGAACAAAGAGGGAAGGTGCAAAGGAAAGGAAGGAAAAAGGAGGGATCGATAGAATGCCATGTCACATATTTCAATTAATAGCATTACTCAGAGCAGTACGAGTTACCTGGCGGCACCCCTTTCCTCTCCAAGTAACATCCAACAGGTTTTACTGTTTTACATGCTACTGGCAGCAAAGATCGTATAATCTTTGGTAAATCTTTCACGTTTCTCTCACAAATTGGAAATCAAAAATCTTTTCTCCTGAAAAATTTCTTTCTGATTGAGTTTAGTTTGGTTTCTTTGTTTAATGGCATATCAACCGCCGTGGGTTATTTAATGCCGAAGCCATCCTTGTAGAAAAACAGTAGTGATACTATTTGACCCATAGCAGGGTGGGGCGGATAAAATGGTTCTTACCTTTCCTAGTATGACACTGCAACGCAGTATACAATCAAAATCCGATAGATAGATGGATGAAGGGATGCATACTCCCCTTCCCTAAAAAGGGGGACCTCGGATTAGCCAAAAACTACCGAGGCATAACACTTACATCCATAGCAGCCAAAATCTACAATGCCCTACTACGAAACCGCATAGAACCCAAAATTCACAACATTCTTGGGAAAAACCAAAATGGCTTCCGAAGAAATAGATCCACGACCTCACAAATATTAACCATCCGTAGAATCCTTGAAGGTGTACGGGCAAAAAACCTACAAGCGACATTAATATTTGTCGACTTTACCAAGGCCTTCGATTCCATTCACAGAGGAAAGATGGAACAAATCCTACTAGCGTATGGCATACCTAAAGAAACCGAAGCAGCAATAATGATTCTGTATAGAAACACCAAAGTAAAAGTACGATCACCAGATGGAGACACAGAACACTTCGACATTGTAGCAGGAGTACTACAAGGGGACACGCTGGCTCCGTACCTCTTTATCATTTGTCTAGACTACGTACTTAGAACATCGATTGACAAAATCAGAGAGAATGGCTTCGAGCTGACGAAGAAAAGAAGGAGAAGGTACCCCGCAAAAACAATTACCGACGCCGACTACGCTGATGACATAGCGATACTGGCAAATACACCCGACCAAGCCGAAACACTACTGCATAGCTTGGAACGAGCAGCCGCAGGCATAGGCCTCCATGTTAATGCACACAAAACGGAATATATGTGCTATAATCAAAAGGGAGACATCTCCACTCTAGACAGAACCCCTCTTAAACTAGTTGACAAATTCACTTACCTAGGAAGCAGCGTCGAATCAACCGAAAAGGACATCGACACGAGGTTAACGAAAGCATGGACAGCTATCAATAGGCTATCGATTATATGGAAATCAGACCTAACCGATAAAATGAAACGCAGTTTCTTCCAGGCAGCGGTCACATCGATACTGCTATATGGCTGCACTTCATGGACTCTAACAAAACGGCTGGAGAAGAAGCTAGACGGCAATTACACAAGAATGCTGCGTGCATTCTTGAACAAGTCCTGGCGGCAACACCCCACAAGACACCAACTGTACGGCCACCTGCCCCCTATCACGAAAACTATTCAAGTTAGACGAACCAGACATGCAGGACACTGCTGGAGAAGCAGGGACGAACTCAAAAGAGATGTACTCTTATGGACCCCCACACATGGCCGTGCAAAAGCAGGACGACCAGCACGAACATACATTCAGCAGCTATGTGAGGATACGGGATGTTGTCATGAAGACCTGCTTGTGCGATGAACGATAGGGAGGAGTGGCGAGAGGGGGTCAGGGATATCCGTGCTACCAGCGCGACATGATGATGATGATGATGACCTTTCCTAAGAGGCATTAACCCGAAAGTGAACGTTATTGCCCAACTGGAGAACGAACTCACTTACTATGATGTCACAGTACAGCACGTTAACCATTACGCTACGAGGACCACTCCACACTCGGGAGATCTGAGGAAGTAAAGACCTGTCTCTCCATAAGTTCGCTTGAAGAAATTATACTGATCGATTTTGCTTAGGTCGCTCCGAAAGATTTGCACGAATTGGCTTCGCTTAAGTTCACCCGGGGGATTTATACACACACGAACAATTTCTATTGTTACAAACCCGAAAGCAATTACTACTAAGTTGACACACGCATAGAAAATATTGAGTGAGAAAGGGTGACCAGTCATTCTTAATCTCCATTTGAAAAAAAGAACTTTAAAAAAATTATCATTCATAAACTTTTGACGTGGCTGAAGACGGAGTTTTCTCTGTTAAGAAAAACTTTTCACTTATGGATGAACAGAGAAAACAAGAAATGAAATTCCCTCGGCTAACCGGAGTGATTCGTTTAATATACGAATCACTCCGTTTCTTTTCAGAGACACGCAACGTTTAAGAGGTGTAACAAAGAAACACGCAAATTGATACAAAGATACAAGGTCATCTTGACACCGAAACAAAAATATCGAGTAACATCCTAGGTTAAGCATGTACGTATGTGCCTTCATGTGCGTGTATGTATATACTTATACGTGTGCGTGTGTCTATATGTGTGTGCCTATCTATATATATGCGAGTTATAATTTACTAAGCTTTTGGCTGAAATATATGAATGGAGCAGCCGATGAGATTCGAACACACTCATAAAGGTTTGCTAATCAAGCTTGCTAACCACCCGAGACGCCTTAATACCACTCGGGTGTGCGTACTTGTATAAGCCTATATGTATGGTGTGTACGTGTGTGCCTATATGTGTACGTGCGTGTACATGACTATATGTGTGTGTCTATATGTGTGTATGTGTGTGCCTATATATGGGTGTGTGCCTATATGTATGGCGTGTACGTGTGTGCTTATATGTGTACGTGCATGTATATGACTATATGTGTATGCCTATATGTGTGTATGTGTGTGTGTCTATATGTGGGTGTGTGCCTATATGTGTGGCGTGTACGTTTGTGCCTATATGTGTACGTGCATGTATATGACTATATGTGTGTGCCTATATGAGTGCCTATATGTGGGTGTGTGCCTATATGTGTGGCGTGTACGTTTGTGCCTATATGTGTACGTGCATGTATATGACTATATGTGTATGCCTATATGTGTGTATGTGTGTGTCTATATGTGGGTGTGTGCCTATATGTGTGGCGTGTACATGTGTGCTTATATGTATGTCTCTATATATCCGTGAGCGTGAAGTGAAACACAAATAGCCTCGTCCAGGATTTGAACTCGAATTGCCAATTCAATTTCCGACGAAGATAACTGTTACACTAAGCGTGCCTCCTGTGTGTCTATATGTACAAAAATATAAATTTTAAATGAATCCATAATAAAAGTCAATAATTAGTTTATATAAGTTGAATAAAGTGAATTGTTTTCCCTACCCACTCGTTTGAATCATTGTCACTCTCGCTAAATAGCTAAGTAAAATAGATATTGATTGGAACAAATGAGTGACAGCTTGAGGGTTGAAAACGAGAAATGAAAATTTGAATAGATTCACAAAAGATAAATTGATTCGAAGTTAAGCAGCAATAAAGTTGTTCAATGCTTAGATGGGTAACAAATCATTCACAGCTGATTTTATTAGCAACTTAAGGCCTTTGTGTCAGACGAAGCAAAACATTGTTAATAAGAATAGATAAATTGATATAAAACGAATACTTTCATTCGTGTAATTGACTACCTTATTTTATTTTTACATTAAAGATTTTTTACTTTTACAATTTTTAGCTCCTCACTCAGCTAAAATAGACAGGTCATTTTTATTGTAGTGCCATGCATGAATCGAGAATATGCGCGGTGATTTTAAAAATTGCTTAGTTTCGTCGGCATTACCATTTAGTGGTACCCCAATCGCTTGGCAATAAGCCCAGTACTTATCCTTTTTAAACGAAAAGAGTAGGTACTGCCTTAAGAAAAGGGCTCCCGCCTCGGGACCAAGTGATCAGCCTTACTTCACTTATCAGGCGCGAACACGCGTATGCGTTGTCATCACTTAAATAACCGTACTCTCTATACATAAATTTTATCAATATCAAAAGTAAAATATTTCGGTCTCGTATTTTAAAACCATAACTCTAATGATAATTATGAATGAGAAACCTTTATCACATTTTATTTTCAAGTTACTAAAAAAATGTTTGTATTTTCTTTTTTCTTGCCGGAAAGACTCTTTTTTATTAGTTCCCATAAAAAACAATAAAATGGAAGGAGGGGCAGGATTAACGAAAATAAATCTATATCGATGCCCACTTACTGATTCCAAAAATTCTAATTTGGTGGGGACAATGGAAATTACTCGAAAATGCTTATTATCATTTTAGATTTTTTTTACTTGAAACATTTACACCATTATGGTCCTTTTGACTGTTTTGGAACCCGTCTAAAACACACACACACACACACACACGCACACACACACACACACACACACACACACATAAGAGTGACTGTTCTTGAAAATGGTCAAATTGCTGTTAAACCTCAAGCTAAAACCACGATTAAATAAATCTGTGACTCAAAGAAAATGCAAGTTAATCTTCATTTATCAAAAAAATAATTGTAGACGTCGGGATAAACAAAACTGCTCCTATTGTTTAAAACATCTTCGAATTCAAGTAAAAATTTATAGAAAAAGTTATAGAAAAAAGATGTTTTTGTTTAACATAGTTAAAAAGAGAGAAGGACTTTTAAATAGAATAGAATTTTCAACGGTTTTCTTTCTACACATTTTTCAAATCTTTTTACATGAATGATTTTATTAGCATTATAAAAAAATGAGATGATAAAAAAGTTTGTTGTAAAACGGAAAAACCAACACGACGAGTGTGTGAAAGGAGATGACAACATTAGTGATCACAGCGTGATTTTTCACAGGACTGTTGTCGCTAACTTGGTGAAAAGATTCAGAGAGGTGAAGAAGGAAAGAGAGAGATGATGATGAAAGTATGCAAGCGGTAGGCAAACGAACTCGGTATAAAGAGCTCTCCCAAATTCACGATGCAATTCCCGTTATTTGAAAAAGAAAGACCGGAAGAAGAAAAAATGCATTTGTGTCTACTAAAGTCATTAGCGGGAAAAGAAAAAGAAGTCCCGCACAATGAAGAAAACATACAGACTTTATTTTATTCACTATTTCAGGACTCAAGTTAATGAGATGTTTTAAAGTATAAATTCAATCTTTATAGACGGGATAAATTAATTAATTCTCATAATATTAAGTAATAGCCATTATAGATAAGCCTATTCAATGGGCACCTTTGAATTTTTACATGTTTATTTGAGTGAATAGTATTTTCCTATAATTTTAGTTGGTGATAGCAACTTTCGATTGAAGAAATAATAATTGATTCAAAGTCCTGAGCATACTTACAAATCATCTAATTTTGGATAGTTGATTATTGAATGTCATTGACAAGTTCCTTGAAAAATATTTCCTCAATAGATGTAGGTTAGTAATAATATATGGCTGGCTCGATTTAGATAGCTACCAGGTCGGTACTTGGCATCACCTTGATGAATCCACAAAGTTACTGTTCAAGATATTTTCAAGAAAAGATTAAGATTCGTTTTAGCAAACAAGTGTTTATTTTGTTGGTTGGTTGTTTGGTTTTTAATAGCAACCCTTGTGGGTTATTTAATATCAAATCCTATTTTTATTATATAGATATGATTTATCAGAAAAAAATTTATTGGTAACTATTTAAAAAAAGAACATAAAACAAAGATTTTGAGACAAATTTTGCTTCACTGGTGTATGTTTTGGAAATGGTCTTGTTTCGTCAGCATTGCTGATATGTTTTTTTGTTTTAATATGTTTACTGATTTGAGGTTTGTATTTATGCTGTCAGTGTTTTTTAATATCCACAATTTCTACATTCTCGGATCTTTTTAGTTTTTTTGTTTTAATGTTTGGTTTTAGATTTATTTTGGTAATTGGTGGATGGATCGTTGATCTCGGTGATTTTCCCCTTCGGGTAATTATTTTGGTTGAAGGTTTGAGGTTATCTATTATTATTTGTATAGTTGTATGGGTGCTTGTTGTAAGTTCTTTTTGTTTTGTTTGTGGTTTTGTTTGATAGATTTCAGCTGATGGTAGGTTTTTAGCGGTTCCTGAAACTTTGGCAAATCGTTTGTAATTGATTGTAATTGTCTAATTGATTTTTGTTGCTGATTAGGTTTGCCCTCAGCGCTACATTGGCGCAAGTGTTCCCCTTCATGTGGGGCAACACTATTTTCCTAGCTTCAAAAAAAGTAAGTTCCTTTTATATTTGATTTCCATTATTGCTCCTTTCTCTGTCTCTCTGTCTCAGTCTCTCTCTCTCTGTTTGTCTCTCTCTCTCTCTCTCTCTCTCTCTCTCTCTCTCCCCCCGTGTCTTGTATATGCCACAAGATCTTGAAAATATGGGATGGTTTTCTTGGTTGTTTTTCTTTCTTTCTTTTTTCATCATACAACGTGTGAAAGCACGTGCGATACCATGTCCTCATCAGCCGCCATCCAGGGGTGATAACACAGTTTCGGTAGCTCAAGGCTGTACTGCCACCCCTGGCGCTACCAAGCAGCTTTTGCCACCAGACAGGTTATTAAGAGAATGATATATATATATATATATATATATATATGCCAGATCAATTAAATGCAGAGACTACATTGGACATTAATCTTCATTTTCGATTTTGGTTTTGTTGGGACAATCTTCCGCCATGTGATCTGGGTCTTTTTTGCCTCACTTTCTACACATTAGACATCCTCTGCAGCTTTCCCAATTGTGTCCATATTTATGATATTTAAAGCACTTCAAGAGTGCAGGTATGTACAATCCAATCCTTTCGAGGCAATATCCAATTTTCTCTTGTTTGGGACTTATGGATTTATTAAATGCCAGAATGTATGCGTGTATTTGTATTCCTTTAACATCCTTTTGTAAATAGAGACTCCTTGTTTACCTCAGGCTGTTTTTAATTCCGCTGGTGTTGCAAAAAATGAATCCCAGTTTCTTATAACTCCTTTTGAGGTGTTCAGTTTTTCATACAAGTAAGCCTTGTACTTTAAATTGTGGCATATCAACTTTCGTGGGTTATTTAATGCCAAAGCCATATTTGCGGAAGAAAAGTAGTAGTACTAATTTATCCATTGCTGGGCATCATGGTCAAATTATTATTTTACTCCTTTGAGAGTTTTTTACACCAGAGTTAGCGGATGCCGTACTGCATTCGCGGACAAACGGTGCTTCGCCCTTCGGCTTACGTTGACCTTCAGCCTTTGCATCTAACTTTAGGCGAGGAAAGGTCCTACTCGCCTTTTGTCTCCACACCGGATCGGCCCAAGTATGTAAGTCTTTCAGCGAGCCAGTGGCTCTCCAGATCAGGCATACCCGGATTCTCATTGCGTGTACGTTAAATGCAGACCTGTCTACGGAGCAAGTCCCCTCAAGTTTCCAGGACTCTTCTCATTTTTCTGGCTAATCTAATAATGCTGTAGATTGGATGGTCTCCTCCTCCTGCCCTCTTATTTCCAAGTCTTCCAGTCCCTTTACCTAGCCTTTAGGGATTGTTCCAAATGCACCAATTACAATTGGTATCATCGTCACCTTCGTGTTCTATAGTTTTTACTTCTCTTGCAAGGTCTTAGTATTTATTTCTCTTTCGCTTTCTTTTAATTTTACTCTGTGGTCGAGCGGGGCGGCAAAGTCCACTGATTAGCAGGTTCTCTTTTTTTCTTAATTTCTTTTCTTTTTCTTTTTTTTTGTTTTGTTTTTTTGGTGACTACCACTAAGTCTGGTCGTCTGGCCAAGATTATGTGATCCGTTTGCATCACAAAATCCTAGAGAACTTTGTGCATCTTATTCTCCACGACGGATTCAGGGCTATGCATATACCATTTGTTCGTATGGGTAAGTTTAAATTTTTGCCCAATTCCCAGTAGATAACAGTCCCCATCCAGTCGTATCTAGTCTTATACTATTTTTTCGCTAATTTGCAACATTCGCTTATTATATGATTGATTATTTTACCTCTATCATAACACAACCAACATTTACTATTTTGTTGCCTCTTATCTATTTTTGTTTTAACTTAGTTTGTCCTTACGGTGTTGTTTTGTGCAGCTGTGAGAAGAGATTCAGTTGCTCTTTTAAGGTTTCCCTTTCTTAGCCATGCCCGTGTTTTCTCCTGTGAGATTTATCATAATTATAATTATCATTGATAAGTTACCCAATGGATAAGTATTTTTATTCTATACGCATTAAAGAAAGTTTTTGAATGTCTGAAATTGTGTAAATAATGAATTGAATTACCACGACCAAAAAATCCGGTGAACACTTGTGCGCGACATACGGAAACACTGGACAGCTGTTTCGCCCTTATTATGTCTCATAAGCAGTGTATACCGTGATCTTCCCCACTGGAGGTCGGACCAGTGACCACAGAATGCAAAGCCGAAACTCTACCACTGAGCCATCAGTATGTAGAAGGAGTACAAAATAGCAAAAGGCTTACCTGATAAGGTTGGTAAACGATAGATATGTGTCTTTACCGTTCCCTAGCAGGAGTCAGAAACAGCATCTCTATTGTCCAAAGAACAGAGGCAAAAAGGTTGAGAGTGGTTTTTCTCTTTACTTTTATTTAATGTCAAAATCATCCTTGTAGAAGAACAGTACCCAGAACTGGAAAGATTAAGAGTTCTTATGTTTCCCAAGGGTATTTGTCCGAAATTGAATGTAATGGCGTGACTGGAGTTCGAACTCGTTTAATATGATGTCGCTATCCAACACATTAACAACGACGCCACAGAGACTACCACTCCCGAGAGTGGGTTTATGGGATTGTCATGTGACCTCACTGTAAGGCTTCTACCGGACGTGCAAATCATCTTAGGGAGATAATTATTTATTGTATGTTTCCACTAAAAAATTGGGCAGAAGAAAATGTTTTCTGAATGTGTCGACGATTATACAGGTATTCTTAATCATATATATGAAGAAACGACATTTTCTTTTTCATGAATTGGGTTCTTTGAATATTCGATAGCAAAAGAAAATGTTACATAAAAAAAAGTATGAATTAATTCCACAGTTGGAACAAAATGCAGCAAAAGCACTGAATGATCTTTAAAAACAAGATAAGTTTTGGGGGTGGGAAGGGCGGTCGTCTTTATCGAAGAGTTTGATAGCATCAAAGAAGATGAGACAGCAAGCTTCATAGTGTGTTCAGTTGATTGAACAAAGTGAATTTTTCGGAAATTCTTTGCAATTGCTGGATTTTTTTACGAAATTTTTTAAGAAATCATTTTCTGAAGACATTAAGGCATTTTCTAAAAAATCAGTATTGAGGAAAAAATTATTTTAAAAATATGTAAGGATAATGATGAAGGAAAAAACCACAATTTCAATCGGTTGGGGAGGTGGTTGTAGAATACACCGACGGTGTCTCTGCAGAGAGGTAACCCCCCCCTCACACCAATGAGGGCTCAGTCAGCTGGGGCTGTAGAATATACCGACTGGATCTCTGCAGAGAAATAAGACCCTCACCAACGAGTGTTCTGGATATGACACTAAACAATCTGATAGCAAGGCTCCAATAATGCCAGAGCTTCGGGGAATATGGAATACCCCTTCATTTTCATTGCTCCCTGGTCCACTCTGTCTGGGAGTGGTAGCACCTAATGTGTCTATGTGTCAAATAGAACTGTTTGACATTTAAACTGTAAGCAAACAAATGACTCGCATTAAATTGAATTCTTAGAAATTGAGCTGTTTGACAATTTCACTGTACTTACTTACGAATCATACACTTAACATACGTATAAAAAGGATTTGACGTTAAATAACCAATAAAGGTTGATATGCCACAAAATCCAATCAACTAACCTTTCAGTTATATTTGTGTAAAGAGAGACACAACGAAATGGTCCACTTCTGCATTATACGTACATAGTAAATCGACCCCCCATTCTAGAGACACTTCTTTCGCGTTCACATTAAAATTTTATTCATTTATTTATCTATTTTAACATTCCAAAGAAATGAAGGTCATTTTTAAACTGAGCAGATAAAGATGTTTGGGCTCAATTTGCCGACAAAATACACGTCTTTTGTTGAACTGAATAATAACTCTTCAAAGTAACACTTGAAATATTCATCACTGAATTTTTTTTTTCATTCTGCCATTAATCATTTATTTTTCAAAATAAGCAATAAGGTCATATAACATAACAGTGTGGCTACGAAACCTTTATCTTATCTTATTGTATTTTATATCATTTTATCTTAAATTACTCCCAAAGTTAGTTAAAAATTATTAATAAAGTTAGTAATTAAAGATAAAATGATATAAAATAAAAATCTCAACTTTGGTTACTGTTGTACTTAAATTAATAAGTTTAGAACTTGTCTTCAGTTTTTTTAATCTTTTTAAATTCTCCATTGAGAGTTTTCTTTTTCCTCTCTCTCTCTCTCTCTCTCTCTCTCTCTCTCTCTCTCTCTCTCTCTCTCTCTCCCCTCTTGTCTTTATAACTGTTGCTGCGTTTGCTATATTGTATTACTTTTTCAAGTTTTCATTATATTTTTCTTGTTGCTTCTGTTTTGCGTAATTTCCATTGATCTTTAATATTGCTAAATCTTCTGTTTTTATTTCTTTTTATATGTATAACTTCTCATTATTATCTCTTGTGTGGAAAGCATATGTATTGCATTGTTATTAACATCCTGGCTTATGTATTTGTTTTGGACACGTTTTAGGTTGACTCTCTCTCTCTCTCTCTCTCTCTCTCTCTCTCTCTCTCTCACACACACACACACACACACACACACACACACACACACATAGCTTCGTTCCACCTACCAAGGCAACTCCTCCCAAAAAAATCTGGGTTTATTGCCTGATGCCTGAAATGTTCCTGTAGGAAGATGCTGACAGAACTCAGTTGGAGGTTCGCGTACACTGACATTAAACCGACTGTGTATCACATAGTTATTTTAAAATCTTTGTTGCAAACTAAAAATTGTCGCTAAATTGTAACAAACGATAATTATTCTAAAAACTGATAAATCCACTGAAATCATTTGCAGGAAAGAGTTTTTATAATTTGATTCTTTAAATCATTTTATGACGTTAACATTCTCCTATTGAATTTTCTTAGTTTTGTTGAGAAATTGTTTTTCATTTTAGTGAGTGACATTTAAGAGATTTATCATTTTAGTTTATTGTCAAGATTTTTACCTTAATAAAAGGATAATAGTGTGAAATTATTTTGCAAATCCAACTTAAAGGAATAATTTAAACCTAATAGATATCTTTATTAAATGTGAATTTTAGAGTGACAAATAATTTTTTTTAAGTATGGAAATTCTGTACGACTGGTTACGTCTTTTAGCAACCTAGCTATTGTTGTTGTTATTGACCCCCATCTCAATGAGAACCTCTCTTTCCTCTTGAACATTTGTATGTATACCAAATTTGGTAGCTCTACATCCGACCGCTTAATTATCAAGAGAGGACAGACAAATAAACTCTACTTAATGGTTTATATCATCACTATCATCATGTCGTGCCGCCAGCACGGATATCCCTGACCCTCACTCGCGACTCCTCCCTATTGTTCATCACATCTGGTAGGTCCTCAGGGCTACATCCTCACAGAGCTGCTGTATGTAGGTTCGAGCTGGTCGTCCTGCTTTTGCTCGGGCATATGAGGGGGTCCATAGGAGTACATCACTTATGAGCTAGTCCCTGCTTCTCCAGCAGTGTCCTGAATGTCTGGTTAGTCAAACTTTAATGGGAGGTAGGTGGCCGTACAATTTGAAGCTTTGTGGGATGTTGCACCCAGGACTTGTTCAATATTGCTCGCAGCATTCTTGTGTAGTTGCCGTCTAGCTTTTTCTCCAGCAGTTTAGTTAGTGCATGTAGTGCATCCATATAGCAGTATCGAGACGACCGCTGCTTGGAAGAAACTGCGTATCATTTTATCAGTCAGGTCTAACTTTCATATGACCGATAGCTTATCGATAGCTGTCCATGCTTTCGTTAGCCACGTGTCGATGTCTTTTTCGGTTGATGAGACACTGCTTCCTATGTAGGTGAACTTGTCTACTAGTTTCAGAGAGCTACCGCCTAGCGTGGAAATATCGCCTGTTTGATTAAAGCACATGTATTCTGTTTTGTATGCATTGACATGAAGGCCAATGCCTGCGGCGCCTCGTTCCAGAGTATGCAGTAGTGTTTCGGCTTGGGCGGGTGTATTTGCCAGAATCGCTATATCATCGGCGTTGTCGGCGTCGGTAATTGTTTTTGCGGGTTACCATCTGCTTCTTTTCTTTGTCAGCTCGAAATCGTTTTCTTTGATTTTATCAATCGATGTTCAAAGCACGTAGTCTAGACAGATGATAAAGAGGTATAGGGCTAGCGTGTCCCCTTGCAGTACTCTTGCTACAATGTCGAAGTAGTCTGAGTCTCCATCCGGAAAACGTACTTTCACTTTGGTGTTTCTATAGAGAATCATTATTGTTGTGACGGTTTCTTTTAGTATGCCGTATCCTAGCAGAATTTGTTCCATCTTCCCTCTGTGAATGGAATTAAAGGCCTTGGTAAAGTCAACAAATAGTATTGTCGCAGGTAGGTTTTTTGCCCGTACGCCTTCAAAGATTCTACGGATAGTCAATATTTGTGAGGTTGTGGATCTATTTCTTCGGAAGCCATTTTGGGTTTTTCCCAAGAATGTTGTGAATTTTGGGTTCTATGCGGTTTCGTAGTAGGGCATTGTATATTTTAGCTGCTATGGATGTAAGTGTTATACCTCGGTAGTTCTTGGCTAATCCGAGGTCACCCTTTTTAGGGAAAGGAAGGATGCATCCCTTCATCCATCTATCTATCGGGTTTTGATTATAGACTACGTTACAGTGTCGGAGCAGTATGTCGTCGAATTGTCTGGTCTTCCATACTTCTGGGAAAATTTCATCAAGCCCTGTGGCTTTCCTATTTTCAATTTTTCTAAGTACTGAGTCGAGTTCTTCTTGAGTAGACTGTCCTAGTTTAATGTCTAATTGCTTACTAATAATTCTGGTGATTAGTTGGTTTCCTAGTAGATTCTCGAAATGCTGTTTCCACAGTTTTGTTCTTGCTTGTTGGTTTGTAGCTTTCAATTTAGCTTTGGCTGTGCTCTTCCTTCTACTCACTTCGTTTATCGTTTGCCACGCTATCCTATATTACCAATCTTCCTCTGAGTCTTTAATCTTATCTACCTGATTTTGTATGTATTCTGTTCATTCTTTTAGATATATGCTTACTAATTCATTTTGTGCCTTTTTTAGTTTCATGGCATTTGTGTTCGTTAATTTTTTAAAAGTAGAAATAAGAACGATCGAGAGATAGATTTTAGCTAAATAAACGGTTTAATTCGCAGTTGAAAATTTTGGGATGATTGAAATTTTGCTTTTGTGCCACTTATAGTTGGCCGATTATAGTCGAGGGCGATCCAAAGGCTCCGTTTTCAATAGCTACTACACCGAAGTGAAGAAGAAGGTCCAATTCCTTTCCCTGGGTTGCTCCACTTACCCTTGATACGTATATTATAAGCTGTGTTAAACAAGGAGGCATCAAGTAACATTTTTGAATCTTCGGTATGACTCAACCTGGGCCACTATGCCAATGGGTCGGTCAAAATGCAAGTAGACTCGTCCAGGAATTGAACACGAATCCATGTGTCGATTTCCACGGGCTATTAACCCATATATAACCATATTAGTGCCACTAATAACAAATTGTCATGGAACCCATTGACTTTTAACCCACTGACATTTAATCCCTTGACCTTCGGGTACCCTGTAATATAACCATTATCGTCTTAGGAAATGGACTTTTCGAGCCAATCATAAAAATTGGTCAGTCATCTCATAAAAAGTATAGCAATAACGTAGTGAATTTTCAAGAGTCTACGACAATTTTAAATGCCTGTACATAAAAAGTCTGGAAACCTATTGAATGCACCACGTATATATACTTTTCTCTCACTGAACCAACAACGGTCATTTTATATACTCACAACAACGAAATAATGCTGAAAAAGGAAAAAGTATCATGGAAGAAATACCCGTAACTCTCAAAAAATTCCCGTAACACGGAAAAAACAAATGAATAACAGAGATTTCTCAGAGAGAAAATCAAAACACAAAAATAGACACCATCACTGACCACTTAGCATCTCAATAAAAGGAATCTAACCAAAACGATGCGAAATCCCAAGTAGAATATTTTGAAGTACCTTAGACGAGGGTTAAAATCCACATTCAAGAGGAAGCCTACAAAACGAACAAAGAAAAACTTAAAATGTTGGGAAGCCTCCTAAATTAAAGAAGAGATGTACTCTTATGGATCCCCACACATGGCCGCGCAAAAGCAGGACGACCAGCACGAACGTACATTCAGCAGCTATGTGAGGATACGGGATGTTGTCCTGAAGACCTACCTAGGGCGATGAACGATAGGGAGGAGTGGCGAGAGGGGGTCAGGGATATCCGTGCTACCAGCGCGAGATGATGATGATGATGATGAAATGCTATTAGAAGCAAAGAAACATTAATAATTTGCAAATAAATAAACAACACACAAAAGAACCAACACATTATCAAAAAAACTCACACGCTCTACAGAACAGCAACCCTACACACCATTATCACTCGCAAAGAAAACCATGCAATTGAAAAAATCCTCAAAATACACACTATCACACATGCATATCTACAGAACAAATGGAATTATCAAAGTACTCACCAACACCCAGAAACCACCCCATGCAAAATAAATCTGAATCCCCATACATACCATCACACACACAAAAAAATGGCCTAACTACCCTAAAAACACACAGAAAGAAACCATTTTTAGGCCAAAAAAAATTAATCGCCATATGTATCCATCACAGACACACACAAAATTGCCTATTGGGTGCATGAAGAGTTATTCGTGGTAGTAGTGAATTATTGGTATTATTGGGAAATTCTGAGATTTGTAAACGGACTCCTTTTCTACTTACCCCTTTTCACTTGTCTTTTTTGTCAGTCAAAATATTAAGAGAATTAAGGATGGAAGGAAAAAAACAATACCTTAAGACTCAAATTTCATTTTAGGGGTTAACGACTGTTCTGTGGAAGGAATGTTTTCTTGAATCAGTAGAAATAGTCGCGTTTCCACCAGAAAAGACGTTGAAGTATATAATGGAATCATCTTTGGCAATTACAAGTTTGAGGGTCTGCAATATGTTTAGCAGAAGCTTCTACTAATAGGAGAAACAAAATGTGCTGTCAAGTTCTGGACTCGGCAGGCACGTACTCTCCCACTAAGAGAAAAGAGAAAAAGGTTATTTCGGTCGAGGAGTCACTCAGAGGATTTCTTTTTGGCGCATGGAAGGCCATCTTTTTAGGCATGCGTAGATTGCGCTTCCTGTCAGAGGACTCTTGGGAAACTGTTACTTTTGCTTTTTTTATTTTATTTTTATGTTATTGTCTTTTTTATTTCTTTTTTAATCTCCACAAGCCCAACCACCATACATACCTACGAATCCAGGGTTGATAGGTTGAATAACATTCACTATAGAGCAACCCACAAAAGGAGAAAGAACCACACAGACTACTCTAAGGGTAACAACAAGGTAAGAAACCATTTTTAGGCTGCGCAAATTACCCTAGAAATATAAACAACACAATAAGAAACCATTTTTAGGCAACACAAGCCGAACAAAAAGACCAGTATAGGTAAAATACCTGACAAAACCAACAACATAAAACCTAAAATAACCAATCTCTCAGCATATAAATTAAGCAAAAATCAGATTGATTTATTGAAACTATGTATAAAATTTTGCCCCACCGCAAAAAGTCTGGAAGAATTAAAAAGAGAACTCAAAGAATTTGAACATAAACTCTATAAAAATACAGACGATTCCCTTGTAAAAAATAAATCTAAATTCTTCCCGGACTAAGATAATAACAGTGGTTTAAACATATTCTTCAAAAAGTTCTGGAATATTAACTTAAAGGAAAAAAACTTCACATAACAACCCAAACAAAGACAAAACGTTGTGGTGACCTTTTGTTAAAATGTAAACAAACAAACGACGTAGACAAAAGAATATTCACAACTAGCCAGTACAAATAAAAATAAATTTATATATCAACAAGTACACAAAAAGGAAACATTACAAAGACAATATGAATGTTCGAATATAGTTTGTTAGATATTCGTGTGTGTGTGTGTGTGTGTGTATGTGTGAGAGAGAGAGAGAGAGAGAGAGAGAGAGAGAGACAAACAGGAGTATTACGGTGAATGCGTATTTTGATTAGGAACGAAGGGTAAGAATGTCAGAATTCTAACTTACGTTTATGTGTTATTATCTACGTGTATGCGAGAGGACTAAATTAAAAGAGTCCGGTAGACTATATGTGTATGATGATTCACTATTTCACGCAAAGTACTAATACACTTAAGATTGGCAATGTCTTTTAAAAGACCGCGTTTTTCCCATATTTATCTCTTTCGGGATTTGAGAAAATGTTTGAGGCTGTGCGCATGCGTGGCACACGAACAAGTCCAGCCGAAAAGCATAACAGGAAAGGAAAAAGGTCGCAGACTGTATACGCACCCATGTTACGTATCTTCATGTTATATTCTGAGTTGTGGGCGAGAAATGCGTATGGTTGCAAAACAAGGAACGTATAGATACTCACAATAACACAGTAATGATGTTATAGAAATTTTTTATAGATAGATTAAGTACAGAGAGTAGAACGGAGAAATACATTCACAGTCAAAGAATGAATTCAGTGGCAGTAGCTACAAAGTTCATGTACTGTACTTGTCTTGTGGTGAAGGGATGGTTTTCTCGGAATCAGGATACGTTGGTAGCTGCGGAGAGCGTTTGATGTATCGGATGACAGGCGCCAGACGGGGTGAAGAATCCTTAACACGGGTCGTGTGAGGGAACAAGTCTGTGGTGTAGGAACGCAACTGAACTGATGATTGTTTGGTCCGTCTATTTATACGTTTTCTGTAGGCTCAGAACGGCAATTTTTGTGCCCCGCGGGAAGCGTTCCGATTGGATATTTATTAATGTATTTTTTTTTTGTTAATTTATCGCAAACGGAAGTTCTGCGCGGAGCCTATGCGTGAGCGACTAACTTTTCATTTTTAGTTGAGAACTCGAAGTGTTAACTTCCGTTTCTTTTTTCTTTTCTTCTTTTCTTTCTTTTTGTTTTTTCAAATCAAGGCAAGATCTCGTCTTGTAACAGCTCCCCCAGATCTTACCATGATTTGAAGTTGCTATGTTGTTAGTGCTTGCTTGCGTGCGTGTTTTGTTTTGGTGTTGTGTATTATCTATTTTGTTTTTTGGCACATAACGAAGTCTTTAAAGCGTGCTGGGAGTTGCCCTCGTGTTGTTCGTTTCGTTGGGTTTTGGGTATTGTCTCCGGAACTGCAGTCATTTGCGACGAGATGCTCCCCTGACGAAAGTGTAGGGAGTTGTGACAACGGGTGATGGGTAGGTTGCCGGGGTGGACAAGGAGATAGGAGTGGTCGTGTCGACGGGTGATTGGGAATTTGGTGAGGTGGGGATAGAGCTGGAGGTGGGGGTGGTCGATGCATGTGTTGCAGGTCATTTGGTCGTGGTACGAGTCGACGGACGTGTCCACGGTGAACCCAATGCGTTTCACAGTTGTCGTTTTTCACTTGAACTACCAAACCGTTCGTTTTGGTGACCTCAAAGTCACCTATCCAAGGCAGGTGAGACAAGTGGGCTGTTGCGGATTGCGGTCGGTGGAGTAGCACCTTGTCACCGACTTGTATCGGGTCTTTGAAGATGCTGCGGTTCAGTTTGGCTTCCATTTTGTGGTCAGCCTCGTTGTTCGCCAAGGCGACTCTTTGATGCACCTGTCGGAGCAGAGCGTTTATCTGCATACCGTAAGCACCTGGGTTGTTGTTAACGATGTCTTGGCAGGGGATCTTCGGTAGACCAATGTTTGGTTGGCGGCCGGTGATAATGTAATGCGGGGATGGACCAGTGGCGGTGTTGGCTGTGGCATTCATTGAGGAAACTGCGGATTCGAGAACGTCCGTCCATTCACAGTTTCTGTCTTCGCAGATCATGTAAAGGGCGTTTTTTAAGGTCCGGTGTTGCCTCTCAATGTTCCCCGAGCTTTGTGGTCGCCACGGGCAGTGAAGTTCCCGGGTGATCGAGGTTAGGTCACAAAATTCCTTGTAGGCCTCACCAGTGAAGTGGGTTCCTCGGTCGGAGGAGACAATGCGGGGAATCTCGCGGTGACGAAGAAAGAACTGGTAGAGTCCGCGGGCTGCGTCGATTGCGCGGTCTCTGGCACATGGTATGGCCATGAGGTGGCGGCTGAAGCTGTCTAGAATAGTAAGTATGTACCGCTTGCCCTTTGAGAGGGGCATTGAGACAAAATCTATGTAGACAACCTCGAATGGTTTTCCGCCTCTCTTGCAATGGCCCGTGGACCAGTTTCGGCGCATGCCGTAATTTCCCTTGCGTTTAGCGCAGGTTTGGCATGACTGAACATACGCCCTGATATCGCGATTTTTGAACTCCCACCAGTAGCTGGATAGGTGTTCCTGCATGCGGGAGATCCCTGAGTGGTTGACACAGTCATGGGCTTGGTGGAGATATTTTGTCCGGAGCTTGTAGGGTACTACCAGTTTTGGTGTGTTTGTAGTATCCCTGATCATCAATACAGATGTACCAGGTTCCAAGTAGAATTGGTGCATGTGTTTGTTATATAGCCCGGTACGATGATCTTTGGGGTCGAGTAGGGTAGCGTCCGGTCTTGGGGTTGCCAACTGAAGAGCTCTGATGATTTTTGAAAGTGAGTCATCAGAGGCTTGTTCCGCTGCAATACCCATGTGGTCAGCTATCTCTTCAACCGGGATGGTCGATGTGGCATGAAACGCGAGGAATGCGTCGATGGCCTGCAGATGATGCTGAATGTTCCGTGTTGTGTGAGTCCCGGGGAGCAGCTGGGAGCTCTTGATTTCGTCCATGCACCAGGATGGAACGTAGATGTTTAGACTGGAGCCTTGGAGTTTGAAGCGCTTCCCTGCAGGTGTGGGGTCTGCCGTAAGCTTGTCCTTGCTGTGGCCATATCTCCGACTGAGCATGTCTGCCCAGACATTCGATTCACCTTCTACATATTCCAAGACGAATTTGTAGCACGATATTTCCTCCTGCCATCGTCGTATCTTCGCATTGTTGAATTCACGTTGATCCAAGTATGTGAGAGATCGATGATCTGTGAGGACGACGAAGGGACGACTACGCAAGAAGTAATCGAATTTGGTGATGGCCCATTTTATCGCATATGCTTCGCGTTCAGTTGTTGACCAGTTGCGCTCCGTCGCGTTAAAGGTGTGTGAGGCAACTGCTATTATTTTCTTTTGGCCGTGTTTATTCTCTTGCATGAGAATGGCCCCACATGCGATATCGCTGGCGTCGGTGGTGAGGGTAAAGAGTCCGGTGAAGTCGGGGAATGAAATGATTGGTGGTGAAGCGAGGCGCTTCTTAATTTTATTGAAAGCCTTGTTGGCCCCTTCGGTCCAGACGAATGTTCGTCCGGGCTTATTTAGTTCGTTTATGGGGGCCATTAGATTGGAGAACATGTCGGTTCTGATGCTCTCATTAAGGCGTGTCTCGATGAATTGCCGAATCCATACGAGACGTCCGATGAGACTTTGTAGTTCTTTTCTCGTTGTCGGGGGTTTCATGTCGATAATGGCGCGGACATATTCGGGGTCGGCCTTGAACCCGTCGCTATTCACGATGCGACCGAGAAATTTAGCTTCGGACGCAAGAAAAATGCATTTTTCCGGGTTTAGTTTTAATCCGAACTTGCGTAGAGCAATAAATAATTGCTCCAGCGCTGTTACATATTCCTCGAAGGTTTTGGCGTGGACAAGATTATCGTCAATATATGACGATATGTTCGCGCGTGAGGCCACTGTGTCGAGAGCCTCAGCTATGCATCGCGAGAAGATTTGTCCAGCGGATGTTAGACCGAAAGCCAGACGAGTGTATTGGAAACAGCGTCCTTTCCAAGTAAAGGCCGTTTTATGGCGGTCACGTTCGTCAATGCCGATTTGCCAATAGCCATTGCGGAGGTCGAGTGTTGAGAAGTACTTGTTACCTTCGCCAATCTTGTTGAATGTCGAGTCAATGGTAGATATTGGGTATGGGTCGAGATCGACTAAAACCTTGTTGAGGGTTCTTTTGAAATTTGCGACCACTCGGATCTTTCCGTTTTTCTTGCGGACGGCAAAAACGGGACTGTTAAATCCTTTAGGGTCGTTGCAAGGTTCGATAACACCCTCACTTGCCATGCGGGCAATTTCCGCGTCAACATCATCCTCCAGTGCTTGGGCTATAGGGTGCTGTTTTTGGCTCCTGGACTGGCCGTTGGTTGGTATGCGTATGGGCTTGATGAAAGTGCCCCTTCTATTGTCGTCGGTGCCGAGAATGTCCGCATAGCTGATGAGTAAATCGGCGGTAGCTTCTAATTCACTACGGCTATGATGGTCTGGAAGCGATAGGCCTACGGTTTGCTTAAGCCAATGGAGTTTTTGGTTGAGAGTCAACCCGTTAGGCGATGATCTGGCTGTGGCTCGTGGTTCCTCGTTGGAAACGGTTAGGGCGCCGTGTGAAAGGTTGTGGGTCGGTTTTATCCTTGGATGGACGGTTGTAGAGAGCGGGACAGTATGTTTTAGCTTGCCAGATGGGAGTGTGCGCGCAAGTTCTACAGTCGCCTTCTGGTTATCGATAGTATAGGATAACAGTGTGTGGTGGCCGAGTATGTTCTGGCCGATCAAGATGGGAATGTCTGATGTCGTGATCAGTGTGTCGACGTTGCAGAAAGCGGGAGAAGTATCGTCACCCAAGGTAATGTCGCAGGTGAGCTTGCCCAGAATAGAGATGTTCCCTCCGATTCCTTTGACTCGGATGTTGGTTTTGGACATGTGTCTTCTTGCATCTTCAGGTAAGCGAGAAATGGGAATGATGCAAGTCGTGCATCCGGAATCCAGCATGCCTACACCGGAGAATGTGATGCCGTTGTTGCGGAGGTTGACCTGAACAAGGGGCGATCGGAGATCAGGTTGGATTTGAACGTTAAATGTGTGATGATGCTGAGTGGATACATGGACCTGGGAACGATTCATCACATCTCGTTCGGTCCCAACCGAAAATCCAGTTCGTCGAAGCGCGTCGCGTGTTCATGGTTGTGCTGATCGCTATCTATTCCAGGTAAACCGGTGTCAGTGGTCGCTATGTGTGCTTGAGCATGAGGGGGGTGAAAATATGGGCACCTGTTGCCCTTAAAGCATGCGCGGCCTCGTAAAAAATTTTTGCACATTGCTTGTTGGCTGGGTTGGCCAGCGCTTCTTTGTGCCCGGTTGTGCTTCATGTTGTAGGTGGGGGCGGTTCGACTTTTCCAGTCAACGATGGATGGGTTCCGCCTGTGGGTTTGTCGCAGTTGCTTGTTCAGATCCAGCAACTGTAGCTGTATGTCGGCTAGTATCTTGTCACTTTCAAGGCTACGAGGTTTGTCAGAGTGTGTAGGTTGGCTCGTCATCCGCGCAGTGGTTTCAGCGGCGGTGGTGATGTCCGTTTTGATACCACGATCAAGATAGCGTTGCGCATCGCTGGCTATACCACCCGCTGAGTAGTGTCTGTCCATAGTTTTGACGAGGTGTGGATAGATGTTAGGTGTCCATGCCTTGATCTTTTCACTCATGAGCATGGCCCCCATTAGGGAAAATGCAGTTTCGGCCGTCATCTCAGCATTTTGTCTGTCCGACTTGAATTTTGCCGTGATGTGGACTGTGGCCTCTCGGATTGTGTTTTCAAGTCGGCCTGCAAAATCAGTGAGTTTCTCTCCCTCATGTCGCTGAAGGTCCCATGCTCGGCTTAGGTACTGGAAGTTTGTCATTTGGCTCCCGTGGATGGATATAAGGTAAGCCTTTAGTTCCTCGAACGTGGACGTAGGCTGTCTTGAGTCCTCCATCTGCTGGAATATGCCTTCGTTCAGTAGTTGCTTTGCCAGCTTGATAAACTCCTTCTCCATTGCAGGATATTCTCTTAATTCTGGCTTAACGTGTATGGTGTAAGCCTTATTAAGGTCGGTAATGAAGCGGTTTACATCGCTGCCCGGTTCGAAGGTCCGGATGGATTTTGTGGCGTCCCGAAGTGACTGCTGTCGCAATAGAAGCTCATAGTTTGTGGTGTGTTGTTGCAATGTGTGCGATCGATCGTGTGCGGTAGTTTGCAGAGCAGTTAAAAGTTTGTGGAGGTCTGTTTTCAGTTCACTAATGATTAATTGTGCTTGCGGGTTGTCTGCTGGCTCCATGTCAATTTTCGTTTGGAGAATCGCTGCTTTTTGCTGTTATATAAGTTCCAAGATTTCTGATCGAGAAAGGCCGGAGTATTCCATACTTGTTTTGCTGCACGCTTGACACCAGTGTTATATTCTGAGTTGTGGGCGAGAAATGCGTATGGTTGCAAAACAAAGAACGTATAGATACTCACAATAACACAGTAATGATGTTATAGAAATTTTTTATAGATAGATTAAGTACAGAGAGTAGAACGGAGAAATACATTCACAGTCAAAGAATGAATTCAGTGGCAGTAGCTACAAAGTTCATGTACTGTACTTGTCTCGTGGTCAAGGGATGGTTTTCTCGGAATTAGGATACGTTGGTAGCTGCGGAGAGCGTTTGATGTATCGGATGACAGGCGCCAGACGGGGTGAAGAATCCTTAACACGGGTCGTGTGAGGGAACAAGTCTGTGGTGTAGGAACGCAACTGAACTGATGATTGTTTGGTCCGTCTATTTATACGTTTTCTGTAGGCTCAGAACGGCAATTTTTGTGCCCCGCGGGAAGCGTTCCGATTGGATATTTATTAATGTATTTTTTTTTTGTTAATTTATCGCAAACGGAAGTTCTGCGCGGAGCCTATGCGTGAGCGACTAACTTTTCATTTTTAGTTGAGAACTCGAAGTGTTAACTTCCGTTTCTTTTTTCTTTTCTTCTTTTCTTTCTTTTTGTTTTTTCAAATCAAGGCAAGATCTCGTCTTGTAACATTCAGCTATTTGTCGCTAGCTGGCAAAGCGAAGGATGAGAGAATGAGAGAGAGTTAGCTATCGGAAGTGTAGGGTATATATAGGTAACTATGTCACGTGGCCGGTTACAAACATACCATTTATTTACGAGACAAAATCAAAGGCACAGGCGTAGTTGGAATCACAAGGCACGTTATTTCTTTAACCAATAGGTTCCCGTAACTAATTAATTTACCGACGTACACCACCTTTTGTTTCGTAAATAAGTGAATCATGGCTCTTATTTTCTAGAATTTTTGTACCACGCGCTCATCGACGGCCATTTAAAAATATAGGAGTGTAAATCCTCTACCTTAGAATACAAGAAAACTACGACATAATTATAAAAGAAGCAGACAAATGAAGCGCAGTCGTCATTTTTAATGAAAGATATAACAAAGCAAAAATCCAGAAAAGGGATGTAATCAACGATGAATGAATTCAAACATAGACAATGATATCAGTTCAAAAATTACAAAATTGGGCACGGTATACAATGAAACATTAATTTAAAAAAAAGGACTTCCTACCTAACTACATTCCAAAGACTAGCAATTTTTACGGTTTACCAAAATTTCACAAGTCCAATGAAATAAACATAGCTTTTAAAAATAAAAATCTGAATTCATAGAAATTCCTATAGTAGACCTATAGTAGCAAGCTTACAATGGCCTATAATCAAATGCACTAACTGCAAGCAGAAATACATTACACTCAAGCACTGAAAAATAGTGTCTCTACATAAAATCTACATTAAATTACCAGAAAATAGAAAACTTTATGAATCAAAACACCTTTATGAATGTAGTAAGGGAGTCTTTAAAATAATGCCAATATACCAAACTTATGACTACTCATTACTGCAAATAAAAGAAAAATAATAATCGATTTAAACATTAAACAGCCTTACTACATGTAACACGAACCTTGATCACCGGCAACGGCTAATGTAACAACGACTTTTCGACACTTCACCAGTGATATAACGCCGTAACCTAACCCCGTCCTTCACAATATAGGCCATGATTCTTTAGGGTCCAGTTTTACTGGTGTGACGCTGCATAAATAAGTATCTCAGGAGGAGAGTTCATTTTTATGCACATGTGACGTCGAGGGCAGTCTGGCACTTGACCCTCCGCAAAATACGTCCTAGTCAAGACTCCTTTTTCGGGCATATGGTAACTGGCAAATGATGTGGGGGTTAATTTGGGCCTAGACTGATCTCCGATGCTGGCGAGGGGGTTTCCAATTCACTTTCACATACACCACCAAGTCTTTTGTTTTCCTGCACCCTCGGATAACGGAAAGCATGGACTTCAAGATTAAAAGAAATATTAACTGTAGTCAAATTTCCAAAAATTCCCTTATAATGTTTTAAGGTGAATAAGACATTTAGCGAGAATTAATGAAAGCGATACGAAGCTGAAACAGATATGTGCAAAAGAAGGCGATTCGATAGATAAATAACACAACCAATAGATTTCAACACAAGGGTGCATTTAAAATAGAACAAAGTTTTAATAGGCGACGACCAAACAAATAATGATAAGATTTAAGAAACAAATTCCGTTTTCTTTTCTCTTTTCTTTTTAAAGTACCGGCTATATCAAGCCAGCAGGCAGTGTCAAACACAAATTTCTCTCAACAGTCCTATTCTTCTTTCTCCTTTTTTCTTTCTTTCTTCTTTTCTTTTACTTAAGAAAATGCTTAAGGATGTAAAAAAAGTTCATCCACTAATTTACTGTTGATGAAACAGAATCCTTTCTATTTCTCTCTTTCCTTTTCTGAATACATATAACTCCAATACTTAGGAAAAGTTGAAGGAAAAACAGTTTAAGTTGTACTTATCTTTGACAAGGCTAGTTCTCAGGTTCCTTTCTTTTACGGGCGTGTGGTATCTCCAGAATCTGGCTGAATGTTAGCCCTCTCGGTTGACTTCTGTCCAAAGATTCTGTTCTAATCTTTTTACGGGAGATTCTTTTCCCGGAGCTTGGCTGGATTGGCGTCTATCTCTTGCTAATGTCTGTCCAGAACTAAAGATTCTTTTTGCGGGCGAGGGACCTCCCAGAATTTTGGCTATGTTAGCATATCTTTCCACGCCGACTTCTGTCCTCAAACTGAAGATTCTTTTCCAAATTTCCTCTGACGAAAAGGTATCATTTTGGCGCTAAAGGGTCTGGCCAATCATTTGGCCTTTTTTCTTCTCCCACTATTTCCACCGGTCATGCTACTAGAGTGACCTTCATTCCCTTCTTTGTCCAACCGATATAGGTCATGGAGTGCGGATAGCTTTTGACCTTCATTCTGACCTGGATTCGTTACTTTGTTCAACAGGCTGCGAGGAATTGACCTTCGTTCATATCTCCCTTTTAAAGGTCAGTCTTTGGGGCCTGTTAGTTCAAACACAGAAGAGTAGGGGAATTGATCTCATTTTTCCTCTCTCGGTGGCATACCACGTCGCACAGGTTGGACCTAAATCTCTTGGGATCTTCTCAACAGCCCTCGTTGTGATTGATCCTGTTGAGCGGTTATCGGGTCCAGAGATTATCTGCTGGTTCTCCTGCTGGCTCGTCGGGCTGGAATCGTGTAAGCATAAAAAAATAACCAAACCGGTCCGATTTTGTGAAAGTTTTTTTATATAGATAATAACACCAACAATACATGAAATAAACACAGTTCATAAGGAAAAATTGATAAAATTGAAATGTGTCTTATATACAAACAGAACATCGAGAGTTGGTTATTGGGGAGAGGTGGTTTTCGTGTTAACTTTTTTCGGTTTAGCAGCTTGTTTAGTGATTTTCGCTTATCGGGCTTGTCAACGACACATGCGCACGCAAAACGCCTGATTCAATCTCCGACGGGTTTTCTCGATGGATGACGCCACATCTTCCCAGAGATGATTTCCTCACTCCGGGGCCCAGCCGTCTTTTATACGTCAATAATCACGAAAGTAATCGTCTCCGGCTGTCACAGAAAAAAAAACTCACATAGCTCGAGGCGAGGTTTGTTTATTGAGAATCCTCGCCTCCCGCTAATCACGTGATGCCTCGCATAATCAATTCATCCGTCCTCTAACGTGTGTGCCACCTTCTGACGTTGTCCAAAATACAATTTCATGTCGTGATTTTCTTGCATCCTACTTTCTGATATAAACAATTCGTATAAACATCTATTATTGAAAATAGCGATTATTTTTTGAAGTTACATTTTTTCTATAATCAATACGGATAATATTTCCAACTTTACGAGTAAAACTCTTGAGAACAATCATTATCAACAAGCAAGAAAGAACTAATCTTTTTACTGGTAATCTCGCATAATATTCTTATTCTTTTAATATACCAAAGTCCTCACGGCCCATCAATCTCCTGGGTTTTTTCGAAGACGCACTTTTTTCACTTGCCATCCTCCACCTTATAGCATATCTATCTTTATCAATATTATTTTTATTATCCCTATTTTGGGAGGAAATTGTCCCTGCCACACACAATCACACGCAAACATATACACACAGAGACTAGCTGAAAAAAATTCATCTATATACGGAGTCAAATGCATTCTGATTCATATTAAACCCTCCAAATACGTTTAATTATATGTGCACGTTTGTATGTATACATGAGTACACACACACACACGCGTACACACACAGAATACATTCTTATATATACACACACAAAAATAACATTTACATAAACTGGATGTCTTGACGGACAATTAACTCCAATGGGACATTCACAGAAAAAAAATTGGAATGAAGCAAAATCAAAACAACCAATCAAAACCACCTTTACTGTAGAATGAACAGCCAGAATTTAACTTAGCCATTTAACTCTCCCAAGGAGAACGTAAAATCCGAAATATGTGTTAGCACAAGTATATAAATAATAAAAACCTAAATACTAAATCATTTGTGGACCTATCTATTTTAATATATATATTGAATTACCATGACCAGAAAATCGGGCGGCACTGCGCGCAACATACGGATTGCCCAGTCAGCTGGGGCTGTAGAATACACTGACTGCACCTCTGCAGAGGGCTAAGATTCCTCCTAACGAGTGTCCTGGATATGACACTAAACAATCTGATGCTGAGGTTCCAGCAGTGCTGGAGCTTTGGGGAATGCGGAGTACCCCTTCATTGTCATCGCTCCCAGGTCCACTCTGGCCCGGAGTGGTAGCACCTGATAGGGTCCTATCTATGGGTCAAATAGAACCAACAGCATACTTATGCCAAAATGAACTGAGTAAACTGAGTAGCTTGAAATAGAAACGTTTTTGACAATCAAACCGTACTTACACTTAAACTGCGTGCTTATGCTTAACTGAATTATTTCAAATAGAACTGTTTTTCGACATTAAAACTGTATTTACACTAAACTGAATTATTACATATAACTGCTTGAATAGTTTGAAATGGAAATGTTTTTAACAATTAAACTGTGTACTAACTAGTAGACAAATTCACTTACCTAGGAAGCGGCGTCGCATCAACCGAAAAGGACATCGACACGAGGTTAACGAAAGCATGGACAGCTATCAATAGGCTATCGATTATATGGAAATCAGACCTAACCGATAAAATGAAACGCAGTTTCTTCCAGGCAGCGGTCACATCGATACTGCTATATGGCTGCACTACATGGACTCTAACAAAACGGCTGGAGAAGAAGCTAGACGGCAATTACACAAGAATGCTGCGAGCAATCTTGAACAAGTCCTGGCGGCAACAAGACACCAACTGTACGGCCACCTGCCTCTTATCACGAAAACTATTCAAGTTAGACGAACCAGACATGCAGGACACTGCTGGAGAAGCAGGGACGAACTCATAAGAGATGTACTCTTATGGACCCCCACACATGGCCGTGCAAAAGCAGGACGACCAGCACGAACATACATTCCAGCAGCTATGTGAGGATACGGGATGTTGTCCTGAAGACCTACCTAGGGCGATGAACGATAGGGAGGAGTGGCGAGAGAGGGTCAGGGATATCCGTGCTACCAGCGTGACATGATGATGATGACTTATGCTAAACTGAACTGTTTTCAATAGAACAGATTATTTACATAAAAATGGATTTGGCGTTAAATAACCTACAAATGTTGATATGCCATAAAACCAAACCAAACCAAACCAAACAACATACGGAACCAATGGACAGCTCTTTCAACCTTATTAGGTCTATTCAGCTATGCATACCATGATCGCCCCCACCGGAGATCGAACAAGCGATCACAGAACACACTATATATATATATATATATATAGTTATCGGGTCCAGAGTTTATATATATATATATATATACACTGTAGCAAATAAAGAAGAGCCCAATACAAAAATATCTAAGAGCCTATACAACAGTAACTTCATTAAAAGGAAAAAGGAATATAACCAACCAACCAACTGACAATTTTCTTGTTCATTTACGAAATGCATTCAATAGGTTTCCAGACATTTTTTGTACAGGCATTTAAAATTGTCGTAGACTCTTGAAAATTCACTATATTATTGCTATACTTTTTATGAGATGACTGACCAATGTTTATGATTTCTGGTTCAAATGAACAGCTACAGCAGTAATTGGAATACACCCTACTAAAACCTGATTGTCACAGCTGGTGAATTTCAAAAAGGCAATCTGGACGTGAGGAAGAACGATAAGCAGTAAAATTGTGTTTTAAACTTGGAAAAAATGTCACAGAAATGTATGGGATGCTTCAGACTGCTTTTGGACTATCTTGCATGAATCGAGCATCAGTTTTTGAGTGGCATGAGATTCAAGGAAGGCAGGGAATCTGTGAGGGATTATGAGAGATGTGGGAGGAGTAAGGAGGTCAGAACACCAGAGTTGATTGGCCAAATGGTTAGGGTTAGGGTTACTATGTTGAGGTTTTACGGGAGTTCAGGAAGAGATTCCTTGGGAAGAGGCCAGCACTCTTCAAATCGGGTTAGTGGTATTTCCAGCAGAACAATGCGCCAGTCCACATTACCATCCTTGTCATAGATTATTTGACCAAGATGGGCATCAAGACAGTTCCTCAGCCTCCCTATAGTCGAGACCTTGCTCCCAGTGACTTTTGGTTATTCCCTAAGCTCAGAGGGTGTCGTTATGAGCCAATTGAGGAGATGAAAGAGGCCGTGACGAAGGTCATTGACACGCTCACACAAGAGGACTTCCATGGGACCTTCCGGAAGTTGTTGGAACGTACAACAAGTGCATTGCAGCCGGAGGAGATTACTTCGAAGGGGACTAGAGTTTCATGTGTGTACTATCAATAAAAGTGCCCATACGAAAAAAGTCAGGTAACTTTTTAAATGATCCTCATAGCAAGCTTTGATGATCACGAAATTGTGAAACTTCAACTTGTGAGAGTTTTTATTCTTTTTGACAAGATTGATTAATTGATTCTATCGGCATGTCAATCCGTCAAGAGTTATTTTAAGCCTCAAGGAATTGCGTACATTGTATGTTTATATTTACATTTTTGTGTAGTTTAGGCTTTCGGCAAGTATTTTTTAAATAGAAATAATTTGAAAACATATCTATTTGGACTATAGATGGGACTCTAACGGGTTGTGCAACTCTGTGTCAGAGTGAATCTGAGAGTAATGGTAAGGCAGAGGTACTCCACTCTCAAAATTGGAACCTCAAGACTAGGTTCAGTTTAGTATCATACCCAGGATTTGTTTCTTTGTTTGCTTGGATTTTATGGCATATCAATCTTTGTAGGTTATTTAATGCTAAATCCTTTTTAACACAAACAGTTCCCTTTCAAGCAATTTAGTTCAGCATAAGTACGCAGTTTAGGTCAATTTGATCCATAGATGGGATCTTATCAGGTGCTACCAGTCTGGGCGTACCTCGGAGTGATAGCAATGAAGAGGTACTCTGCATTCCCTAAAGCTCCAGCATTACTGGAACCCCACCATCAGATTGTTTAGTGTCATATCTAGGACACTCGTTGGGGTGGGGGAGTCTTTCCCCTCTGCAGAGAAGCAGCCCCCCCAGCCGACTGGGCAATCATACCCTGAACACTTTCATAGGAATATGTCCAAGCAAAAATTGATGATACGTAGGAGAATTACCAGGTTTTGTGGTGATAGATATGAAACAATCGTATCATAATCAAATGCAGCAATTTGGCGCAAAATTATTACTAGAGTAAACATGATTGGGAGGAAAAAGTGATCCACTGGGAATTGTGGAAGAGTTTAAAATTTGACCAAGCAGACAAACTAGAATCTGTTCCGGAAAATATGGGATATAAAGATACGAACAGATCACCCAATCATGGTCAGGAGATCCGACTAAATATTAATCAATAGGAAGAAAAGAACGTACCATCTCGTAGATTTTGTTATTCTAGCGAACCATCAAGTGAAAATAAAAGAAAACGGATCGGCAAATAGTTGTTACTTGCCAGAAAGCTGAAAAAGATGCGGAACATGAAGGTGATGGTGTTAGAAATTGTAGTTAGAACCCTTGGAACGGTCCTCAGAGGCATGGAAAAGAGACTGGAGGAATTGGAGATCAAAGGAAGAATAGAAACCATCTAAACTACAGGACTTTTACGATCAGCTTAAAAGAGTTCTGGAGACTTGAGATGAATGGTTGTTTCGCAAACTTCAATGAAAAATTTGTCTGGGCGTGTGAGTGTATTATAGCAACTATAGCAGAATAGAGGCCCGGGCAAGATTATATATAAGACCAGTAGTTGCACATGTTGTACCCTCTTCCCGACACCGATGCTTCTCCAACGGAAAAGCAAGGCAGAATACAACTTGGCACCAATCTACTTCTACTACTACTACTAGGGCACATCAGGTGGTGTAATGGTTAACAAACTAGACTAGCAAACTTTCTCAAGTGAGTTCGAGTCTCATTGGGGACGCCATTCATTCGGTTTTGTGCCACATCTAAGCAAAAAAACTTGGTAAATTACTTCTTCTACTACTACTACTACTACTACTACTAATAATAATAATAATAATAATAATGTTATATAATATATTATATATACATATAAATATATATTATATGATCAAAATATATGTAAGTATGTGTGTGTGTGTGTGTGTGTGTGTGTGTGTGTGTGTGTATGTGTGTGTGTGTGTGTGTGTGTGTGTGAATTGAGCCATAAAATGACCGTTAATATACATATAAATATATATTATATGATCAAAATATATGTAAGTATATGTGTGTGTGTGTGTGTGTGTGTGTGTGAATTGAGCCATAAAATGACCGTTAATATACATATAAATATATATTATATGATCAAAATATATGTAAGTATATGTGTGTGTGTGTGTGTGTGTGTGTGTGTGTGTGTGTGTGTGTGTGTGTGTGTGTGTGTGTGTGTGTGTGTGTGTGAATTGAGCCATAAAATGACCGTTAATATATACTCGTTTGTCCTTGAAGGTTGTTTTTCAACCCAAAAAGTCAATTCACATCGGGCGATTCATTTAGAAGTTTTCACTGTTGAATCTTTTCACATGTTTTTCAATGTAGCAAACTAAACTCCATATTAATACTTATTTTATTTATTTTATTCTTTTTTTTACTATTACCATTACGGTAAATAACATTCCAAAGAGTTTTCTCCGCTTATTCTCTCCCAGACTTTAACGACTGTTTCAGAGATTCTTTGGCCCCATTCTATATATAGTTCCCTACATTCCTCTAACACGCCAGTAGGCTTTTTCTCTCCTGATATCTAGAACATTAAAAAATCATTTATTTTCTCCTGCTTCTCGAGTTACAGGAAGTAATCATCATTTGCTTTTAAAATCTTTTATTCTTCTTTAAACAAGTAAACGTCTTGTTTGTAATAACAATAAATTACGCATAATTAGACACGTTCAGTTTAAAACTTAATCATCTCCGTTAATAAGCGTTCGGCAGGATGATCTCTTAAATTTGCCACATAAATAAAGAAAACAATATTCAAAATTTAATTTTATTACAAAAAAAGAAAAAATATTTGTCATTTTGTTTTGTTTTTACCATGACTTTATTTTCAAGATTATATCATCCAAATTTTTGCCCTCATTAACTTTACACTCGTCAAGCTTCACCCTAAAGTTAGGCCCTTGTTACTGGGGCTTAGAATACACTGACTGTATCCCCTGTTGAGGAATACTCCCCCCCCCAAAAAAATAGAGATGTCAGTTTAATATCAAATTTCATCTGATGGTGAGACTCAAGTTCTGGTTTGGTTTGGTTTCTTTGTTTAATGGCATATCAATCTCCGTGTGTTATTTAATGCCAAAGCAATCCTTATAGAAACAATAGTGATACTGTTTAACCCACAGTTTGAGGGGGGTAAGTAGGGGTCATATCTTTGCCAAGGGGCATTACTCTGAAAATGAACATAATCGTGTGACTGGTGTTCGAGCTCGCTTACTACGATGTCACAATCCAACACAGTAACCACTAAGCTACAAGGATTCCCTCAAGGGATCTGGGGATTATGAAATATCTCTTTATTGTCATTACTCCCAGGTCTACTTTGACCCGAAGTTAAATCTGTTTGAAAACTATTTGTATTTAATAGGAGTGTATGTGTACAAATAAAGCTTTAAAATGAACTACACAAGAAAATGTAAATATAAATGTACAACTAGCGTGATTCCCTAACCTCTTAATATAGAATCAATCAATCAGCCTGACATTCTGGGATCGCCGGCCTAATTATTGTTTCTGGTATTGCTGCGGTTTCATGGTGAATAATGTGAAGTCTACCGGAAATTTCCATTATAAAGCTGAATTTATTTCACTAAAATTTCCACCCAACAATAATATGGTTTACTTGTAAAGAAATCTTTTGTGTAGATCAATTCCGAAATTCTTACGAAATAACGACTACGTTGCTATGATAAAGTTATCATTTTGAAAATAAATTTCAATCTCAAATGCCCAATGTTCATTATTCTACGCCATCATGATAAATGAAATAGCATGACTACTACTGCTGCTCCAAGACCTACCTCCTACTTGCTTACTGTACGGGCGCCTGCGCGGCAGCAATTTTAAATTCCGGGAGATCATTCTGCCGAATCCGAGATAAAAATAATATTCTAAAAGGTCAAGAGATGTGACGTTTTCCATGTGACATGGTAGATGTGTGTCATGTAATGAGGCAATTTTTCAATAAAGTAGCAGTTGTAAGATTAACGCTCTTGTCTCCCAAAGAATTTATGCTCCGGACTGCTTGGTTGTATTGCTAAAACAGTATATATGATTGAGTCACAAAAATCTTATTCTTTTAACCTGCAAAATGATTTAGAGACAAGACCTCATCTTCCAGGGTCAAGGATTTTTCGTCCTCAGAAAACCTTGTGTTGCATTGAATGCAACCACACAGAATATTAACCAATGTCTTAAGCTTATTTGCTAATACACAGATATATCTAAAAGATTTTGAGAGGGAATAAAATAAAATTTGCAATATAAAGAAATTAAAAGGGATTAAAGTTTTATATGAAGTGTGATTGACACTAAAGCCAAGTTAAGTATTTAACTGGGTAATGTTTTTTAGGGGGCCTTAGTGTGCAATATTAGACGGTAAATTTAAACAGTAAATTTAAACAGTAAGTTCCGCAGCTTTCTAGTTCTGATACTGATTCGAAAAGATAACACAGACAATAAAGTTTTTAAAAGGGAATTTTAAACAAAAGAAACAAGAAAGAAAGGGATAGAAATGATAAAGTGTTGCAAATTTTAGTGCAATTTGCTGGAATTTATCTGAGAGAGTGTCCGGGAAACTAAGTTCTTTGAGTTCGAGTATTTTTCTTTTCTTTTTCTTTTCTTTTTTTTTTTTTTTTGTTTTATCGAAACGTTTCCGAGTTCATTTAATTGTGAGTCTTCTTTAAAGTTCTTTTCAGCAGAATTCTCGGTTGAATTTTCTTCAGTTATTTAACTTGGTAGAATTTTAGTAATCGACTTTCGTTTAATTTTACTTTTATTTATTGGGAAGCTCCATTCAAGAAACGTGTGACGAAACCCATTTGCTGGCTTAAGTTTTTCTTGCCTTTACAGTTCGGTCCCCAAATTCGTACTGAGGGCCCAATTCTAGCTTTTTGGTGCTGTATTATCTGGAATTACTTCTCCTTTTTCCACTCAGGCCAAATCAAGTGCCACACGTAGTCGGTTTGATTCCTTTCTTAGAAAATTTTTTTATAATGTCAAATAATTTCTTCAAAAGCAACATTTTAACAACTCTTCTTAAATATGTCAGTCTCCAATAAACTTTCATATCTCCAATGAAGTTCACAAACAATCACATAAGGTAAGAATATTTTTACTATTCATCTCCATTCAATCATTTTCTATTATTTCTATTTAGTTTGCTTTGGTAATAAAATATGTTGTTGCTAATTATATATAATTTTTCTTATATTTATTCTTGAGAAGGAACATGTCGACAACTAGTATTCCTCTACACAATAAATGTTGAAGCGGGAATATTATTAAATGAAGTAATAAGCAATGATGGTTAAATAAAGTTCAAAGGAGTGACTGATAAAGATAGCAGTAATAAACTTTATAGATCCTTTTCTGTCAATTGTATTTCGTGGTGTCGCCTTGAGGCGATGTTGGTGAAAAAGAATATTTTGAAGAATGGTAATATCTAATTAATGAAGAAATGAAGGAATTAATCACGCAAGAACACTGAAGTTAAACAACGATTAACCCGCACCAGTACTTAGATGGGTGACCATTTCGGAACAACAGGTATTTGCGGTCTCTGCGCCAAACTAATCTTTGTATATTATAAGAAATAAACTTGAATATATATATATATATCATCATCATCATCATATCGCGCTGGTAGCACGGATATCCCTGACCCTCTCTCGCCACTCCTCCCAATCGTTCAACGCCCTAGGTAGGTCTTCAGGACAACATCCTCTATCCTCACATAGCTGCTGAATGTATGTTCGTGCTGGTCGTCCTGCTTTTGCACGGCCATGTGTGGGGGTCCATAAGAGTACATCTCTTATGAGTTCGTCCCTGCTTCTCCAGCAGTGTCCTGCATGTCTGGCTCATCTAACTTGAATAGTTTTCGTGATAGGGGGCAGGTGGCCGTACAGTTGGTGTCTTGTGGGGTGTTGCCGCCAGGACTTGTTTAAGATTGCAGGTAGCATTCTTGTGTAATTGCCGTCTAGCTTCTTCTCCAGCCGTTTTGTTAGCGTCCATGTAGTGCAGCCATATAGCAGTATCGATGTGACCGCTGCCTGGAAGAAACTGCGTTTCATATATATATATATATATATATATATAACACCATAATAGATTTCATACAACATACATACGTTTAGAAAGCATTTCAAAAAGTAAATGAGTTGGTTAAACAGAAGCCATTTAAGAAATCTAGATAAAAATGATTAGTTAAGATATGATTTTATTCAGTAAGGAAATACCGCCTATGAAAGTAATTTAAAAGCTACACTAAATTTAGAAGCTTTGCAGGGATGGGAAAAGTTTCGTGTATGTAGCTCGGCTTCGTCCGATAGACGAAGACAGACTACGTGGTTTCACTCGACATTACAGCGTAAGCATTTGATCTGGGTACATTATTTATATAGAAATGAGCATATTTTCAAGGTCGACTTCTGACTTCCAACAAATCGCAAACAGATTTTAACCACTTGGCTCAAAAATTTGTACTTTTTAGGTTTTATATTTTTTCAACTAAAAAAATAAAGTTGGCGACCATAGTCGAGGGCAACCAGAAGGCTCCCTTTTTAATAGCTACTACACCGAGGTGTAGGGGAGGGTGCTACTCCTTTTCCAAGTTTTTTAAACTAGCGTGAGTTAATTATTGTAACCAAGAGTCTGCAAATTAGTGAAAGTATATTTTTACATTTATTATATCGGTTGTGTAAATCTATGTACGAAACAATGGTTTATATACAGGAGCTAGATAAGAGAGTAAAAGTTCAGAAATTTGGTTCGTCATTATAAAGACTTAATTGAATTTAAAGATCTACTGTGTAAAGTTGGGTAACTTGCAATTTTAAAATCCATTGTAATAATTGGGGAGTTTTTTTTTATCTATCCGCTACAGACAGCCAAACGGTTTGATGTAGAGATACTGAATTTGGTATGCATACTTATTGGACCATAGGAAATGTTTTAATGCACATTTTTTATTCCACATAGAGAAAAGAATGGGATCACTTCGAGAGTGTTCCACTAACAATAAATAATAATCAGTGGGAAGTGATGTTGATGCAAGACGAAATTAATCGCACAGAATATTAGGTTCAGTACGATTAGGTACGTTTTTCAACAGCAAACTTTAAAAAAAACGTATTGTCTTACAAAAATTACAGCACTGTACAACCTTGTCATACGTTACAAAAAAATGACGTGACTCTACTAAGTTAATCCCTGTTGTCCTGAGTGATGATATGAAGGAAAATACTTGACATGGAACCTCGAAGAACTTGTACATCATGGCAAATATCTAGCTAACATACCAAAAATTAACGTTAGAATTCTCATTGATAAAATCGACTCAATTATGCTTCAATATTTTAAACACCCAAATTAACCCAATTGATTGATCAAGAAATTGACTTGGAGTGTACCAAATCCGTCTCCCACTGTGACGTTACGGCAAAGAATATTCCCCCAACAAAAAAAATAGTGTCCTTGATATAATGCAAAACGTCTTCCGGTGATTAGGCTCTAATTCTGTGGCTCTAGAGAGCCTAGAGTTACCTATTCATTGCTATTACTCTCAGGTCCACTCTATCTTGAAATGGCAGTGTCTTTTTGAGTCCCATGCATAAGTCAAATAGATCTCTTGAGATAATCCATTGTTTACATACTTAATCCATTGTTTATATACTTAATTCATTGTCTACATGCTTAAAACGAATATAAATATAAATTTTATTACGGTATATAATTAGAAACCATAGTTGTTATATTATCTTTGTCATAAAATAACTCGACAAGCGTTGACATGCTGAAAAATAAACGAACTCTAACTATGTTATATTCTGAGTTGTGGGCGAGAAATGCGTATGGTTGCAAAACAAAGAACGTATAGATACTCACAATAACACAGTAATGATGTTATAGAAATTTTTTATAGATAGATTAAGTACAGAGAGTAGAACGGAGAAATACATTCACAGTCAAAGAATGAATTCAGTGGCAGTAGCTACAAAGTTCATGTACTGTACTTGTCTTGTGGTGAAGGGATGGTTTTCTCGGAATCAGGATACGTTGGTAGCTGCGGAGAGCGTTTGATGTATCGGATGACAGGCGCCAGACGGGGTGAAGAATCCTTAACACGGGTCGTGTGAGGGAACAAGTCTGTGGTGTAGGAACGCAACTGAACTGATGATTGTTTGGTCCGTCTATTTATACGTTTTCTGTAGGCTCAGAACGGCAATTTTTGTGCCCCGCGGGAAGCGTTCCGATTGGATATTTATTAATGTATTTTTTTTTTGTTAATTTATCGCAAACGGAAGTTCTGCGCGGAGCCTATGCGTGAGCGACTAACTTTTCATTTTTAGTTGAGAACTCGAAGTGTTAACTTCCGTTTCTTTTTTCTTTTCTTCTTTTCTTTCTTTTTGTTTTTTCAAATCAAGGCAAGATCTCGTCTTGTAACAGCTCCCCCAGATCTTACCATGATTTGAAGTTGCTATGTTGTTAGTGCTTGCTTGCGTGCGTGTTTTGTTTTGGTGTTGTGTATTATCTATTTTGTTTTTTGGCACATAACGAAGTCTTTAAAGCGTGCTGGGAGTTGCCCTCGTGTTGTTCGTTTCGTTGGGTTTTGGGTATTGTCTCTGGAACTGCAGTCATTTGCGACGAGATGCTCCCCTGACGAAAGTGTAGGGAGTTGTGACAACGGGTGATGGGTAGGTTGCCGGGGTGGACAAGGAGATAGGAGTGGTCGTGTCGACGGGTGATTGGGAATTTGGTGAGGTGGGGATAGAGCTGGAGGTGGGGGTGGTCGATGCATGTGTTGCAGGTCATTTGGTCGTGGTACGAGTCGACGGACGTGTCCACGGTGAACCCAATGCGTTTCACAGTTGTCGTTTTTCACTTGAACTACCAAACCGTTCGTTTTGGTGACCTCAAAGTCACCTATCCAAGGCAGGTGAGACAAGTGGGCTGTTGCGGATTGCGGTCGGTGGAGTAGCACCTTGTCACCGACTTGTATCGGGTCTTTGAAGATGCTGCGGTTCAGTTTGGCTTCCATTTTGTGGTCAGCCTCGTTGTTCGCCAAGGCGACTCTTTGATGCACCTGTCGGAGCAGAGCGTTTATCTGCATACCGTAAGCACCTGGGTTGTTGTTAACGATGTCTTGGCAGGGGATCTTCGGTAGACCAATGTTTGGTTGGCGGCCGGTGATAATGTAATGCGGGGATGGACCAGTGGCGGTGTTGGCTGTGGCATTCATTGAGGAAACTGCGGATTCGAGAACGTCCGTCCATTCACAGTTTCTGTCTTCGCAGATCATGTAAAGGGCGTTTTTTAAGGTCCGGTGTTGCCTCTCAATGTTCCCCGAGCTTTGTGGTCGCCACGGGCAGTGAAGTTCCCGGGTGATCGAGGTTAGGTCACAAAATTCCTTGTAGGCCTCACCAGTGAAGTGGGTTCCTCGGTCGGAGGAGACAATGCGGGGAATCTCGCGGTGACGAAGAAAGAACTGGTAGAGTCCGCGGGCTGCGTCGATTGCGCGGTCTCTGGCACATGGTATGGCCATGAGGTGGCGGCTGAAGCTGTCTAGAATAGTAAGTATGTACCGCTTGCCCTTTGAGAGGGGCATTGAGACAAAATCTATGTAGACAACCTCGAATGGTTTTCCGCCTCTCTTGCAATGGCCCGTGGACCAGTTTCGGCGCATGCCGTAATTTCCCTTGCGTTTAGCGCAGGTTTGGCATGACTGAACATACGCCCTGATATCGCGATTTTTGAACTCCCACCAGTAGCTGGATAGGTGTTCCTGCATGCGGGAGATCCCTGAGTGGTTGACACAGTCATGGGCTTGGTGGAGATATTTTGTCCGGAGCTTGTAGGGTACTACCAGTTTTGGTGTGTTTGTAGTATCCCTGATCATCAATACAGATGTACCAGGTTCCAAGTAGAATTGGTGCATGTGTTTGTTATATAGCCCGGTACGATGATCTTTGGGGTCGAGTAGGGTAGCGTCCGGTCTTGGGGTTGCCAACTGAAGAGCTCTGATGATTTTTGAAAGTGAGTCATCAGAGGCTTGTTCCGCTGCAATACCCATGTGGTCAGCTATCTCTTCAACCGGGATGGTCGATGTGGCATGAAACGCGAGGAATGCGTCGATGGCCTGCAGATGATGCTGAATGTTCCGTGTTGTGTGAGTCCCGGGGAGCAGCTGGGAGCTCTTGATTTCGTCCATGCACCAGGATGGAACGTAGATGTTTAGACTGGAGCCTTGGAGTTTGAAGCGCTTCCCTGCAGGTGTGGGGTCTGCCGTAAGCTTGTCCTTGCTGTGGCCATATCTCCGACTGAGCATGTCTGCCCAGACATTCGATTCACCTTCTACATATTCCAAGACGAATTTGTAGCACGATATTTCCTCCTGCCATCGTCGTATCTTCGCATTGTTGAATTCACGTTGATCCAAGTATGTGAGAGATCGATGATCTGTGAGGACGACGAAGGGACGACTACGCAAGAAGTAATCGAATTTGGTGATGGCCCATTTTATCGCATATGCTTCGCGTTCAGTTGTTGACCAGTTGCGCTCCGTCGCGTTAAAGGTGTGTGAGGCAACTGCTATTATTTTCTTTTGGCCGTGTTTATTCTCTTGCATGAGAATGGCCCCACATGCGATATCGCTGGCGTCGGTGGTGAGGGTAAAGAGTCCGGTGAAGTCGGGGAATGAAATGATTGGTGGTGAAGCGAGGCGCTTCTTAATTTTATTGAAAGCCTTGTTGGCCCCTTCGGTCCAGACGAATGTTCGTCCGGGCTTATTTAGTTCGTTTATGGGGGCCATTAGATTGGAGAACATGTCGGTTCTGATGCTCTCATTAAGGCGTGTCTCGATGAATTGCCGAATCCATACGAGACGTCCGATGAGACTTTGTAGTTCTTTTCTCGTTGTCGGGGGTTTCATGTCGATAATGGCGCGGACATATTCGGGGTCGGCCTTGAACCCGTCGCTATTCACGATGCGACCGAGAAATTTAGCTTCGGACGCAAGAAAAATGCATTTTTCCGGGTTTAGTTTTAATCCGAACTTGCGTAGAGCAATAAATAATTGCTCCAGCGCTGTTACATATTCCTCGAAGGTTTTGGCGTGGACAAGATTATCGTCAATATATGACGATATGTTCGCGCGTGAGGCCACTGTGTCGAGAGCCTCAGCTATGCATCGCGAGAAGATTTGTCCAGCGGATGTTAGACCGAAAGCCAGACGAGTGTATTGGAAACAGCGTCCTTTCCAAGTAAAGGCCGTTTTATGGCGGTCACGTTCGTCAATGCCGATTTGCCAATAGCCATTGCGGAGGTCGAGTGTTGAGAAGTACTTGTTACCTTCGCCAATCTTGTTGAATGTCGAGTCAATGGTAGATATTGGGTATGGGTCGAGATCGACTAAAACCTTGTTGAGGGTTCTTTTGAAATTTGCGACCACTCGGATCTTTCCGTTTTTCTTGCGGACGGCAAAAACGGGACTGTTAAATCCTTTAGGGTCGTTGCAAGGTTCGATAACACCCTCACTTGCCATGCGGGCAATTTCCGCGTCAACATCATCCTCCAGTGCTTGGGCTATAGGGTGCTGTTTTTGGCTCCTGGACTGGCCGTTGGTTGGTATGCGTATGGGCTTGATGAAAGTGCCCCTTCTATTGTCGTCGGTGCCGAGAATGTCCGCATAGCTGATGAGTAAATCGGCGGTAGCTTCTAATTCACTACGGCTATGATGGTCTGGAAGCGATAGGCCTACGGTTTGCTTAAGCCAATGGAGTTTTTGGTTGAGAGTCAACCCGTTAGGCGATGATCTGGCTGTGGCTCGTGGTTCCTCGTTGGAAACGGTTAGGGCGCCGTGTGAAAGGTTGTGGGTCGGTTTTATCCTTGGATGGACGGTTGTAGAGAGCGGGACAGTATGTTTTAGCTTGCCAGATGGGAGTGTGCGCGCAAGTTCTACAGTCGCCTTCTGGTTATCGATAGTATAGGATAACAGTGTGTGGTGGCCGAGTATGTTCTGGCCGATCAAGATGGGAATGTCTGATGTCGTGATCAGTGTGTCGACGTTGCAGAAAGCGGGAGAAGTATCGTCACCCAAGGTAATGTCGCAGGTGAGCTTGCCCAGAATAGAGATGTTCCCTCCGATTCCTTTGACTCGGATGTTGGTTTTGGACATGTGTCTTCTTGCATCTTCAGGTAAGCGAGAAATGGGAATGATGCAAGTCGTGCATCCGGAATCCAGCATGCCTACACCGGAGAATGTGATGCCGTTGTTGCGGAGGTTGACCTGAACAAGGGGCGATCGGAGATCAGGTTGGATTTGAACGTTAAATGTGTGATGATGCTGAGTGGATACATGGACCTGGGAACGATTCATCACATCTCGTTCGGTCCCAACCGAAAATCCAGTTCGTCGAAGCGCGTCGCGTGTTCATGGTTGTGCTGATCGCTATCTATTCCAGGTAAACCGGTGTCAGTGGTCGCTATGTGTGCTTGAGCATGAGGGGGGTGAAAATATGGGCACCTGTTGCCCTTAAAGCATGCGCGGCCTCGTAAAAAATTTTTGCACATTGCTTGTTGGCTGGGTTGGCCAGCGCTTCTTTGTGCCCGGTTGTGCTTCATGTTGTAGGTGGGGGCGGTTCGACTTTTCCAGTCAACGATGGATGGGTTCCGCCTGTGGGTTTGTCGCAGTTGCTTGTTCAGATCCAGCAACTGTAGCTGTATGTCGGCTAGTATCTTGTCACTTTCAAGGCTACGAGGTTTGTCAGAGTGTGTAGGTTGGCTCGTCATCCGCGCAGTGGTTTCAGCGGCGGTGGTGATGTCCGTTTTGATACCACGATCAAGATAGCGTTGCGCATCGCTGGCTATACCACCCGCTGAGTAGTGTCTGTCCATAGTTTTGACGAGGTGTGGATAGATGTTAGGTGTCCATGCCTTGATCTTTTCACTCATGAGCATGGCCCCCATTAGGGAAAATGCAGTTTCGGCCGTCATCTCAGCATTTTGTCTGTCCGACTTGAATTTTGCCGTGATGTGGACTGTGGCCTCTCGGATTGTGTTTTCAAGTCGGCCTGCAAAATCAGTGAGTTTCTCTCCCTCATGTCGCTGAAGGTCCCATGCTCGGCTTAGGTACTGGAAGTTTGTCATTTGGCTCCCGTGGATGGATATAAGGTAAGCCTTTAGTTCCTCGAACGTGGACGTAGGCTGTCTTGAGTCCTCCATCTGCTGGAATATGCCTTCGTTCAGTAGTTGCTTTGCCAGCTTGATAAACTCCTTCTCCATTGCAGGATATTCTCTTAATTCTGGCTTAACGTGTATGGTGTAAGCCTTATTAAGGTCGGTAATGAAGCGGTTTACATCGCTGCCCGGTTCGAAGGTCCGGATGGATTTTGTGGCGTCCCGAAGTGACTGCTGTCGCAATAGAAGCTCATAGTTTGTGGTGTGTTGTTGCAATGTGTGCGATCGATCGTGTGCGGTAGTTTGCAGAGCAGTTAAAAGTTTGTGGAGGTCTGTTTTCAGTTCACTAATGATTAATTGTGCTTGCGGGTTGTCTGCTGGCTCCATGTCAATTTTCGTTTGGAGAATCGCTGCTTTTTGCTGTTTTATAAGTTCCAAGATTTCTGATCGAGAAAGGCCGGAGTATTCCATACTTGTTTTGCTGCACGCTTGACACCAGTGTTATATTCTGAGTTGTGGGCGAGAAATGCGTATGGTTGCAAAACAAAGAACGTATAGATACTCACAATAACACAGTAATGATGTTATAGAAATTTTTTATAGATAGATTAAGTACAGAGAGTAGAACGGAGAAATACATTCACAGTCAAAGAATGAATTCAGTGGCAGTAGCTACAAAGTTCATGTACTGTACTTGTCTTGTGGTGAAGGGATGGTTTTCTCGGAATCAGGATACGTTGGTAGCTGCGGAGAGCGTTTGATGTATCGGATGACAGGCGCCAGACGGGGTGAAGAATCCTTAACACGGGTCGTGTGAGGGAACAAGTCTGTGGTGTAGGAACGCAACTCTGATGATTGTTTGGTCCGTCTATTTATACGTTTTCTGTAGGCTCAGAACGGCAATTTTTGTGCCCCGCGGGAAGCGTTCCGATTGGATATTTATTAATGTATTTTTTTTTTGTTAATTTATCGCAAACGGAAGTTCTGCGCGGAGCCTATGCGTGAGCGACTAACTTTTCATTTTTAGTTGAGAACTCGAAGTGTTAACTTCCGTTTCTTTTTTCTTTTCTTCTTTTCTTTCTTTTTGTTTTTTCAAATCAAGGCAAGATCTCGTCTTGTAACAACTATAACTAAAACCAATCAACATAAATGCATTTAATCCCAAATTTGTAAATAAACATAGAAAGCAACACAAACTACACGACCACGAAGGATTGTTCACTTTAATTAATCCGGTTAACATTAACAATTTAACGATTAAATGATGCTGAATAGATTAAGCCCGAAAATATTGATAAAAGCGGCTTAAAAAATTAGAAAATTCTCTTCGATGCAGTAAGACGTTGTTTATTTACAAGCGAATCAATTTTGTACTGACAACATTGTATGTGTCAGAATAGAATTATTGGCATTATTGCGGATTTTTATATCTATTTTAATTCAAAAGCATAACTGGTAAAAAAATTAGACTGATTGGAAAAAAAGAGATACAAGTTTTTATGTCTTATTGTCATAGTAAAAACAACTTACGATCGCTTTCTCTGTCTTTCGGGATAAGATAAAATTAAGTATCTCTTTCTTTAACTCCTTACCTGCCAAGTGTGCATATATCAAATGCATATCCACAAGCAAGGTTGCGACTGAAAAACCATTCTCTGCATTCTTTGCATAACAGAACATTAAAAACTACATGATACTTGTAGGAGACATGCTATTTGGTAGATATGTTTGGTCCCCCAACATTTATGTTGTTGTATGTTTTATATTTGCTTGGTGGTATGTTATTTTGGTTGATATGTTTGGAAAAAGGCAGATGGAGGCAACTGTAGTAAATGAAGTAATGATGTGAAAGATGTGTAAATGGTATGAAACGGCGCGGACAAAAGGAACATTCAAAACAAGCGACATAAACAAAACAAATGTATATCTTAACAATACATACAATGAAACATCTAAAACATTGCAATTCGTGAAATAACCCTGTGTGTGTGTGTGTGTGTGTGTGTGTGTGTGTGTGTGTGTGTGTGTGTGTGTGTGTGTGTGTGTGTGTGTGTGTGTGTGTGTGTGTGTGACTAACACAACTAAAACTACAAAAAAGGACTAAATAATAAGTGTCCTATGTATGTTGACTACCTATATCAAAATGTTCATTTCTTTCTGTGATTCGACGAAAATGCTGTTTTCGAGGCTGGAAAAAATCTCACCGACAAAGTATACTGAGGAAAGAAATGTTTGCATGGCATATACATTTTGTGGTGTTTGACGGCTATTGGTGAATATAAGTGAATGATAGTATTCTCTCTGGAAGTTACACTGGAGAAAGTGTTAGCCCTGCAAGTGAAAATGTGAAAAAGAGGAAGAGTGTTTGAAGACGAAGTATTTATAGAAAATATATGTCCTGGGGTAGGCTCCAAACACGCGGGACGAAATTCGAATGAGGACGAAGTTTTAAGCACTGACCACGTGGTTCTCCTGGCCAATGGTTTCCCGAGACATAATATTTACTTGCGTCTGCCATCTTTGTTTCGGGAACAAGTGGCATAACGCCTATTTTGAATTATAGGAGTGTAAGTCCTATATGCCCACCGCATATTTATGAATATTCAAAATATTTTTCAATATTTTTCAATATGTTCTCTAACGTGGAGGCAAATGTACGTGACTGTTGACTTTGTAATGATGAATGCAAGTGTATTTTTCAGCGTAGAAATAAGTTCTCACTTTTTTGGCAGTCCTTGTGGGCACAAGGTGAATGTTCGTGCTGTTTTTTGTGTAGGTTACAGTAAGTATGAACCATCTGACCTTCTCTCTCACTGATGTTTCCTCAATTTGTGAAAGTGAGTACACTCGAAATCAATAAGACAAAAGGTTTAATATAATGAAATGTATAAAAAAATATACGAATTGAATAACCGATCAAACAAAAGAAAAATATGACAAGAACGGTAAAGATTTGGTGGGGTATTTATTATTATGAGAAATCATGCTCAATTCAATAAAGATGCTAGGCTTTATCTTTGCCTAGCCCTTGAAATCTAGCAGTAACCGTCAGGCTAAGTGAAGGGATAGAGAAATGTATAAAAAATAAAGGAGATAAAAAAGGGGTTGGGAAAGCTAACTTTTGTTACCTGAAAGAGAAGCATATCTATATTTCTTAAAAACAAAAACAACTAGTTCCAACAAAGTAATTTATTTCAAGAGAAATAAATTTTACAAAATCTAACTTTGCATATTTTTCCCTATGCTTGTCGAAAACATTGAATAAGATAACAAAAATTACATACATTCAATTAACGACAATATTATAACCAAAAAGAGGAAGGGTATAAAGAAATATAACGACTAACTTGCTCAAAGCAATGCCGTCAACCACCTTCTGTCAGTTTAACTTTTGTTAATGATAAAATACCTTTATTTGTTTTTTTATGTCAAAGTTCATGTAGAAGCCAATTTTAAGAGTTTCTTCTTCTCAGCGTCTCCTTCTTGCGTAGAATCAACCTAGACAACCGTGTTCTACTAGTTTCCTGCGTAGACTTGTTGAAAACGAAGTTTACTATTTATTTAAGTGAACTTCGAGTAGACCACCGCTTCCTCCTCTTTGGTCAATATCTTTCGTTTCAACCCGAATTTTCTTCTGTTGAGCCTACGAGGCCTTTTACCACATCTTCTGACCCAAGCCAACAACTTCCTTTGTCGGCAAAAGTCCAATAATACCGCCTCCAGACCTTAGACTCAACTTTCTTTTGAAGGAGACAGTATACCAGAACCACAAATAGCCTGCAATAGACTTATTGTTTCAACGAGTAACCATAAAAACCCTGTAAGAAAAAGAGGCTTAGCTTAAGACTAATGGGCCTATTTCGCTTAAGCCACTTTGCTTAAGAAAAAACTGCCTAAACTCGAAGGCGAATAAACAACAGCTCGCAAAGCAAAAGGAGCGAACCAGACAGGGGTTTCTGCTCGTGGTGAAAAAAAGAGAACCCTTGTGGGTCTTACTTAAATAATAGTAGGGGCGGGGGCTAACGGCACAACCTCAAAACAGCCAATCAGATTCGAGCAGACATTAACAGACGAATTTACAATTTTCTATACCCTCCTGAAAAAGAGAGGAAAAAAAAGAAAAAAACATTTTTTTCTTTGCGGAAACAGAACAACGGATTCATGGGAATACAAAGTTTCAATCAGATTCGAGCAGACATTACCTGGCGAATTTACAATTTTCAACATTAAAATATTTCTTTCTCCATGTGCTGCATAAGATAACAATTTGGAATATTTGTTTAATATCAGGAAAAGATACTGAGGAATATTAAAACTGACTAAAGGTTTTTATGGTGACGTAATTAGGAACGCCAATTGTTTTGACACTTTAAAATGTGGGAACGAAAACGTTCGAAAATGTGCTCATGACTTTTATTTACGCTATCAATTAAATTCAACTTGATTTAAAAATAAATCATCGTCAACATTTACTGCTTCCTGTTCTGGAGATCTAGGAAGTGTGGAATACTCTTCATTGCCAGGTCCATTTTGACTCGAAGTACCTGTAAGGGTCCCATCCATGAGTAAAATGGATTAAAAACTATTATCATTATTATGAGAGTTTTTCATACCAAACTTAGCAGATATTTTTTGACTGGGGTTTGAATGACAGCAAGTCTCCTCGCGTCTCCAGGACTCTTCTCAGTATTCTGGCCGATCTTAGTAATCCTGTAGTCTGGATGGTCTCTACTTTTCCTTTGATTTCTAAGTCGTCTGGACCCTTTATCCATCCTTTGGGGACTGTTCCAAGTACACCAATTACAATCGGTATCACTGTCACTTTCGTGTCCCATAGTTTTTTTTAGATCTCTAACAAGGTCTTGATATTCATCTCTCTTTTCGCTTTCTTTTAATTTTGCTCTATAGCCTACCGAGGCGATAAATTCCACTATTCGGTAGGTTCTCTTTTTTTATTATTTATTATTTATTTTATTTTATTTTATTTTATTGTTGACTGTCACTATGTCTGGTCGTCTGGTCGAGATTAGGTGATTCGTTTGTATTCCAAAATCCCAGAGAACTTTGTGCATCTCATCCTAGGGACGGATTCCGGGTTATGCATACGCCACTTGTTTGTATGAGAAAGTTTAGATTTCTCGCACAATTCCCAGTGGATCACAGTCCCCACCCAGTCATACCTTTGCTTATTTTCTTTTTGCGCTAATTTGCAGCATTTGCTTATTATATGATTGATCGTTTCGTCTCTATTATCACTTAATCTACACTCGCTATTTTGTTGCGTCTTATTTATTTTTGCTTTAATCTAATTTGTCCTTATGGTGTTGTTTTGTGCTGCTATTAAAAGAGATTCAGTTTCTCTCTTGAATTTCCCTTTCTTAACCATGTCCATGTTTTCTCATAAGAGAAGTCATTTGTTTGTCACTTGGAGTATCCATACAATTGCTTTTCTTCCCATTTTTGTTTTCTAGTTATTGCTGTTCTGTTGATCCCTGTATTGTTTGTGTTGTTTCTAGTCACAGTAAATAGCTTTTCTTTGCTCTTTTTCATGTACTATTCGAGTTATCGATGTATCGATACTATCTTCAATAATGGCGAGTCCTCTTTCTTCTTTTTTTGACACATACAGCCTGTCTATGTCATCACTGGAATGTAATTATTATCATTAATATTCGGCAGGTAGTGTAGCACTATATGGGTGGCCTGAGCAGACGATTCCTTTGTCTGTTTCGGCGCGAAACCAGACAAAGGATTTTTGGATCTGAAATCTCGCCGTATCCGGAAGTGGTAAGGGGACGCGAAAGAGAGTTGTCGATGGGACCCGGACGAGAGCAGTTGGCGACTGGACAGCAGAGAGGCGGGACAGCAAAGAGAGTTGGCGTGGAACCACGGACAGGGGCAGTCAACACCGGACTCCGGAGACAGTAGCAGAGAAGAGAGGGTCCAGCCACGGTGAAGAAGATCGACTTAAGATGTCTGCATTCGAGTTGCTTGTGGAATTTTCGCTCGTAACCCACGCTAGCGATAGTCCGCACACGGAAATGAAGTGTAGCATACCTCCTTCTGCTCTTGGTTAACCCCAAGCTTTGTTCGTCTGTTTTATTTTCTCCCGCTCCCTTGATCGTATTCTTGTAGTACAAAGAAATGTGCGTTACCCCCCTCGGACCACTAGTTGATCACCGGCCGGCGTAAGAAGCGAAATGGTTAGAAGACTGATCTAATGTGGTGGGGGAGAGGGGCGTAACGTTACAGTAGGTCGGTATACTTAATAATAGATAACTATGCAAAAATAACAACACAAAAAGTGTAAATATAAATGAGCAACGTACGCTGTTACTTAACTCCAAGACATAAAGTAAGAAAGTAAAAACCATTCAAACTACAAACGCAAAGTGAGTTCAAGTCCATTAACTAGACCTTGTGCCAGACATGTTCTCTGAGGAAAACATCAAGCTGGAAACACACACACACACACACACATATATATATATATATAAACAAACATACATACATATGTGTATACATATACACCGACAAAATCTATTAGGTAAAAAAAAGTTACCAGTAAATTTCAAACCATACTACCACACATACACGCACAAAAAAATCCCCAACTCACACACACAGAGGAAAAATAACTGTTAGTGAAATCCAAAACCACCCCCAACGCACACACACACACACACACACACACAATGACAAAAACATATCAAATATCAAAAAGGGGTGAGCATACCTATCTTAATATATATATATATATATATATATATATATACTTAGAAGTTAATAGACAACCAGCAATATCAATTAAATAAAAATGAACTAGTTTTACATTGAGAAATTGCTATATTTTAGGTACCCTCCTGCGAAATGGACAAAGTATGTTTTGATAAAAATATATTAATTTCTTTTCTTTCTTTTCATTGATTCAAGGTTTAAATTGATCTAGCAAAATTCATGTTTATTTAAACAGAAAAAAAAAACTTCATACAGAGGAAAATTGATATCTTATATGAACTGAAATTGATACAATTTTTTGCTAGGATCGGAAATTTATTTTTGCTGAAAATGCTGATGACCCAAACGAACAACAGAAAAAGGCGTAGCAAGTTTTTATAAGGCGTAAACAAACAGGTCTTAACAAATAATATATGGTTATTGTTGGCTCAAATTTCTTTGAAAATTGAATAAAAATGGCCAACATTTAGGGTAAGGAACTGAGGGATTGACTCCTTTACTGGCAACACTTTACATGAGTGGTAAGAAATTTCAATCTCCGTTACCATTACAACATCCGAATATCAAAGAAAAAAGCGCGAAGATATAATTCTCTTTTCTCACAGTATGACCTATAAGCAAAGGCCTGTTTTTGTGTGAGAGGCGTCTAACACTAGCAGATCTCGGGGCGCATTGAGCACGATACTATGCGGTAGCTCAGAGTATACAATGCCATAAGTTTATCTACCTTCGAGTGGGCCTATCAGGTGTTCGCGTCTGATAGGTGATATTGTTGATCGCCAGGTTTCAGGGGGCTTTTAATGCAGGCAATACCTGCTTGGCAGGGCTGAGTTTATTGCTTGACGCCAGTGGCGCCTCAATTTTTTTGTGATGGTGACACATGAGTCTCAATTCATGCGCAGCTTCTTCATTAAAATGATCTTGTGTCAAATCTGGCCGAGTAGGAAGTTGGATAAATCTCTCACCTATTATTACTCGAAACCAGCAACTAAAGGAACTCTCCTAAATTATGTAAATCTCTCACAAACTTTTACTTCACACACACATATGTGCTATCATATTTACCAACCCCTCCACTTTGGCAGGATATGACACAAGGTCAATTTTTAAGCAAAGTTTAACAGGTTTGAATTCAGAGTTTTCCTTCTCCTAGACTAATTGCTTCACCAAGGTTGAAGAACCCAGTCTGTCCTACTATTTACCCATAGCTGGAGGGAGAATAATTGGATGTGCTATAAAAGGCTTTCTTATACACACACCTTCATTCTTTTTGCATCTAATTTCTCTGTCTTAAAATTAGTTTGCAGCGGTAATAATACTTGTTGAATTGAACGAATTGTTTTTATAATCATTACTGCAACCAAAATAATATCCACAATAAATACGTAGCATTTCTGAATAACTTCTCCTCTGGACTTTCATCGATGATCCGATTTGGTATCAGGTTCAACGAAAGTTGTTTTTTTCTTTCAAGTAAATAAATTCATTGTTATCACATAAAATGAGTAACTAACGCACACACACACACACACGTATATGTGTGCGTGTGTGTGTGTGTTTGGTTGTGTGTTTGTTTGGCAACCTCACCCCATGAGCAGAATGTGACGCAAGATCAGTTTTTAAGCGGAATTTAACAGGTTTGAAATCAGAGTTTTCCTTCTTCTAGACCAGTTGCCATACCAAAGATAAAGAGTTCAGTCTGCCCTACTATTTGCCCAAAACTGGATGCAGATTAGTTGGATTCATACCTTTCCCAAGAGCATTTGCGCTATGTGAAATAAAAACAGCTTTGTGCAGAATTTGAACTCGGGTCGCCGTGTCCATTTCATACGATGATAACTATTACAACACAAGTGCCTCCACACACACACACATATGTGTGTGTGTTGTTGTCTTCGTTTAGATATTCTGTACAGTTCTAACAGAATATTCTTATTGGTATGTGAGTAGAGTGTTCACCAATGGCCCGGAAAACCGGGGTTCAATCCCAGCTCGATTAATACGAAATACTCAAAAAATGGTACTCGATACTTCCTTGCTTAACACTCAACATTACGAGGTACATATCAAGGGTAAAGTGGAGCAATCCAAGAAAAGACGTTGCGCTCTCCCTTATACCTCGTTGTAGTAACTATTGAAAAGGGAGCCTTCGGATCACCCTCGACGACAATCGCCAACTTTACTTATACTGAAGTATAACAGAAGGATTTTTATGTCCGGGTTTAAATAGGTTGAATATTGACCTATGTTTTTTTTATTTTCAAAGTCACGCCAAGTAAGATTTGTTGGCTACTCTAGATAAAGGATTACAAAATGACATATAAAAAGTAAAACTGCAATGAAAACTAAAAGAAAGTATTGCAAATGGACAACAAAGTAGAAATCTAAACTAAGAAAAAGTAAGCCACTTATAAATTCTGAACATAAATGCTCAAGTTCATTGCTGGATGAAAATATTCTTAAAGGAATTTAATCCACAATGCAGATATCCTAGGAAAGAAGTTGTTGGAATGAAACATACTTCTATTGTGAGGAAGACCCAGAAAGAATGAGTTCTAATTAGAAATTCTGTAATAGATAGAACTAATACCTGCAGTTCATTCAAATAACTTTCATAAATATAGCGATAGAAGAGGAATAAACTGGTTAAATTCCGGCGATGGAAAAGTGACTAAAATGAAGAGAAACAATTCTCCTCAAAAGGCCGCATAACCAGTTCTGTAAATGATCTAAAGTAGACAAAGTAAGTCAATAGGAACCTGTCCAGATATGAAAACAGTATTCAGTCCTAAGGGGAATCTGGTTTTTGTATATTAAATACTTTCTGGAGCGATAGAATTGACTTACCATTTTTGCTGGGCTCTTTGCAATTGATGTAATCTACCCCGCTTCCAATCAAGATTAAAGTGGACACCTAAGGGTTTATGATTATAACCCTGCGTTACACATTTTGTAACTTTGAGTTTCACGTGTCACCGCCATCAATTTTTTCCGTTTGTTGGCTAACAGAATGAATAAGGCAGGAATATAATTTTGAAATTTAGGCTTCAAATTTGCTTTGTTATAAAAGAATTGAGTATTTTAGCTATCTTTTCATACACGCACACATATGAATGTGTGTGTGTTGTGTATGTAAGTATAACACTTTTTATTGTGCACACAGATACTACAACCGGATCATAAATAGAGACGAAGATTCATACGCAAACACTCCTGCTGTTTTATTGGTTATGTGCTAGTAACATAAATAAAACAGGGACGAGATTACACAAACTAATGTCGTCTTCATCTCTTCATGTTCTTCGAACGATCGTTGATCATTCTCGCAGTTCCATCTTGTTCTATCATTTGGCTCAGAATAATCAGTATGAAATCTTCTCTTTGTGTGCATACATTCTTTTATTCAACTTCAGTCGTCTTTTATGTAGCCGGTTGCGTGAAACCAGGAGTTGGCCCTTTTACACATTGATGGAGATTTGTGGGGATTCAAAAATGAATAAAAAAAACACAACATAAAAAATGAATAAAAATAAGACAAACAGAAAATAAAATAAATAGACACAAAACGAAGAAGCCGCTGACAGGAAGGGCAATCTACGCATGTCTGAAAATATGAGCTACCTGGCGTCAAAAATAAACTCCTTCTCAGATCTCAATACACACCTCGACCAGAGGGACGTCTATTTTACTAGTTCGGAAAAAACATTCCTCTTCATGAAATAGTCGTAAACCTGGGAGTAAAAGTTGAGTTTGAAAGTGTAGGGGAAAGAAAATTTCGTATTTTAGTTTGGCTCGCAAATTTAATTCGACACTTAATTTCACCCAATCAGGATGAACTATCCTATTCAGCCCGGACCTTCTTTTCCGGGCAGCAAATTGGATAAGCTGCCAAACACATTCTCTTTTGCTGGACAATGCCGCCCAGTGCAGACGTCTCACTGCGGCTCTAGAATAGAAGCAGCAGCATGGACACATGAAGGAACCTATCTAATTTATGGATTCCTCGCAAGGAATCCCAGTTGAATATAAATTAGATGCACTCAACATGCCTCGCACAGGCACAACTTAATGTCACCCCCAAAATTGGCTATGTCAACGCGATGCTTTTATTCCGCCCTTGACACCTAGCTATCATTCACCTCTGGGCCACTTTAATGGAGACAACGCATACTCTCCCCAAATACCAGACACGAAACTCACGGTGACATTCAAAGTTCAATTCCTACAACGGCAACAATGACTTTCGCCACCCTATGGCGAACACAATCCCTCGCACGTCCGACAACACACGCTGCCATCTCAACCTTCTCAACTTCCCATAACGCCATTTCGTCTCTTTACTCACAATCTTACTCACCACGAGTCTTGCAGCACAAACACAAACTACATTTTCCATGCTGCAAAATAAAACCTATTTCTAAAAACACATTTCGACTATCGCCATCTTACTTCTTCACCTTTTCTTTACTTACTCTAAAACTTAGTGAGGGGACTAACAACTCTAAGCGAGGAAACAATACAACGTAAACACACATACGTTACAACCACCATTCCTCGCCCAAAAACAAACCAACTTCTCCTCTCTAGCGATACCAAACAAAAACTAATACTAAAAAAGTATCTCTGTCTCTTTTCCGTCATTCATTCCATTTCTGCCCGAACAACCAACAAAAGAAGATAATAAGTGAATGGGGATAAGAAGAAAAAGTAAGAGACCAACTTTATAATCTTTCCCAATACGCTCAAACACCTTATACCCCATAAATTACGCCTGCACGACTTTTACTCGTCCATGAGATTCGGCTTCTCAAGGCTAACTAACTCAAAGTTAAAATCTAACTTCTAACTTCTTGAATTCCAAGTCATAAATTTAAAGTCCCCAAATGAAATCCTAATCCTTATCTGATTGATTCCAAAGGTTACTATTTGTCAATCAAACATAATTGACCTCAGTTAAACCTAACATTTCTCTCTCTCTCTCTCTCTCTCTCTCTCTCTCTCTCTCTCTCTCTCTCTCTCTCTGAGTACAACTGTTTAATTCTTTTAAAATAATCTATAGTTCGTGTTAAACAAAAGATTTGGTCCATCCATTATTTAACTCTAAAAAGGCCATCTATGAGATATAAGGCTTTTAAATAATTAAACAACCAAGACATATAGCATGATAAACAAATGACAAAGGAGGCAGGACAATACCTATAATCCACACATTTTTTTTTTGCAATCAATTATGATTCAACGACTTTTCATAAAATTTTTACATAACAATTATACCATCACTATCTGTACTATGTTCTCCAACAAGTGCTCGAATATGTGCTCCTGCCTCAATGTTTCTTTCAACCTTCTTACTTGCTCCATTTTCTCATGTGTTTTTAAGTGTTTTGTTTTTCCTCTGAACTTAAAAATAAAAAGTAAAGAAGATGAACCGAAGTTTAACATATAACGATATGTTATGTATGCATAAAAATAGTTTAATTTGTTCGTTTTTTTTTTTTATCTAAAGGTATCAGCTGTCACCAATAAAAAGAGAGTGGGGTGGAATAAAAAGACACCAACAAGAAAAAGACTAAGCCACTGAAATGATAGCAAAGGAGAAGGCAAACTACTTGCAGCAGCCGAGAAGAAATCCTGTCCGGAGCTTATAAAAACATTTTTTTAAATAGCATAAATGAAATTAAAATCACAAAAATAAAAAAAGAACATGTCATGCCACGTGACATTTGCCGGTTCTGTGACGTCTCCACTCAGGTAAGGCTATCAATGAATCATGTTTAATACGAACAAACAAAATACATGAAGACTGAAAAAAAAAAATTGTGAAATGAGTTTGTGCGCATGCTTACTTTTGAGTCCACTTTTGCACTGCAGGGCATAACACTTGACACGTTTTGTCAAACGAATAATTTGAGACTGGAATAGATATCAAATTATAGTTATGAATTAAACTCAGATGATAATCGTGTCTCTTTTTATGCAACGCCTGGGTTAAGGCCATGGAGTGGTATAGAAAAAAAAAAAAAGAAGAAAAGAAATTTAAAAAATAGAATGAAATTTCTAAAATTGAATTAAATAAATAAAATTTCAAAAAAAGACAAAGAATACAAATTTTCTTCTTTTCCAACATGCAAGGGGTTTTTGCCACCTGACCCCTAGGTTCCAAATTCCCACTCAAAGATCATGCTTTCTCTTGATTATTTTTTCCAACATCACTTGATGAAGGACACTCTACTCAGAATCTCCTAGATCCCGGAGATATTGAAGGAGCACACAAACAGCCCGACTTAGTGACACGCTGACTTGATCTGGCGCTTTTACCTTAATTACCCTAACCCTTCACTGAGTAAATAATTGAATCGTAAATACCATGCAAATTTGCTATCAAGGAATATAAACTAAAACCGACACAAGAAAAGAAATTAACTGTTTTTGATTTTACCAAGACATACAACACCCCCACGCAACGTATCCACCTAAACCCATAGCCATTACGTCTATTTTGAGGCAGCGTTTGTAATTTGAAGTCTGTTGATTTTGTGACCAACTAATGAACTTTAGAGCTGGAAGTTTATCCTTGATTGTATTAGTAAAACATGAACTTACATAGTTCTTCCAATGAAAATGTACAAACAAATGTGACCCAATGATCAATGAAGTGGATTGAGATTGAAGCTGGTCTTCGTATTCATAACCGCTTCCTTTCATAATCCCAGTATTATTTCTTTCACTGTTAATTACGTTCTTTCTTAACTATGACATCTATATACAGATTCTAAGCTATGTACAAATGAATAGGAGAAAAAATAACATTGGCAAAAATGAGATATAACGCTTTTATTAATCTTCAATCCGTAAGATTAATAATATCAGACATGAACGCATGTATTCGAGTGGTACGGCCTGTTATCACTTCTGATAAATAATGGACCATTCCATTTTGATTATGAAGAAACAAACTAAGAAAGGGGAACGGGAATAAATGATAACGGTACACATCATAAGCTTATCGTCTGCTTCAATGAGAAAGAAAGAAAGAAACAAACAAACAAACAAACAAAGAGATAGGCGGGGGGAAAAGGAAAGGAAGATATATAGAGAAAGAAAGAACAAATAGATAGATTGGCAGATAGAGAGAGTGAGAGTGATCGAAAAAAAATAAATAAAAGAAATGAAGGACGCCTATTTTGAAAACAATAAGTTAAGAAGTTAATTTTTGAACAAAAAATCCTGAGATATTTTTAAATCATAATAAAATCTTCTGAAAGTCAATAAATTATTCAGTTTTAATTATAAATTTTCCTTATTTATTAACAGATGAAAATAAACAAAACATTAAATCCAAATTGGTCCAATAACTTATTCATTTACGTTTTTGTTTGTTGTCAAGAGAACAAAGACAAATGATAATCTATAAAATAATTAACACAAAATATGATACGCATATATACAATTTAAAGAATGTATATTTCAAAAATTTCATGAATTTTTTTGGTAAATTTATTTATAAATTATGCATCAAAATAAGAAAAAGAAAACATAAAAAAGATAGAATTCTCACGGGGACTGATATTTTTTATAAAAAGTATATAATTAAGAGAAAATCATTATTTAAAAATGATTTTTTCTAATTTTATAGAAATGGAGTAATTTGATTTTTAAAATTCTTTTTTCTATTGTTTTACATTATATTTCCATTCGTGACGACAATAAATAAAAATTTGTTATTAAGATCTTTCAAATAAAAAGTAGTTATCATAAATTATATAATTGTTAATTTAACAAATATTTTACCGGATTATGAAAAAAAATCCAACAAAATATGTTGAAAAAAAATTTATCTAAAACTCGCGTGAGTTTATATATTTAGAGCGATAATACTTTTGGGAAAAGTGATCCAAATTTTGTGCTTAAAAATGTGGGGAAAAGCTTGTTTGCTTTACGCAGACAATCAATCATGTGATTAACAAGCGTATATGCTTAAAAAAAGTTTGTTTTTCTTTTTAAATTGTAATTATATCTTTTTTTATGTTTTGTCGACAAATTATAATCATAATAAATGGTGGTCTAGTTAATACTTCAGGAAGAAATACAAACATCACAAGCGGAACGCAGCTATAATCTTTGACATAAAATTCATAAATGAATAAATTCTCCAACTATCTATAAAATGTAATTCTTTGAAATTAAGTAAATTTTCGAAATTTGTTTTTGCAGCTTATTTGAGCTTTCATTTGTGTTGACGATTGTTTTATTCATTTGTAGATTTTTTTAAAATCATTTATTTATTGCATACAAAAAAGAACTTTTCCTATTTACTGATTGTATAATATTTGTTATTAGCCAAGAACCGAATTAATTTAATTGATAAACGGATAACTATTTTTGGTTAATACGAAAGGAAAGACAAGATAAATGCATTTGTACATGCAAAAATATTCAATCTTTTTATATACATAATATACATACAAACGATATTAAGAGGAAGGAATACAGAAACTTGTCCAAATATACTCATATTGTTCCATGAACAAGTACTATGTTGAAGGGGTACTTGATGAGGGAAATTAAAATTGCCACGTGATTTTACCGTTTTCTGCCAATATCTGAGTCACGTCTCTCCAGTTCAAATAACTAAAGCAAAAGAGGTCGAGAATAGGTTTCTGGTCTGTTATGTGACACCCCACGAAACACACAACGAACACGCCCATTCTCTTAGGAAAATAATTATTTTCTTCCTACACCTTTTTAACGGACTGATTACCTTCTTTGAAAACCTGTTTTAAAAAAAAAGGAAAATTGATTTTTCTGCGCGTTCCTAATAAATGTAAACAGAAATTTTAAAACCAAATGACTCTATTTATGTTTAATGGAAAAAATTGTTTTCCAGTTCTTTTTCTTTTTAATGATATCAGTTTCCTGAAAATCATTTTAACTGTTTCTGATGAATTAAGAAGTTTTCGGTACTGAGTGGCAATTTTTTGACAAGTGCACAGTTATCGCAAATGGAGGAATGATATAGAAATTTCCTTTCTCGTTTATATATAGAAGTATATTTTTTTATATATAGAAAAAGTTTGTATATGTAAAAGCACACTTTAAATATATAGAATATTATCTTTTTATATATAGGAGTATATGTTTTCAGTAAGATGGGAGCTATATTTTGTGCCTGTCTATCCCAAATTTTTATGTCAGAAATAAGTAGGGACTTCCTATTAAAGTCGTAGTGATGGCGGGATGAACGTAGAAAAAATGGTTGGAGAAAACTTTGAAATAATGGTTTCCAGAAAAAAGAAATTCGTATGACACAGCAAATACAGATAAAAAGTAGAAATAGAGACAAATGTTAAAAAGTCGTTTTTTTTTAAATTAAAGAAAGAAAGAAACTGTAGTCGGATACTGGACTGATTCTATTAGATAAAGCTCTTTAAGCCAAACAAAGGATGTGTTGGTTGGTAGGTTCAGGTTAATGGGTTGGTTGGTTGGTAGGTTCTGTAATATCCTAACTAACAAAAGGGAAATAACCTCTGATGCCACAGGGGTTACGGCCCCTACCACTTCCGGGGGATTTGGTCAATAAAGGAATATACCAGGCATAGCAGCAGATGTTCGTTTTCCCTCTGTCTTTAATCATCATCCATCTTATCGATTCATCTTGGTAATAATCCATACCTAGCAAGTATCCATTACCTCAGATATAAAGACTTTACATTGGCGACGAAGAAAGAGTCGTTTACTCACCAATAACAACAAAAAAAAAGAAAAGAACAAACCTGCCCACGTGCCGAAAAAAAACTAACATGGCCGCTTTACCACATTACCCAGAATTTGACCACGAATCAAAAAACAAAGCAGCAAAATGGACAAAATATGTCAACAGACTGAGAAATTACTTCACTGCGTACAACATAGAAGACGATAAACGAAAAAAAGCTATACTTTTAACTTTTGTTGGCGAAGAAGTAAATGATATTATAGACGAACTACCGTCTGAGCAAACCACACCAGAAAAAAACGAAACACACTTCGATAAGCTCGTCCTGGCTGTGCAAAACCACTTCAACCCAGAAAACAACACTGAGTATAACAGATTTATATTCCGAAAAAAAACCCACCCCAAACATAGAGGACTTTCATCGGGAATTAAAAGAGGCAGCAGCTATGTGCCGTTTCACTGACAGAAAAGCAGAAATAAAATCCCAGCTAATAACGGGCTGTTTATCAGAAAAAGTTCGCCAAAAGGGACTGATGAACCCAAACATGCCAAAATGACAGAAACCATATCCAAACAAATGGAACAGATGCGCTTAGAAGACGCCAACTCTGCTACAAAACCTATCACATCCATTAATGCAGTAGCCAACAAAGTCACGCATGAACAACAATGGCCACGCAAACGCCCCCAGCAAAACCGGTGCAGAAATTGCGATGGGAAATACCCACATGAACGGGGACCGACATCCTGCCCTGCATTCCAGAACCAGTGTGCCTATTGCCGGAGATGGGGACATTTCGCCTCTGTCTGTTTCAGAAAACTAAATGACGAGGACAGACGGCGAAGAACAAACCGCCCCCCCACGCCCACAAGCTCAAACCAGTCAACGACCGGTAAATTACATTAAGGACCATCAACGAGACTGAAACAGCGGCAGTGACACGGAATATGTATTCCATACAGGTAAAGTGAAAAACCTTCCTTACTTTGACTTATCTTTTGGTGATGGCCATCAAATGTTCAATGTGTTAGCTGACTCTGGCGCCACCATAAACATTTTGTCTGAGGCAGATTACAAATCCCTAAGACCAACGCCCCTCCTCCAACCCACAAAAACCGTTATATCTGGATTCGGTGTCAAGGAAGCCATCCCACTCCTAGGTCAATTCAGCACACTTCTAAAGTTTAGAGGCATCTCCTGCCAAGCGGACATACATGTTATAAAGAACCCAGAAAACCCCATTATTGGCTGGGAAACATGTAAAAGGCTCAAACTACTGTCAGCAAACACTCATTCAGTCAACCACATCAGTAACTCTGATGCACAGACCCCACTCTTAAACTTCTAGAGGACTACGCAGACCTATTCAATGGTCTGGGTAAACTCAAAGAAAAAAAAGTTCACCTACACATAGATGAAAACATACCACCCTTCGCTCAGAGATACCGCAGGGTCCCCTTTCACGTAAGGAAGGATATAGAAGAGTTAATAGCCAAAGATGAGAAACTGGGAGTGATTGAAAAGGCAGACGGACCAACCCCATGGGTATCTCCTATTGTTGTAGTACCCAAAAAGGGTCAAAATAAAATCAGGATTTGCATCGACATGAGGGCGGCAAACAAAGCTATCAAAAGGAAACGACACCCAACCCCCACACTCAATGAACTGAAAACTATTCTATTAGGAGCTAATGTTTTCGGCAAATTGGATCTTAACCAAGGCTACAACCAATTGGAACTAGCTGAAGAATCCCGATATATAACCACCTTTGCAACACACCTGGGCCTGTACAGATATAAAAGACTTTTTTTTGGTGTCAACTCAACAAGTGAGATATTCCAGGAAGAAATTAGTCAAGCACTTACCGGGATCAAGGGAGCCATCAACATCAGTGACGACATCCTTTTCTTCGGATCAGACCAGCAAGACCACGACCAAAACCTCCACGCGATATTCAGACGACTTCGCGAAAAAGGACTCACCCCAAATAGCAGCAAATGTGAGTACAACAAGAGGTCACTGGAATTCTTGGACACACCTTCGGTAATGAAGGCATCAGCCCAAGCGACCTCAAAATAAAAGCAATCCTTGGATTACCCGACCCTAAAAACGCATCAGAAGTCAGAAGCTTGTTGGGGATGACTAACTTCTGCGGGGCAGAATTCATTCCAAACTATGCAACCCTCACCCATGAACTACGTCAACTAACAAAAAAACGCACAGTGGTTCTGGACTGAACGCCACACTGAATGTCTAAAAAACATTAAGGAGGCACTGAGCAGAGCATGCTCACTTGCCTACTTTGACCCGAACAAACACACTGAAATACATACGGATGCCAGTCCGGTAGGCATTTCTGCCGTGCTGTCACAAAATGGACGGATAGTACAATTTGCAAGTCGTGCTCTATCCGCAGTTGAACAGAGATACTCCCAAACAGAACGTGAAGCACTCGCCATCACATGGGCGTGTGAACACTTTCACATATATATCTTTGGAGCTCCATTCACTGTCTTTACAGACCACAAACCCCTAACATCCATTTTTAACAACACCCGCTCCCAACTATCAGCACGCATTGAACGCTGGGTTTTGAGAACGCAACCATACGACATGACCGTCATATACAAACCAGGCCATGACAACCCAGCTGACTATCTCAGCCGCCATCCAACGCACCTACCACCAAGCGACAGAGAACAAAAAATAGCAGAGGAATATATAAACTACATCCTCTCAACCTCAACCCCCAAAGCAATGACAATTGATGAAGTTGCAACGGAAACGGCAAAAGACAAGACATTCACCACCGTCATCCAAGCCATCCTTACCAACAAATGGCATGGTGTCGAGGATGGCATAAACAAAGCAACATTCCACACTGTACGCCAATCGTGCCGAACTATCACTTGCACGCAAGGATAGCATCATCCTCAAAGGGCACCGAATAGTACTGCCTGAAGCACTACAAAACAGAGCTGTCAAAATAGCACATGCTGGACACCAAGGCATTGTGAAAACCATGGCTCTACTCCGAGAAAAGGTCTGATTCAAAAACATGCAGCCTCTAGTGGAAGAAATCATCAAGAACTGCCACACCTGTCAGATCAGTACCCATAAACCGACAAGAGAGCCACTACAAATGTCCCCACTACCAGCAGCCCCATGGGCAGAAGTCAGTACTGACTTTGGACACCTCCAAAATGGAAAGTACCTCCTCGTTGTCACAGACGAATACTCACGCTATATTGTTGTCGACATCCTGGACTCCATCTCAACAACATCAGTCATACCCCGCCTAGACAAGATATTCGCCGAATTTGGTGCACCAGTCTCCCTCAAAACGGACAATGGCCCACCATTCAACAGCCACGAATTCAAAACCTATGTCTCCATCACTGGATTCAGACACAGGAGAATAACACCCCTATGGCCCCAGGCCAACGGGGAAACAGAACGCTTCATGCGCACTGTAAAAAAGTCTATTAAAGCTGCCTTAAATAAAGGTCGAAGCTGGAAGCAGGAATTATTCAAATTCCTGCTGGACTACCGGACGACATCACATTGCACCACCGGCGCACCCCCAGCCACAATCCTATTTGGCCGGACCATAAAAAACCGCCTGCCACACCTGATCACACCCATCACTGAAGACCCCAGCATTAGGGAGCGTGACACCGAAGCCAAGAGAAAAATAAAGCAATACGCTGATAGAAAAGCGTACGTGAAACCCAATGATCTCAGGGTGGGTGATACAGTCATTGTAAAAAGCGACAACACCTCAAAGGCTCTCACACCTTACTAGCCTAACCCAATGACTATTATCAAGAAAAAGGGATCCATGATCACCGCCACACACAAAGGTAGCCAAACTACAAGAAATTCCAGCTTCTTCAAAAAAATCCCTAAGCCAACAATAAACCCTGCACATAACCTACTGGATTACCCCTCATCTGAAGATGAAAGCTTCACACATACGACAACACCACCAGAATACAAAGACAACCAAACACAACACACAACCCTAAACCTCAGGCCTTCAAACAGAACAAAACGGCCACCCAAAAGATTTGACCACTAACAAAAAAAAAAAAAAAATAATAATAATAATAAACATACCCGTACACAATAGTCAATCATCATTTTCTTTTCTCTCATTCAGGTTAACAGACATCTCCTCCGACATAAAGTCCGGGCCATCTGTTCAAGCATCCCAATCACTTCACAGACTGAATGAACTCCCTCATCAGATAATTATTACCACCACTGTCATTGTTGTTATCATTATTTAAAAAAAAAAAAAAAAAAAGAGAGCATTGTAATATCCTAACTAACAAAAGGGAAATAACCTCTGATGCCAGAGGGGTTACGGCCCCTACCACATCCGGGGGATTTGGTCAATAAAGGAATATACCAGGCATAGCAGCAGATGTTCGTTTTCCCTCTGTCTTTAATCATCATCCATCTTATCGATTCATCTTGGTAATAGTCCATACCTAGCAAGTATCCTTTACCTCAGATATAAAGACTTTACAGGTTCATGACGCAATTTCACCACCCGGCAGTTAAATGACTCCTGATACACACACACACACACACAAAGAAGAAAATAGTGCTTTTTATGTACAGTACAACTTCCCCTAAAATCCAAGAGATTCAATTTTTTTTTATTTTTCATGTCAATTTTATTTTGAGTTAATATCTTAGGTAAAATATCAAATCATTATTCAGTGCCTCTTTGGGGGGTGAATTGGGAGCTTTTTTTGCAAGGGTTAGCTTTTTTCTATGGATTTTTTTCAAACGATAAAATTTTACATAATGAAATAATTAGTTTTCTATTTTTATAAAAACTAAAATTAAAAGATGAAATACGAATCAAAATTAATGACAATAATGATCGATAATATTTCATTCAAAAATGTAAAATAATATAGAATAAAACAAATAAATAATTTAAAAATAATTAAATCAAGTGTGGAAATAGTTTGATAAATATGACACAAATTACGTATATATCGTTAGAGCGAGTGTCAATTCATTTTTTTAAGAATTCAACCGACAACCAGAAAAAATCTTTTATCTTTGATGACATTTTTCTATGCGTAGTCTATAACAGGCATGGGTATCCTTTTTCGAGAAGTGGACCGCATGAGATATGACTCTTCATTAGGCATGTCGTACTATTAAAAAAGTCATGGTAATTTTTCGTTAAAGATACCTTAACCATTTTTCATAATATGAGACCATACGCATAAGAATCTGGCTTAGAAATAAAGAAAAGTTTGGGGTTTTTTTTTCACTCTCTCTCTTTAATAAAAAGAACTTTTCAATAAAAAAACTGAAGTCTTGGTATATTATGACAGATATCAATGGGATTATCACACGCTGCTGCTGTAATACTTGATGGATTTCTTTACAGAAAAAAAACGAATATTTGAAAAATCATGGTATTCAGTATGAATGTGATTTTTGTATAAAGGAAAAAATTGAATATTTTCATTATCGACAAATCAAAATTTTATTAAAACTATTTTCTTTAAATCATTGGTGCATATTTAACAATTTGACGATGAAGTTTCATTTATCACTTTTAAATTAAAAAGTAACGTTAATAGACATAATAAAAATATACACTCAAGTAGCAAGATTGATTTCTAATTTATTCATTTGACTATGAGAAAAAAAATTAATAAAAAAAATGTTTTTTTTTTGTTTTTAAAACGTTTCTTGTTTAATAAACGTTATTTCCCTTGTGAAATTGAACGGGCCATGACTGGGAAATAAGAATGATTTTAGCATTTACTTGTTAGCTTTACAACTTACCCATAACAGGAGAGAGTATAGTTGGTTTTCTCAAAAATATTAACTCTATGAGAAATGCAAACGACCTTTTCCAAGATTTGTTCTCGGATCGCCATCTCTATTTCCTATGACGATAACCGTTATACCTCGAGTACCTCCACTATGTATATTATTGAAATGTCCCTTGTGACCATAACTATGGAATTTCTCATAACTCTGTGATGAGGTTAATTTGCCTGACCAACATATATATATATATATATGTGTGTGTGTGTGTGTGCGCGCGCGCAGATTTTGTTGTTGATTATTTGGTTGCAGTCATTTTTATGGTGTAGCAGCCACAGATCTATTTCCTTTCACGAATCAATGCCCCCGCCAAGCGATTCGGCTATACACTGATCAATCGCCAACCAGAGCGCATTGATTCCTTCCCCCTCTCTAGAACTATTTTTTTCTAGTCCTTTTGGTAGTCAGCCGAATACCTCAGATGGCACTTAGCTCGCAGCCATGACAGACGTCTCTCGCCTTCACAGAAGAACACGCGGCTACTAGCTTCACACACGGAAGAACCAGTCTTGCGGTCAGTCACACGAGCAACTCACTACAGTGACACACACACACACACACACACACACACACACACACACACACACACACACACACACACACACACACTTCCTACAAACTCAAAGACCAACATACTAACTGGCGACACCAAGAGGGACACTTTCTCACTCTTACTCTTTTACACCTGTTACTAAAATAAACCTTTCGCTGTTGTGTTTTCAAAAGAAGTTTCGTTATTCATTTGTGTTGTCAAATAATTTATAGTGTTATGGAAACAACCATCCCAAACACTAAAAGGGTTTTGGGTTTAGACATTTGACTCTATTTGGTTTTCTTCTTACCACGTCTTAATTTGTTGGCTTCTGCTGTGTCTAAAGAAAGCTGCAAAGGAATTACTGAAGGAAGGAAGAAAAGAGATCAAGGTACCTTTTAAATTTTAACATCATTTCAGGGTGCAACAACCGCTCCGAGGGTGAGGAAAATTCTTCCTGAAACTAATAGGAATGGTCGCATCTCCCAGAAAAGGTTTTAAAGCATACTAGTCTTCTACAGTGGTTGATAAGTCCAAAGTGGGCGATTTTATAAAGCTTGTTTCGGCGGTGGCGGCTCGTTAACAGAAGATATAGTGTCGGGCTACTAAACCTAATCAGCTATGTGTTCGCTGCTAGCGGCCAGTCTGAGGGGTACCTCTGAAGTAAGATCAAATTTCTCTTTTGCGCAGGGACGGTCCTTTTTCCGGGCATGCATTGTTCCAACTTCCAGTCAGGGGCCTCTAGGAATTTCTACACTTCTTGAACTTATTTTATTTAATTTATTTTTTCTTTTTCTATCCACTACATGTGTGTGTGTGTGTGTGTGTGTGTGTGTGTGTGTGTGTGTGTGTGTGTGTGTGTGTGTGTGTGTGTGTGTGTGTGTGCACGCGTGTTAAAAAACAAAGCATTCAGAGGATGAATTGATCTATAATTGAATATTTTGCTACGATTAACGTTTCGAATTTTTTCATTAAATCATCATCAGGGCAGTGTTAATATGTGATTTCGAATCTTCTGAATTATATTCGAATTTAAAAATGAAACGAAAAAAAAATGAGATAATTCTTAGCATTCTATTATGGTTTGTGGCGTTCTATTTCAAATGTATCAGATGTAATTAATGTTCAAAATTTTATTTCAAAGGATCACGTATTTGTTATGTTTTTTGTTTTTTCAAAATTTTAATTTTTTCTAAAACAATTAAGATTTATTTACCATGTTTATATTATTTATTTTATTGAGTAAATCACACGAGTTCTTCACATGCCAATTGTTAATCGTAACAAAAAAGAGGGATTGGCAGTTTCAATCCTAGAAATGATTGATGATAAAGGTTAGTGAATTTTTGGAAGTCTATAAACTTTAGAAATTATATGAATTATAAGGGGTTAATCTATTAATGTAGACTAAAATTTATCTGCTTTTATGATTGATCTTTTATATGTCTAAATGAAAATATATTTTTAGTTAGGATTTTTTCATATGAGTTTTTGTCATCAAATAATTCTGTTATTTTATCGTTGTATGATGTAGAAGCTAAAATGACAACACTTCTCTCTTTATCAAAAGGTGGGATGATGATATTGTTATTTTCGGACAAATCTCTTAATGTAGATTTGTGTTTCCTCTGTAAAATATGATCAGTTGTATTAATCTTAGTGATTCCTTGAATGAATCCTTAATTGAGTCGATTATCCATGTTTATGAGATTTACAATACTGAGATTTTTTTTTATCCAGTGAGGAGTTTCTAAAATTTATAAGCTTCCAAAAACTCACAAACCTAAAATTCCAATATAAACAATTAATTCTGGGATTGGAACTGCACCCTATAATATCATAAAATCTTTAGACAGAATAAGAGAAAATTTTAAGAAAACCTTTTTTTAATTTCTTATGAAATTTCAGAAAAATTTTTAAATCCATGACCCTTTAAAATAAATTTACGAACACTGATTACTTTACATACATTTAAAACAAAACGCTATTAACGGTAACAGAATGCTAAGAATGTTCACATTTTTTCGTTTCATTTAAAAATTTGAATATAATTCAGAAGATACAACATCAACGTTGTCCTGATGATGGTTTAATAAAAAAAAATAAAAAAACATAAAAAAAAAACATTGATCATTGCAAAATATTCAGTTGTAGATAAACTCATTCTCTCAATACTTTGTTTTTCAATTTTCATATTTTCATATATATATATATCTATATATATATATATTCATATATATATATATATATATATATATATGTATGCATATATATATATGTGTGTGTTTGTGTGTGTGTGTGTGTGTGTGTGCGGAGTATATATATATATATATATAGTTTAGTATATTTATAAAAAAAAAAGTACCCACAAACTAGATTACCTTTCCTATCATGCCCCACTGAAGTTGTATCTGATGATTGCATAGACGAGAAACTATCAGTCATCAAGCACCATTAACTCCGTTATATATATATATATATATATATATATATATATATATATATATATATATATATATATATATTGTCCAATGAGAGAAAAAAGAGAAAAAGTGTGACAATTAACTCGAACTGAATAATTGCAGACACAAATCCTGGAATTAAAAAGAACCACAACCTTATTGAAACAGTTACCACTATATGAACCAAAGCGAGCACAAGAACAAACCATTTTCTTCCTAAAGATAACGTAAAACTCAAGAAAAATGAATAACTTACAAACAAATTCTCTTGTGGACCTATCAATTTTAAAGTATATATACAGTGAAATAAACAAATCATTATAATTTTTTTTTCCTAAAATAATTAAGTACTCAAATACTGCGCAGTAGAGCAAGATAAAACCTAAGATAAATTGTTTTCACATGTCAAAGGTTTCATGCATTTGGAAAAGATACAATTGTACCATATTCGCAATTAACGGTATGTGCGAAATGGACATGTAATGTTCAGAACGATAGAATATATAAAGAACAGGAATCTCAAAAACACGTAACTACTTCTTGTTCAAGTATGAAACCTTTTTATTAACTTTGAGTTAAAGGTTTCGACGTAAGGAGGAGAGACACAATCTTCTATGCTGTCTTGTTCATTTGGCCCCCAACTCGAGCGGCCCCCCATAGGGCGCACGTTCGCCTCACGCCTGCGAGCTCCAAAATCGATCCTTCTCGTTCGGCGTCCAAGACCTGACTCTTATTTTCTTCAAATTCTCACACAAACTTCCGCGTGCTTCCGGTGCATGACGTCACCCGCACCTTGTCACCCAGTATCGTCTCGGACTGTTATGACATCTGAGTGACACCTCCATCCGCTCGCGCGCACCCGCGTTAACACCTGCTTCAATCTTACACCCAACCAACCCATGTGCTGAGCCGAAAGGTTCTCAGCCTAACTAAACTCAAAGGCATGAACCGAAATCCCTCGGCTATTTCATAACACAATCTTCAGATTGGACATTCCACCATGTGGGCAGGATGTGGAGGTGTGAAAACAATTTACCTTTCATATATATATATATATATATGTGTGTGTGTAGCGTAAATTTCATATACATACACAAAATTCGCACTCACATTTTTAAACCAATCAACAAACATTATAACATTCTAGAAAAAAAGGATCCAAACCACAATACACAAAATTTGCGCCCATAGATTTTTTAACCAATCAAGTAATCCCCCCCCCAAAAAAAAACATTCATACCCGTTTTGATCATCTTAGGAGCTATAAAAAGAAAGCGATGGACCAATTCACCAGAGAGTTCGCTGCTAACGACAACAAAACTACGCCACTGGACTATTCCCTTACTTCACCAAAACCTGGGAGGCGCCACGCTGTCTAGCAAAGACATTCCCACTTCACTTTACACCAAAGGCGAACACAAAAACCACCACCACAACAACAACAACATTGTGCTGTTTTGTTAGGGAAATTACTTGCGAGGAACACGTACTGCCTCCAAACTTCATTTTATATTTTCGACATATCTCGCAATATCCCCGACATATATATATATATATATATATATACTCACACGGGAGGATGCTAAAAAGTGAAGTAAAAGGTGGAGTCCTGGTAGTGTAATGGTTAACGAGCTAGATATCGTTGTAAGATTTTCTTTTTTCAATTTTTTCTTTTTTATATTTACTGAAATTTTAAAAAAGAAACTTCATAAACAATGGGCCAAGCGTGTTGAACTGCGGAACGGATATGTGGAAGACGGGGGTTTACGTTTCATGGTTTGTGAATCATTTTTATCTTGGTATAACCGAGAACTTTAAAACTTTCTCTATGTATAAGGCCACAATGTTTTATTTATTAATAAGGTGAATGGTTATGACCATATCCGCCAGGATACCATAAGTGTTTTGGAGTTAGAAGAAGAAGAAAAAGAAGAAGTTACATGTACAAGATGTGGGTGTGTAAGATTTAGGAATTTCAAAGGGAAAATAATAATAATAATAATAATAATAATAATAATAATAATAATAATCTTATTGAGTAGAGAGCAACTGGGTCATTCTCGGAAATACTTGACACTTGAAAGACGTCACAAAAAGAAAAAGAAAAAAAGAATATTTCGAACCGGATATAAATAGTTAAAAAGCACTGAAATTGCATTTCAAATCAAACACAGCAAACACCGCCCCCTATCCGCATACACAAAGTTTCATTTCCCATTTTATCATCGTTGATCGGCTGTGGTAGAAAAAATATCTATTTGAATTATATTTATACTTTGAATAAGTTGTTTGAACAATTCAGTAAAGCTGTGTCGTTATTTTCAAAAATATTTAAAAACTTTACTCGCTTAAAAGCCGCTTTCTGTAGCTATTAAGTTAATCTAAATCATCACCTTTTCATAAAATCTATATCATAATTGCAAGTAAATAAAGAAAGGAAGTACTCCATCGTTATCGTTCCGTAGTTATCTTCCATAAGAGATTGCAATGCCGAGTGAGAAAAAAATATATTGTTCCATCTTCGTTTTATTATGTTAATATAAATACAAAAATCGAATCATAGTAATTGAGAGATATTTCTACAAAATAAAAAAATTGCTACACGGCCTCATCCCTTCCAATTGATGGAGACGTTTATCATCATTTTGTCCTGACAATAGGAAAAAAATTTTTACCATTGGAAAAATGATAATAAAAGATATGTTTCATTTGGGCTCTTTGTTTAATTCCATACCAACCTTTCTGGATAATTTAATGCCAAAGCAATCCTTGTAGAATAATAGTAGAGTATTATTGAACTCATAGCTGCGGGTGTTGGGGATAAAGGAATTCATACCTTTCCTAAGGACATTAGTCTAAAAGTGAACGTAATAGCGTGAGTGGAGTTTGAACTCAATTACTATGATATCACAGCGCAGTATATTAGCCATTACACTACGGAGACTCACCAAAAACGAAAGAGTTGGGTGAAATAACAGAGATGTATATTTAAAGAAAACAAGCTGATTAGGAGCTTTTCTTAATTGATTGATTTATTTTAACGGCATGTCAACTCTTCTAAGGTTATTTCATGCTTTGAAGTTAGGGAATCACGTACATTGTACTTGTATATCTATATTTTTGTTTTGTAATTTCTTTAAAGACTTGTGCACATGGTTATAGGATATCAAGTATTCTTATCTCATACAAATAATTTGCATACAGTGGTATAGATTCAAGTATTCCCATCTAATACAAATAATTTGCATACAGTTGCAGAATTCAATTATTTCTAATTCTAAAGTTTATGATATGGTTTCAAGTAATTATTTCTATTCAATAATAGTCATTTATTTTCTAACAGTCATATAGTTTCAAGTAACAAATAATAATAATCCTTAGTAAACAATTATAGCCTCAAACAGCTATTCTTAATACTATTTAAACAGTTATATGATATCAAGTATTCCTATCTTACACAAATAATTTTCAAAAAGATCTATTTAACCCATAGATGGGATCCTAACAGGTACTTCCACTTCAGTCAGGAGTGGGTCCTAACCATCTGCAAGGGATACAGTTAGCATATTCTAAGTCCTACCGGAAGCTTTTCTGTAAGAATTTGGTCTCTAAGGAATTTTAATTTTATTATTATATGGCTATTATTTTATTATTAATTTGTTATTATTTTGTTATTATAATGGTTATCAATGTAGTAAATGAAACTAATGAGCTGATTTCAAGTTCCAATCAAATCTGTTCGTATTCACTTTATACTAATAAGAATGTAGGGCAGACTGGGCTCTTTCACCCTGGTATGGCAACCAGTCGAGGAGAAAAAAATTAATGCACATCAGCTGTACTTAGCTTAAAATTTACTTTGTGTCCATGATGGAAGTAAATACACACTTTTTACTAATGTTCTTGAATCCATTTTTCCTTTCAAGCTATGGATAACAGCATAAGGAACATTGGGCTTTCTCGTAATTGTTTTTGGCAACCAATAAAGAACTTTGAATTCAAACTATGAAGAAGACAACAGGAAGCTATTCCACTCTATTTTCCAAGAACAAGCATGGTAATTCAGTTTTTCTGTACGAGTTATGACTGCCCAAGTTCTAAAAGGACACTAAACTGTCTTTCCTAAAGAATGTGAAAACATTGTATTATCAACGCATGGTTACCAAATATAAATTTATTTTCATAACACAATCATATTTTTTGTTTATATCTTCATATGTTAGTCACGTGTGTCATTGCTACTGTTGGACAAGCTAGTTTATCTTCAAACACGTTTTCAAATGTCTTATTTTTATCTTTTACTTCAACATACACACAAATATTCAGATTTATATTACATGACCTGTATCATTTTTCAGAATTTAATCAGGTTTATTTCAATTAATTGGTCCATTCATCAATGAATATCTATAATAACTTCTTATTTGTTCTCTATAACAATTTTACAAATAAAGGTCCAATGATGTTATCAAATTTATTATTACTGGCTGAAGTACACATCTACTGTTAATGGTCAAAACAAATATTTAAAAAATCCTTTCTACTTATTTAATTTCTCTAAACTATGTCTATCTTATGATCTTTATGATCAATTAAAACTTTTCACTGAACAGCAACAGATTGTTATTATAAAGTAATGAATTTATATAACCAAAAAGAGATTTAAGAGAAAAGAGATACTTTTATGTAACCTTATGAAGTTAATATTATTCTGTGAAAAATTTCAGGTTTTGTGAGAAAATAGTTTTTTAATTGGTAACTTTTTAGAATTGGCATATGTTCAGGAATGAGATGAAATGTACATAACCTAGTATATGATAATATGGAAATGTACACAACCTAGTATATGACAATATGGAAACCTATTTTTGGATTGAATAAAATCAAAAGAACAAACAGCATTATAAAGCAAAATAAAACAGTTTATTCTTTAAGTATAAGACAATTTTATAACAAAGGAGAATGCATTTTCAGTGTTGCCTTTTCTTCTTTTTCAAAAGGTCTTTAATAGATTCAGAGTTAAGATTAAGATTAGGACTGGAAGTTGGGTCTGGGTCTCTTAACCCAAACTTAAAATTAGTTTGATTTGGTTTGGTTAGGTTTAGTTTTATGGCACCTTTTATAACAATTGAAGCTTGTTAATGCCAAATCCATTTTTATACATATAAATAGGTCTGTTTAGAATAAGTATACAGTTTAGTTCTAATTGACCCATAGATATGATCCTATCAGATGCTTCCACGCCAGGCCAGAGTGGACCAGAGAGTGATGGCAATGAAGGGGAACTCCACATTCCCCAAAGCTCCAGCATTACTGAAGCCTCACCATCAGATTGTTTAGTGTCATATCAGGAGACTCGTTAGGGTAGTCTTACCCCTCTGCGGAGATGCAGTCGGTGTATTCTAAAGACACAGTCGACTAGGTATCTTAAAATTAGAGCTATGTCCCATATTGTACCTAATACTGTGCGACATCATACTGAGTGTTCATTTTTTTTTTTTTTGTGTTACCAGATACCAGTTATAAATTAGTACCTTTTGATTTGCATGAAGGGCATTTAAATGGTTATTTGTAAAGATTACTACTTTTCATTGTCTCCGAATGTAAAAATAATATGACTTTTTCTGTATGTTCGTTTCTTTATTCAATTGTCCGTAACCTCTGTGAAGATGTATCATTTGTGCTATTTCATCATTTTTTTTTGTCTTGTATGAGAGTGTAGTTTCAGTACCCATGAAAAAATTAGTTTAAAATGTTGGATTATTTTCTTGATATAAGCCATAAACAATTTCCTGTCTAAAATAAATAACCATAGACATTGCATTCCGGAGAAAAAGAATCTTCTAATTACAATAAAATACCTAACTTGTGTTAGTCATTTAATGCAGCATATTCTGCAGGGACAAAGATATCTTGCCAACGTTTGATTTATGATTTGCATTTGCCTATTTGGAACTTTGCCCTTTCTGGATTTAATGCTGAATTTGATTCTGTAATTGATTCAAGACTTGATACCAATCATCTGTGTGTTAACTTGAACTAAAACCTTTGACACAAGTTTATTCTTTTCATTACAATTTGATATTTGGAACTTTGTCATTTCTGGATTTAATACTGAATTTGATTGTGTAATCTTTATTGATTCAAGGCTTGATACCAATCATCTGTGAGTTAACTTGAACTAAAGCGATTTGTCACAAGTTTATTCTTTGCGTTACAGTTTAATATATCACACCATCCAACAAATATATCGCGAAAAAAATTAAATTAAAATGTTTGAATCAACACGATACTCTTTGATTAACAGATTTGGTGATGATTGCTTTTTTAAATGAATTGCTTGTTTATCTATAAATAAAAGGAATCAATGAATTAAAATTTGATTTATTGACCGTAATTATAGACCAAGAACTACAAATTGATAAAAGGAAAACAAAAATTCTGTGATTAAGCCCCTTCTAATTTGCGAGGATTTTTATAAGCCCCGAAAAGCCCGGTTTATTCCTACGTTTTGTAAAAGAATAAACCGTACTTCAACTGTAGTAGGGAGATGGGTGACAGCTTTAGAAGAAGGGAGACGAACGATTTTTAGTGTAACAAAATTTATATACAACAAACAACAAACGGGTTTTACACCAAATGGAACAAACAACGAATATGTAAGAGTTCAAAAAAGAGTTCAATGTTCTGATAGGTGGTAGGCGTATGAGAGTAAGGTTAGGTAAAGTTTTGTACGGTTTGTTATAAGGTGTAAGAAGAAGTTATAAGGTAAAGTTATAAGGTAAAGTTTTGCAGATAAAATGCCTGCTGGAACTTAGCTGTGATCTTGGTTCCTTTTAACTCAGCACGTACGTTCGTCGCTCTTTGGCTCCTGGCTGGTGGAAGGTACCAAATACGTTTGCCGTCAAGGGCTGCTACGAATGGACCTGTTGCTAACAGCGGTGGGAGTGGAAAAAAGAGGAAGAATCTTCAGTTGGAGCTCTTTTTATAGTGGATGCCACGTGACCCCAAAGGGCTGCTGATATTCAGTGAAACAGGATCCCCAGTTCCTTAACAAATTTCCACAAATTATAGACTATGGGTCATTAAATATTTCTGTCAAAATTTGTCAGAAGAGTCCCCATAACATAATGGCTAAAGCGCTCGACTGCAGTCTCGAAGTAAGCAAGTTTAAATTACAGTTATTACATTTACTTTTGGACTAATGCCCCTTGAGAAATGAATGAAACCTTTATCTACCACCAGCTATGGTTAAATAGTATGATCGCTGTTCTTCAACAAGAATGGCTTTGGCATTAAATAACCCACAAAAGTTGATATGCCATTAAACAAGAGAAACCAGCCAAACCAAAGAAACCTCTTAAAATTTCTGAATTGAATTACCATGACCAGAAAATCCAGCAAACACTGGCATGTGACATACGGAACCACGTTTTTATTGGATTTTCTGGTCATGGTAATTCAATTCACAATATAACTCCTCTACTTAAAAAAAATGTACACCTCTTAAAATTTGTCTTAATTTATACCGCAAATACCTCAAACACATTTAAAAGATTAAGTTTGTTTTTTAAAACCATCAAAAAGTTTCAATGCAAGTAACTGAATGAAAAAAAACAACAGAAATAACACTAATAATAGAGAGCAAATGTGTAAATAAAACATTTAATTATTTACTTAAATCCGTCGTGTTTCGCATTAAAAAAAAATGACGTGGTCTTGGGTGGATTTGTTGTTAGAGTTGAAATATTTTACTTTTTTGAACTCATTCATGAAAAAAGTAGTTATTTTAAAACTTTAGAGTCTGAGTGGACAGTATTTGTGTCACTACCGAAAAGTACATCTAACCAGGTGATCTGAATTCCCAATGGGGAATTCCTATTTTTACCTGGCTGTTGCCTTTAATTAACATTATTATTTCATCTGTTTGAATTTTTGAGAAGAGGCTTGATGGGTATTATTTCTAATACAATAAAGATGAGAACAACTGTCAAAAAAACCACAAGCAAAATAATATCATTTTATTCTTATTATTAAATCAAAAGAATCAGGATTAACAATTTATTTTTATATCAATTTGTGTAGTCCGATGCTAGTTTCGGTACTTGTGTTTGAAAGATCTGCAGAAATAAGACAGAAGGGAGATGACACAATCTGTCCGGGGCTTCTGACGGTTGGAGTGATTCGTTGGAATAAGTTGCAGGAGTGTTGGCAACACAAAGACAAGAAAAAGTCTCCGTTAATAATTAACAACTAGCAATTGAAATAAAATGGTGTAACAGTAATATACACAATATACATGGATATTCTCTCGTTTTTTATTATATTTGAGCGATAGACAAACGAGGTATCTGGCTAGTAAAGTCTTTCTATCTTACTAACTTTTTCAGAGAGTGAGGCTTTTGATGGAGAGGTTTTAGTTCTTGGAGAGATTTCTTTTCTTATCCCCTTGTCTTTGGTATGAATATCGGATATCTTCTCTCATCTAACCCTAAAAACATCTATTTTTATAGAGTATTTCCCTGAGAACTAACATTCACAATTGGCTATCACAGATTATTTCATATTCTACTCCTTTTTGACAAGTCAGCGATTTATGGGGCACCCTGTGGGGTACTGAGTATCTTTCGTAATTTACGGGAGTTACTTTCAGGTTTAGTTTCCACAAATACAACACAAATGTTACAAGCATGTAAACAAATGGAATGTGACAACAACAAACATTAAGAAACAAGCAATTTAATAGTCATAACAAAAAGGATAAAAATAATTAAAATACAGCTATGGCCAGTTGAATAAAAATATGATTTGTTCGCCCGTGTGTGCGTATGTACATGTTGGGAAAGTCTATTGGGTCAATGTGTCCATAGTTGGCCGAAGTAAAGAGGATATAAAATTGACTTTACTTACATACATGTGTATGCGTGTGTGTGTATATGTGAGGGACCGTAAGTATGGGCCTTTGTTTTCTTAAGTCCACACGTGCGTTTTTTATGATTTTTGGCGACAATGTGTCGCGTTCCAGTAGTCGGCAAAAGAACGTCACATGCTTCTTCGTTTTGACTCTTGTGGCGTTGCCTTCTGCTATCCGTTCTGGCCTCTCGTAGTGGAATGCCCTAGTTAATTAAATTCATCGTTATTTATACTTTTTGTGGTCACTAAAGCGAATCAAAAATAGAATTTTGTTAGGTTTGATTGCGGGTGCTAAAATTCGCTGACATTTTTTGACCAATCAGATTCGTATAATTACTTATTTATTTTGGAGCCTAAATATTTTTCTGTTAATTAGTTTCTGAGCCGAATTTTTTAGAATGTTCTTATTCTGTGTTTTTAGCTGATTGGTTGAAAAATATAAAAGTGTAACTTCAATGTTAATGCGATTTTGATCCGAAATTTCTAGAATCCTCTTATTTATGTTTTTGTTGATTATTTTAAGGCAAAAAAAAATGTGTGTTCTATAACATAAATTTTTTTTTATCGTGGTGGTTGTAGTTAGTTGTTAGTATTATTGGGAAATACTGAGCTTTTTAAACTGACTCCTTTTCTTCTTACCCCATTGACTTGTCTTCTTTTTGTCTGTCAAACCTAAAAGGGAATTAAGGATGGAAGGAAAAAGACAATACCTTAAGACTCAGATTTTATTTTAGGGGTTTATGAGTATTCCATGGTGTAAATGTTTTCCTGAACCAGTAGAAATAGTCGGTCTCCCCAGACAGGGCGTGTGAAGAATATAAAGGAATTATCTTTTGCAAATTATAAGTTGGCGGTCCGTCTTGTGTCTCATTGCTACTAGCAGGAAACACTGCTAGGCCCTGGGATTTAGCCAACACGTTCGTGCCCTACTGGTAGCCAAGAGAAAAAGGTTCGTTCAAGTAAAGGTGATAAAGGCTTCTGAGCTAGTTTCTCTTTGGCACCACGAAGACACTCCATCCAGACATGCACAGGATGCGCTTCCTGTCAAGAGGCCTTCTGGGAAATTGTTACTTTTGCATTTTATCTATCTTATTTTTATGCTATTGGCTTTTTCATTTCTTCTTAATACCCTTCTTCAATATCTGTTGGAAGAGTATCCCTTCCACGTATTAGATTTTAATTTGTCATCCAATCAGACCACAATGTAAGGAATTGGTTTATTAAAGATCCCAGTCCACACTTTGTGGATGAGTATCTCTTTTCACATTAACCAAAACAAAAATAAAAGATCTGATTAATCTATCCAACGATTTGACATTTTAACCCCGGCAAGTGGGCAAAAGATGTCATGATTTAAAATGGATCAATGCACCGACAAAATCCCAAATCTATCTACTTTTTTGTTTTGACAATTTGAAAGTTCAATTAGTCCTTTTCTGACCTTTTCAACTGACTTTTTGAATTTCTTTCAAAGTCAATAAGTTTGTTTTATATTTTCAACAAAGGAAAATTACATTTTCCTAAAAAAAAAAATATACAACATACTCTTCATAAGTTTTTAGCTCTAGTGAATACCTCATATTGTCATAATTACCGATAATTAATGGCCTATAAAGCTGTTAAATAACAGATTACAACGTTTTACATTTTTCAGTCAGTAGCCCTGAGTAAAGAGGCCCACTAGTGTTGGGAGCCCTGGGTTCTAAAGATTAATTTTTACTTTTTAATTCAAACAGTGATTTTTAAAAATCAATTATTTTGTGGAATCCCTCATTTCATTCAATCATCCTTTTTCTTACTGTAGAACTTTGAATACAGAGTTCGATCTGCTCCTTTATTTTACCTATTGCTGAGGAAAGAATTGTTGAATTCATTAAGATTGCAATTGGTATGAACAAAAAAGTTAATACATTAAAAAAAATAACTTCACAGATAAGCAAGTCAGAAAATTTACTTATCTGAATATTTCTTGTATATTTTTATATTGAAATAAAAATTCTTTGAAAAATTAAAGTTGATAAAAGATAAGTTGGTTTTTATATTTTGAAGCAAAAAACATAACTGTATGTGATTTATTCAACATATCAGTTACTTAGAAAATGTAAAGCTTTATTCTTCTTATCAATCAAAAATTCTACAATCTCTAACTTAGTAAAACAAGTGCTGCTGATGATGACGACTTAACCAGCAAAACAGGCTGAATCATCATGAGAGTAGGCAAAGGAAGGGAAGAAGAGAGAGAAATGAGAGAAAAAAAGAGGAGAGAGACGAAGAAGGAAAGAAAGAGAGAGAGAGAGAGTGCACTAATTCTTGTTATAAATAGATTCCTTTCTTTTTTTTTAAATGAAGCACACTCACTGTGGAGCTTATAACGTTTCGAGGAATTTGTTTAATTTCTCTAACACTATATTTTTTAAGGCAACACAAATGAATTACGAAACTTTTCTTTAACAACACAACTAAGAAAGTTTTTATTTGCAGCTTTGAATATGGTTTGCTTTTGGTGCTGCAAGACTCGTGGTGTTTAGACTTGTTAGTGTTGGAGACGAAATGGCTTTGCGGGATGTTGAGATGGCAGCGTGTTGCTGGACGTGTGAGGGATGTGTTTTGTATCTGGTATTTGGAGGAGAGTAAGCATTATCTCCATTAATGTGGGCCAGAGGTGAAATGGTAGCTAGTGTGTCGAGAGCGGAGCTACGCTCGGATCGACATAGCCAATTTTTGGGGTGACACAAAGTTGGGCCTGTCCGAGGCATGTTGTATGTTTCTAATTTATGGGATTCCTTGTAAGAAATCCATAAATTAGATGGTTCCCTCGGTGAGTGTCCATGTTGCTGCAGCTAGTGTTAAAGCCACAGTGAGATGTCCACACTGGGTGGCTTGTCTAGCTAAAAGGCATCGCTAAGCAGGGACGACCAGACGAACGTCTGTTCTGGTCGCCGTCTCACGCTCAAGAGACTGGGTTTGGCCGCTCACCCGTTTTGCTAGCCGGAAATGAAGGTCCGGGCTGAATAGGATAAGTCATCCTGATTGGGTGAAATTCAGTGTTGAATTAAATTGTGCGCCAAACCAAAATACGATATTTTCCTCTTCTCTACAAGCTCAGAGTTCTCTTCTCTGATATAGGTGTAAGTGGATTTTTAAGAATTTTAGGGTCGTTGAGGGTGTTATACTGAAGTTAACATTTCTATCATAGATTATAAAAATGACGTATATTATATGCAGTCTTCATTTATGTATATATATATATATATATACTGAATTAACAAATTGTTTTAAAAACGTTTTTTCTTAAATCAAAAAAGTGCTCAAATACTGGCAAGTAGAGTAGGATAAAACCTAAAATAAATTATCTCACCTCTTCATGTCAACTTCATTACTAAAAGGTTCATGAATAAGAAAAAATACAATCTTCAGGTGACACATTTTGTATTTCATCTGAAGATTATTTTTTTGCAAATATATGAAACTTTAAGTAATAAGCCAGATATGTGGTGGCAAGATAATTCATTTTAGGTTTTATAATGTATATATATATATATATATATACCCTCGATTTTATAATATATATATATATATATATATATATATATATAACCACCCTCGATTACTTACTTTTACTTATATATAAGTAAAAGTAAGTAATCGAGGGTGACTCGAAGGCATCCTTTTAAATAGCTTCTACACCGAAGTGTAGGGGAAGGTGCTACTCCTTGTGCGTGTGTGTGTGTGTGTGTGTGTGTATAAATAATGAAAAAAACATTGATAAAATACTTCTTTACTATGAAAATCTCAGACAAAAAAAAATCAACTGCCAGATATGTGTCTATATTTTTGAATGGTTGATTGATTATGTTTTACAGCATTTCAACTCTTGTAGGTTATTTAATACCAAAACCTGTTTATATATATATATATATATATATATATATATTAAATATACATGATTTGTAAACCATTTGTTTATTGGTAACATTACTTTTAAATGAGCCAGAGCTCATTTTTTTAACACAGTTAAAATGTTCCGAGTATAGTAAATGATTAAACAGTTCTATTTGACCCATTATCCAATCCATTTGCTTAGTGGTTAGAGTGTTTGCCAATGGCCTAAGACTCCAGGGTTCAATCCCAGGTCGAGTCATACCACTGACTCAAAAATGGTATATGATGCTACCTTGCTTAACACTCAACATTATAGGGTATAGATCAAGGGTAAAATGGAGCAATCCAGGGAATGGAGTAGTGCTCTCCCCTACACCTCAGTGTAGTTGCTGTTGAAAAGGTTGTCAACTTTACTTTTACTTATTTGACCCGTAGATGGGATCCTAACAAGTACTACCACTTCGGGTCAGAGTGGGCCTGGGAGTAATGGCAATGAAAGGGTACTCCATATAACCCAAAGCTCCAGAACTAGAACCTCACCATTAGATGGTTTAGTGTCATATCCAGGACACTCACTAGGGTGGGGTCTTACCTCTTTGCAGATATGCAATCAGCATATTCTACAGCTCTGGCCAAGTATATTTTTGAGTTGTTTTATTGTTAGCAATACTTGAAAACAATAAACTGTGTGAAAACAAATAATTAATAGCAAATTGAATTATTCATATTTGATAGAAATAAGTGAAATCGTTTGACTGTGGGAAAAAATGAGCTCAGGTTCATTTAAAGATATTGTTGCGGAGCCGATAAGCATGTCGACCCCGCAAATGTTTTAAGTTCAAGTGTGCGAGTAATGACAGCCAAAGACAATAAAGAAAACAAAGGCGAGGTAACAAATATAACAAAGATAACAATTCATTGTCGTGCTTACAAGCGCGTGTGTAAAGTTTGTGGTAGTAGTATTTGCGTCTTCAGCTAGATGGGTGATGTCGGTAGCAGGTATGGTCGAGTCGTAGATGTGTGCAGTTGGACGATCGTCGTGGGTAGCTAATGTTAGTCGAGGCGCACAAGTGCAGCTGGACGAGTGTTTCGGGTAGCTGATGTCGGTCGAGTCGTAGATGTGTGCAGCTGGACGATCGTCGCGGGTAGCTGATATTGGTCGAGTCGTAGGAGTGCAGCTAGACGTTCGTTGCAGGTAGCTAATGTTGGTCGAGGTTGGTAAATCGATGTTCCGGTTCTGACAGTGCGTTGGGTTAACCGGGAGGTGTCGATGTGGTTGCTAGCCCGTACAGCGAGCTGTACGTGGGCTAGATGTTGCTATGTAGGGTAGTCCGTACAGCGAGTCGTACGTGGACTGGATGCTGCATTGCTGGAGCGTCGTGATCGAAGTCGGTGTTGGCAGCTTGGTCGCATAGAGTCGGGCGAGCTGGCGACTAAGACTGAGCCGTGTATTAGTACTACAGACCAAGTGAACGGTCGGGGAAACCGTGGCTAAGGTTTACCGGGCCTTAGCACATACGAAGTCGAGCGAACGAGTCGGTGAAACTAGGGCTTTGTTGTGTATCGGACGTATCGAAGACGGTAGTTATGGCTTTGCCGTGTCAAAGCTGTGCAGACGTATCGATGACGGTAGCTATGGCTTTGCCGAGCCAAAGCTGTGCGGATGCATCGGAGACTGTAGCTATGGTTTATCTGTACCAAAGCTGTGCAGACGTATCGGGACGGTAGCTATGGCTTTGCCGTGCCAAAGCTATGCGGACGTATCGGGACGGTAGCTAAGGCTGTGCCGCGCCAAAGCTGTGCGAACGTATCGGGACGGTAGCTAAGGCTTTGCGGTGCCAAAGCTCGGCACTGTCGAGCGAACAGGTCAGGAGGCCGCAGCTAAGATTGGCGTTATTTTAACGCTGCGTAGATAGTGAAGCGGTATCTAAAGGCTAAATCGTGCCTTTAGCGCTGTGCTGCCAAACGGACGTGGGGGAACCGGCCGAATGGTTAAGACCGGGTGGTCTTAGAGTCCTCTTCGTGTTTGCCTCGGGGCCGTCTATTCAACTGGTCAATAAAGACCGTCAGAGATGCTCCAACCCGCAGAAGATGACCTCTAATGGTCCTTAAAAGGACCTTTTGTCATAACTATGCAATGGGAAAGGCGAATGCAACCACTAGATGTAGGATTCAGCCTTTCGGAGCCTCGCTCTGAGAGCAGCTCCTGAGAGCGCCGTAAGACCTCCGAAATTTTCGCCGCAGAAGCCTTTTTAATATAAAGAGAACGCAGCGCCACTCTGCCAGGCACGTAAATAGAAAGTTCTTCTATTAAAAAAATGGGTGTAGAAATTAAGTACTTCTTTAGCCTGATAGAGGCTAGCGAAAATTATCAATTGCATTTTTATAGAGTTATTTCTGGCAGAAGTGTTCTGTCATAGTTGTTAATTTTAATTTATCCCTTTTTTAGCTGTAACGGCAGGTCAAGGCTGTAAAAGGGGCTTCGTCATTTCCGATCGTGACCGGGTGTTGTTTTTCTAGACCGAGCGAGTAAACCGATCTGTTTACGTTAGTGAACAGGTCGCGGCAATGTTATCGACAAAATGTGTTTAGAAATCATGTATTATATATGTATCAAAAGGATTTGCCATTAGATAACCGATGATGGTTGATATGCAATAAAACCAAACCCAACCAAACTATACTCTAAAATCTGGTGTAAATATGAAAGAAATGAGGTGGTTAAAGAAAGAAAACATAATTGTCAACCACAGAAGACATCAAAGCATCAGAATAGAAAACTTAAAGAAATATCTCTTGGAAATAGAAAATATAGAAGAAAACAAATGGGCCTGTGAAGATAATGGACACAACGTACCTGGACATTCGAAGAGCGCATGGACGTGTCTGGCTTGTAGAGCGGAAGGAGGAAACAGAGATGGCTGCCTCAAGCATATTTGACGATGGGAGATCTCGAACCAGCGAGAGGTAATTTGCACGTATGCAAATTCTTGCGAGATCTCACGAACATAAAATACGCACGGTGACGGCTGGAAACGAAGATTCTTTCTGAGTGCGTCGACCGACGAAAGTGTTGTTACAACCTGGAAACGGAAGGAAGGAAGGAAGGAAGGAAGGAGAGAGACGCAAGGAGAGAGAAAGACGGAAGGAAGGAGAAAGAGAGAGAGAGAGAGAAAGGGAAAAGCGCAGGACACGGGGGACAGAAACGCTCGAGTCAATACGCCCTGAAACTGACTTGCGAAATCCATCGCAGCCTACCGACGCACAGAATTGGGATTCGGTTATTGTCTCTAGTGTGAGGTGTACGTGGAAGAGAAAGTAAATCCAAGAATCGATTTCACGTTGTCATTTACGTCCGCTCTTGACAACATTAACTACAGGGCCAAAAAAGGAGTCTATGTTTGTGATAGAACTGTAAGAAATTGGCTGAATGAAATGAGATTTACATAGAGAAAAGACAAATGAAAACCAGAACTAACACCTTGGTCTGATGATTTCACAGGTGAGAAACTGATAGTCACCAAGTGTCTCTGAGTCTGTGTCTCTGCTATTCTAACTTAAATCTATATATTCTCTATTAACAGTATTGAGAACTCTTTATTTATATATATTTATATACAAGAAGTGGATAAATAGTGCCTTGAACAGTGAGGCATACTTCTTCTTTAAAGGAGTAATTTCTGATCACAGAATTGTCTCAGCATAGATTTGCCTGAATTTACATAGAAAGAAGAAACAAACAGTTTCACAATTTGGCTCATCCTCTCTTGCCAATAGTGATATAAGCAATGAATATACTCTAACTGTAAGAATCCAGATTGATACTTTTCAGGAGACATCTGAAAGACATACTTTGAATCATGAATATGAAAACTCGCCGCCATCATAAAAGTAGCAGAAGAGTGCATGCCAACCAAATCAAGAATCAAATACAGTGTTCTCCGGGAGTTAATAGCAGTTAGAGAAAACCGAAATAACATGAAAAAAGTATCCTCATTTAATTAAAGAAACCCAACAAACGACAATGCTCAGAAACTTAAGAAGCCCAGAACTAAAACATACCAAAAAGAACAACTAGAATCCATCCCAGATCAATTCAATAAAATCAGAAACAATCACGGTTAGCATGTCAGACAGTAAATGAAGTGAGCAGAAGGAAAAGCCCACTGGAGGAAAACTAATAGCTGCCAACCAAGAAAAAAGACATCAACGGCCCACTAGACATCAAACTTGAATAGTTCATAGCAGAAGAACTTTATGTATTACTGAAAAAAATAAAAGCAAAAATGCTAAAGCCCTCAACAAAATATCTCCCAAAGTATGAAACATTAAGAAATTTGACAACATACTGGTTCGATTATGCAACACTGTCTAAAAACAAAATACAAAAGGGCCAAAGGCTGCATCCTCAGATAGGCAACCTAAGAATCCCTAAGGACTACAGAGGCATAACTTTTGCTGCTATATCTACTCATATTTATAATCCCCTGCTTTTCAATTGTATCCAACCTGAAGTCAAGAAAATTCTTTGGAAATATTAGAATACCTTTCAGAGAAATCGATCCACAACCTCACAGAGTCTGATTAGCCATTGAATCATCGAAGGAATACATGCAAAATAGCTTAAGGTAACACTACTGTTGTAGATTTTTCCAAGGAATTTGATTCCATACACAGAGAAAAGATAGAGTAAATCCTTCTAGTATATGGTTTCCTCAAAGAAACTGTTACAGCTATAATGATGCTTTACAAAAACACAAAAGCAATGGTTCATTTACCTGATAGGGACACCAATTTCTTTGACAATGTCACCAGAATATTGCAGAAAGATACATTCGCACCATATCTAAATATAAGTAGCCTTGATTACAAACAATGAACACCAATTAATCTAAAAAGTGATTTCACATTAAAAAAGACAAGAAAAAGACTATCTCCTGCAGAAACTATGACAGATACAGACTATGCAGATGATCTAGTACTTCTTGCAAATAGATTTACCCAGCAGAATCCCTGCTGCAGAGCCTAGAACAAGCAGCAATAGGTATTGGCCTTTGCATAAATGCAAATTAAACAGAGTTCATGAGTTTTAAATGAAAGAAGTCATCTACACTTTAAGTTGCAAACCTCTAAAATTAGAATACTAGTTCACATACCTTGGCAGCAATATCTCATCTACTGAATGTAATATCACTATATAGATATAGGGAAGGCATGGACTGCTATTGACAGCCTGTTTATCATATGGAAATCTTATCTCTGATAAAATAAAATGAGATTTCTTTCAAGCAGTAACCATGTTGGTACTACTGTATGGATGCACCACCAGGACCCTAAAAAACATATAGATAAAAAGCCAGATGAGAACTACACAAGAATGTTATGTGCTGTTTTTAACAAATGCTGGATACAGCACCCCTCAAAACAATAGCTGTATGGCCACTTACATCCCATCTTATGAGCCATCGAAGTTAGACGAACAAAATAAGCATGCTGGGCACTGCTAGTAAAGTAAGGACAAACTCATAAGTAACATTCTCCCATAAACTTCCACACATGGATGCACTAGTGTTAGCCAACCAGTAAGAAAGATTTAAGCAAAAAATTGTTTACAAATGAGCTTACCATAGGTTTGTCACAAAAAAGTCTGAGTTGAAAAGACAGTCCATGGAATGGGAACATATCGATAATCTGGTAAAGAAAGAGTTCCAGGCACAGTAGTCAGTAAAAAAGACCATGCTGAGACATGAAAGGACCAATCACTATTGATTTTCTACAAGGTGCAATTGTAAATAGTCCTTCCTATTGTCAATTCTTAAGGCAAAATTTACCTTATTTATTGAATGACCCTCATATGTAGCTGCTGAAGTCTAAATTTCAAAGTGAAAAAATCTACACCTTAGTCAGACATTTAAATTTACAGAAATCTGATCATTATCAGAGTGACCATGAATGCTGACCTCACACAATTATTATTAAGTTACAAACTGGATTAGAAATCATTTTAAAATTATTTTAATGGTATTGAGCTTTAGAAAATCTTATTATGATATACTGTTTTATGCTAGTATAAAAATAGGATTATTATTGATTAATAGTGACCATGATTCTCATTGGATACTCTACAAATGTGACATTGTACTTGGTGCAACAATATTAGTAATAGCATAATTTTTGAGTCCTTAAAAGTTCAGTTAAAGATGAGAATCAGAAAACAGTTTACTCAGGTAATTTTGTTTATAATGTTGAACAAATCAAACCTTTTAGATGAGCTGATAACAGATGAATAAAGTACTAAAATACCAAAGATTCTTCAAACACTTTTCAGGTTTTGAATACAGTTTTTCCCTTCTTGTAAACTGGTTACCATACAAGGCTAAAGGTCCCAGTCTACCTAGAATGCCAAAGATTCTTCAAACACTCTTCAGGTTTTGAATACGGTTTTTCCCTTCTTGTAGACTGGTTGCCATACAAGGCTAAAGGTCCCAGTCTACCTAAAATGCCAGCTCATCAAATCCACTTCTCATGGTGATAACCACTAAATCACATGCTTTCCATTTACTAGATGGAGTTTATAGTATTAAATCTATCTTGATTTGATTAATAGCAGGTTTGACTAGAAAATTACTCTCGACTGATAAGCTATTATTGTTATTGTATCTCCTGGCAATCCTTCTTTGTGCTCATAGAACTATTTACACGTTTTTTCTTTTTTTCATTAAATATTCTTAAAGTTAAACATAACTTATAGCAGAATTTCTAAACTGATTTTCATTTTAGATCATTTCTATAGTTTTAGATCAGTAATATTAAATACTATGTCTTACTGTCACGTGATAGCCCACGGAGACGTAGAGGTAAGACTAATACTATCCTCCCGTATTTGAATTGACAGTATCAAGCCGTCAAACAAGTGACCGTTAGGAAGGAATGTGGGTCACGCAGGGGAGACCAGGTGTTCGTACTTAGTGACCTCAGGTCGCCGGACATCGGAAGGGGAAAGAGAGAGAAGCCAAATGATTGGCTGGGACCCCAAAAACGGAAGTGGGACTCCCTTCCCCTCAGCGGAAGTAAATAGGAAGAAATTTAGTTTTTGAGCAGGGTTCATAGCGGGCAGACGAACCATAGCCACTTTACTCCGGGCTGAAGACAAAAGATTAGCTGAGACACGAAGGACTCCAAATCCTTCAAGCCAGTATTAAAAACAGAACAAAGTCTAGTAGCCCGTGAAAGAAGAAAATTCTCCAGTGGAACCCCGTCGAAAATAAGATAAGTAACTTTGGGGACATTTTTCCTTTATACCCAAATTTCGTTTACCACTCTCTCTTTCTCAATTTGAAGAAGGATAAAAGCCAAGAAAAGACATTGATATTCGTGGACTGTCCAATTATATGTTTTGACACTCTGAACGTGTATATATAAGTAGTAAAGGATTTTATGTATTTTCATTTTACCATGTGGTCTATGTTGTTACTTCATGCTTTCTTTTCAGCTTCTATTCGCCTTATGTTATCTTGCTTAGAATTGTCCCATTAATTCACACGGGAAACCGGAGTTGCCGACTACAGCAATATTAATATTATTACAACTAAGACCTATAGGCCCGTATTCTTCTGTTATCTAAGGGAAAGAAGTTTAGCGGCCTGGTGGGTGTGTGATAGTGTGAAATTTGGAACCCCTTTGCCAGCGGTGGTCAGTCTGGCCCTAAATTATTCCCTCACATAATATGCCAGTTCTTATATGCCTGAGAGAAGAACTCTGAACAGGACTTATTCTGTAGGGAATCAAGTGCCGACCTGCCCCGTCTTCACACGTGCGAAAATAAAGTCCCGTTTTGGGATTTTAGTCAATTTCGCGTCACACTTACTATACCCAACCCATAATCAGAGATTTTGGAATGTAAGTGCCATTTTCTGATCCTAAACAGATGTCTTATTAGTTTAAATATTCAAAGACCATCTGTAGTTTCTTATTTTGTTTCAGTATTACTCATTTTCAAAATAATGAAATGCTAATTACTTGAACATTAAAAAGTTTTTGCCTATATTTAGAAATTATCTTGTTTTCAATGAAGATATGATAATACACCTTACCAGCTGGGAAGAACTGACTCTCTTGAGAAGCTGGTTAATGATATCCTTTTAAGCTAGTTTAAGATAAAAACAATAACAGCAAGACTGTCACTAAGTGATTAAGAGACAAGTTAAAGGATAAGTCATATGCTTGATTTGAGTTGTTTTAAACCAATGGCTCTTGTAGTTAGTAAAGCGCCTGGTTTGATAAACCAAGATTTACGAAAGTAAAAGGAGATGCAAGTTCAAACCTCACTAAATGCTTATTCTTTATTATTCAGTGATGGGATTATTATTATTATTAGATTTTAGGTTTAAGTTGGTTTTACGTTGGCTAAATTGGTATTACGTTGGTTATGTTGGTGTCACATTGGTTGCGTTGGTATTACGTTGGTTATGTTGGTGTTATGTTGGTATTATGTTGGTTGTTATCCCCTCGCTAAATGTTGATGGAAAATAAAGGTGGTGGAGAAGAACGAAGACGTCATTAGGTTTTATATGAAGGTTTTAATGGCAACATGAAGTAAAGGGCTTACGCTGGTATGCTGCAGGTCTCATAGGAAAGAAAGAAGGTAGGAAGTTGTTATAGTGTATCATCTAATTTATTTTCAACTAGGATCCCTTCGTATAGAAGAATAGACACAAGGGGTCCATAAACTAAATGGCTCTCCTCATAGTGTATGATGCTGCTGCCACTATTCAAGAGCAGACAGTAAAATGTCCGTTCCAATAGAAGATTTCTGAGGAAGAGAGTGTTTCGAGGGCTTTCTTCAATTTTTGGTGCTGCAAGGAAAGATGGTTCGGGCTGAATAGGACAAGTCATCCTGATTGGGTGAAAATATTCGGCAATCCTAACGGTCAAATTGAATTACATGCCAAACAAAAATACAAGGTTCTTTCTGCTACAATTATTGTTTCACATCTATTCTGTCCCTCATTAGAAATGATTAATCAAGTGAGTTGTGACAAAAAAAATAAAAAAAAATAAAAGTTAAAAGATGAAAGCCAATAATAATAATAATAATAATGGTAGTTTTGAATTGGTTTTTATTTGCCTCTGTGGACCTATGTTAATGAATATCAGCAACCCAACACAGTATCCTGTGAAATTGTAGTCTGTCATCCAATACTGGACCATAACATAATGTGTCATTAACTATAAGATTATAAATAAAATTTATAATTCTGAGCATTTGTCACATAAACATAGGATCGTTTTTAGGATCTTCATCTTCTTTTGGGTTGATTCAAAAACAAGCATTGTTCCCTAAATGAGGGAAATATTCATGCATGTATTGACATGTCAATCTACAATTAAAGTGGAGTAGCTGTGCAATCTGTTTTCGATCAAAGTGATTATCCCTGATACTTCTACAAAGGATCATAACATAGGTCTCCAGCCTTTGAGCTGAAATCAAAGCATAGTTTCTGTTCCTTCACCTCAGGATCTTTTAAAGTTAAAAAATAGTAAAAGTAAAAAGATATTTAATTCTTTTTTATCATAGATTCATAAAATTATGACTATTTTAATATTTAAATTAACAAAATATAAAACACAAAAGTAATAATGTAACAAAAAAAAAAATCAGTATCAAAATAAGATTTGTCTGTTTTTTTCTTGCTTTTTTTTTTTTTTTTCTGAAATTAATCTTAATCTTTGATCCAAACTTTGTCAATTTTGAATTTATGAAACATTTTGTATTTGCAAACAAGTCTCACTACTCTGTTTTGAGTAATTCTGTTGTTATGGTAACACAAGCTTTGTTGACATTGATTAATGCCTTGTATTAAGGGAGCCTTCAGGTCACCCTCGACTATGGTCACCAACTTTACTTTACTTATTACTAAAACAGCTGAAGTTTTTTTATTATTCTATAGCAAGACAAAGTTGTGTGACACACACTCAGATGCACATAAATAAATATATATTGTGATATGCACACACACACGTGTGTGTGTGTGTGTGTGTGTGTGCGTGCGCATATGTGTGTGTGTGTATGTGTGTGTGTGTGTGTGTATGTCACATTGCATTTTAATTGGATCATTTAAGATTTAAAATCATGCAAAATATTTATGTCAACAAAATAAGATTATAAGATTCAACTATTTATCAAATTTGAATCAGGTGCAAAATGAGTATAAATCTTTAAAAGTAAAAACATTACATTTTGATTTTCACCAGAAAACAACAAAAAAAAGAGATTATATCTTCACTGTGTAGGAATACGATAAATAATTATCTCCCTTCAATAATTTGCATGTCCAATTGGGGCCTTGGAACGTGTCATATGACTATCTGAGCAAGCTATGCTTGACCTCTTTTCATATCTGATCTTTGACCAGTAGAGATGTTGTCTCTAATACTGCCAGTGAATGGTATGGCCACATTGCTATATTATCTACACTTGTCAAATAAGCATTTTTTATTTTGTACCCCTTCCATATACTGCTTCATCATCATCATCATCATGTCGTGCCACTAGCACGGATATCCCTGACCCTCTCTCGCCACTTCTCCCTATCATTCATCACTTTTGGCAGGTCTTCAGGGCTACATCCTGTATCCTCCCATAGCTGCTGTGTGTATGTTTGAGCTGGTTGTCCCGCTTTTGCTTGGCCATATGCGGGGGTCCATGGGAGTACATCACTGATGAGTTCATCCTTGCTTCTCCACCGGTATGTGTATAATTCTACTGATTGGTTATATTCACATATTCTTTCTTTTAATACAACTAGTAGGTATATCATATGGCTATAACATTAAATGTTCTTGTATGTGTAACAAAATTTCTCTTGTCTTTCCTTCTGATATTCTGATGCTAATATTGATTGTTGGTGAGTGGAGACTTGACAAAATATCTTCCCTCCTACCAAGCTTTTCCAATAACTGTATTCTGATTATTCTTATTATGCAAAATACATCTTTTACTGGAAAACATAATGTCAATTAACTTAGTTGGTATATGTAAACGACAATTAAAAATGCAGAAGATTGTTTCATAAATGAGGATATTTAAAAAAGTTTAGTCAGAATTTATCTAATTAGTCCAGTGTTAAATCTCAAGTGGAGCTTGTGGGTACTTGTTACCAGACAGAACCCAAAAGCCACTGAAGGTCATTTCTGTTCAGGTAATGAAAAGAATTTGACAACCATGCATTTATATTCTGATATCTCCCTACTTTATAACTCGACATTTTCTCTCAAAGATCAGCTTTTACCATGGGGTTTCCAACAGTCATTAGGTAGAGAAAAAAGGTTCTATAGTCATCTTTATTATGGTAGCCCAAATCTTTAGTAAGGAAGTCTAAATTAGCTATCAAGGAGCTATAAAAACCCAAAACCACTCAAAAACATTTCTCTTTTGTATGGTCGCCCAAATTAGCTAGCAAAGAGTTATAAAGCCGAAAATCTCTAAAAAGCATCACTCTGTTTTGACTGCAATACTTTAACTCACTCAAAAAACAGTCTTCTGCCTTTTCTCATTTGTTTGTTTTAATTAATCTAAATTCATATTTTTATAAAACATTTGGTTCAGTTCTGGTCCTCATCATTTGATGAGGTGACACCTGCTATAATCATGTAAATCATAAAGCAAATGTCTTAATGGGTCAACTGCACTGAGTATCCTTACTCCCAATGTTACAATAATTCCAATTATAAAGGGTGAAATTATCCATGCTCAAATCAGCCCTTCTATTAATCAATATGTTCAAGATGGTGGACTTAGTTGTTTTGGTGAGAACACAGGAGCATCAATCAAGTAAATCCTTTCAAAAAACATTGCTAAATAAAAGAAAGAAAGAAAGAAAGAAAGAAAGAATATAAATTGGGAAGACAGAGAAATTGAAATAGAAAAAGAACACAAAGTTATGGAGAAAATAGTATAGAAAATTTTAGCGAAAAAAAGGAATTGAGAGAGGGGGGGAGTGAGGGGGAGTGAGGGGGGGAAATGGAAGAGGAAGAGGGAGAGATTAAGTAGTGTAGTCTACCTATTTTTCTCTTTCTCTTTCTCTTTTGCTGTGTGTGTTGTTGAGTAATGTCCTGTATAACCATAACAACAGAATTCTTGATTACTTTGTAGTGATACCAGGTTGCTTGACCAATTATATATATGGCAATAGTATTTTATATAGAAATTGACAGTTACTTTAATGTAATACTAGGAATGATATCAAACATTGCCAACTTAACATAAGTACATTTTAAATAAGATAACAAAGCTTAGTATTCATTTAAACTGCTTGATTATATTTCTGTTACAGAAATAATTGTTTAAAGATTAGAATATTTATATTAACTCATTTATTATGAGAAGTCAAAAAGAAATTTATCCCATTTAAGTAATTCTTGAGCACAAGACTTTATTAGTTTTCTTTGTCATTATAGTTTTTATTATACTTCTTTGCTTTCAACTATGAACATTAATTAGTTTATAATTGGATAACATTAATTGAAATATGTTTAATTCTTTTAAAACATTATCTTTATAAGCATCCTTCTTCTTTAAAAGGTTCTCTGAACAGATTTGCTAGACTGAATATTTTGATGTTAAATTCCAGAATTTGGATTTTTTCAATTTGATTGACTTTTTGTACATACTAAAATTACTTGTATAAATTTGATACGCAATACTTTTCCAAAAATATTTGCTTTCAGAAAAATATTTTGGATCATTAATATATGTTGAAACTGCATATACAACAGACCTTTTAAAGAGACAAGTAAAAGTTGTCTTTTGAAAGTCCTAAATCATACTAATATAAAAAGTCTTTTATAAAAATGAAATTCATGAAATAAAAATGCACAAAATGTGTATGAAATTTTAATTTCCATTTCTATCAAAATAAATAGATAAATATGCAGTTGAAAATATTGATATACATTTTGTCTCATGTCTTTTCACACCAATAATAATTGTGAATTGATTGACTTTCAATGTTAGTGATGCATCTTTAAATAAAATGTTTAATATCTAAATTTAACAAGCATCTTTTTCTATTATTTAGTAGAAAATTTCAATATAGCAATCCTTCTCTGAAATAGTCAACACAAGGTTAAACCAAATAGTAATTTACGAAGCTCTTTGCTTCGATGTGGCACAAAGCCGAATGAATGGGGCACCCAATGAGACTCGAACTCACTCGTGTAGATTTGCTAATCAAGCTTGCTAACCATTACACCACCAAAAGTGCCCACAAGGTTAAACCAAATAATCAAAATTAAATCATTACCCTTTACTTTTATAAATGTTAAATATATTTGCATAGGTATTATTATTTTATAAATGTTAAATATATTTGCATAGGTATTTGCATAGGTATGCATTTAAAATGCATAAATTATTTTATTTTTTAATTGATTTTAATGGCATGTCACTCAATCTAGGGTTATTTTTTACCTAGAGGTTAGGGAATCACATTCATTATACATTTATATTTACAGTTTTTGTTTGATTATTTAAGAATTTTCTGCACTTATAATATATCAAGTATTCCCATCTAATACTAATAATTTACACACAATTATATGGTTCAAAGTATCCCTATCTAATGCTTAATAATTATATGGTTTCAATGATTTCTATCTATTGATAATCATTTGTTTGTATAGTTATATGCTTTCAAGTAACTAATAATAATAATCATTAGTAAACAATTATAACTTCAGGTAACTATTCCTAATACAAATAATTTACAGTTGCATGGTTTCAAGTATTCTCATCTAATATAAATAATTTTTCCTAGTGTGCACACAGTTATCATTTCAAGCATTTCTGCCTATTATTAATAATTTTCAAACAGGTCTATTTGATAAATGAATGGAACCTTAACAAGTACTACTCCTCTATGTCAACATGGATCTGGGAGTAAAGGCAACACTCCCCAGATCTCCAAAACTCGAGCCTCACCATCAGATGCAGTTTGGTGCCATACATATATTACACCTTTTGGGAGAAGTTTTACCCCTCTGAAAGGGGAAGGGTCAGCATATTCTAGCCCCCACCAACATGGTATATTTTTTTAATGACCTCTAAACAGAAAAATTGGATACAAATTTTGTAGCCAATTATACAATTGATGAAAAGTGTAATTTATAAACAGCATGAATTTCTGAATCTCATTCAATATAGGCAATTCAAGAACAAGGAATTAATGCCAAAGTTTAATAATTATTCTCTAATTTTAATTGTTTATTACTCTAAATGACATCTCTAATTCTAAGAATAATAAAAGAAATGGGAAATTAGGCAATACATTTTAATAAAAATTGGTTGGTGACTCAGTGAAAGTTTGAAATTATCTTTTATGCATTTGAAAACTATTCCCCAACCCAAAATTTGGTTACCGTTAAATATTCTAAGATAAGAGGACTTGTTCTACTTTTAGAAACCCAAAAGAGATAGGATGAAAAATAGAGGAGTTATCTGTCCATTTTGGAAAAAAATCGCGAGGTAATATTATTCTTCGTTCTGAAATAACTTCTAGAAAATGTACGAAAAGTGTTAAAAGACAATAATTAAGGGAGAGAATCTTAAAATAAAAAGTAATAAGACTCCGAAATATATTGTTTTTTTTTTTTTGTGGGGGAGGCGGGTATCCAAAAGAATATATCACGAAAAACAAAACAAAAAAAACATTACTTTCATAGTTCACTCATAGAACTTAAGAATTTTTTATAAATTAATTCTAACGGTTCAACTTATGGAAAGAGTATTTTGAATACAAATCATATTTTATTAAAGCTTTTTTTTACTCTAAAAATGTTTTAACAAAATGAATTGAATCACTTATAACATTGCAGTAAAAAGTTGAAATAGATATTTAAAAAAACATAATGGAAAACGACTGATAGCTGTCTTGCTATTAGTTTAACGAAAGTGAGGTAGAATAGAAATTAAGTAAAAATAAATTAACACCAATCCGGAAGCAGCATAATGAAAATGTAAAGAACGAAAAAAATGTTTAATAGTTTTAAAAAAATGACATACAGAGGAGACGTTAAGCCTAATTTTTTAAATAGGTATCTTAATAAAGTCTATTATAAGAATGGGAAGAAAATCGATGTGCTTAAGGATAATGGAATATACACAGGCATGAAGAAAAAAGGTAAAATAGTATTAAAATAGGGCGAAGTAACTAAGATGATAAAGAAGAAGAAAGCAAGAGGTGAGAACACAAGCAGATAAGTAAAAATAGATAGAATAAAGCGATAGAATAATGAAAAAAGAAAAAGTAAAAAGGGAGTGGGACAAAAATAGATAGACTATGAGATAAAAACGGAGAAGGCAAATGTGCGCGTGAGAGAAAATGTTTCTGTACCGGCGTGGGTCACGTGACACTGGTAAGGCGCGCACGTTGCCGGCCATATTGCTCTACAACAGCCAGTTGGTTAGTTGCTTCATCATTTTTATTAAGCACTTTTGCCGATTATACCTCGCATACAACGACTCTCTTAACTTAACGTACAGGGGTCGTCGAATCCAGGCGAGTTTAACACTCCATATCCACTGATATATGCATATATGTATATATAACGTAGATATTAACGTCTAGTTGAACAAGAATAGCTTGACAACAAAAAAAGAAAAGGCAAAACGTCAGTTTTGTGTCTTTTTTTAAGGAGTAAAAAAAGGTGACAAGTGAAAATGGCTACTAGAATATCCCGTAAAGTGACCACAACAACTACGACCACTGATTCTCCCGGGGTATCAGGTTCATCGTCCTCAGCTGGCTATGCATCTCCACGCCGGTCCAGGGCTCCATCTCCGGCCAGACTTACTAGGATTCAAGAGAAAGAGGAACTTCAATCCCTTAATGACCGTCTGGCCAACTATATTGACCGGGTCCGATACCTGGAAAATGAAAATAGTCGTCTTATGGTTCAGGTTAAATCGTCCGAAGAGACTGTTTCCCGTGAGGTGACCAATATTAAATCTTTGTACGAGTCCGAACTTGGAGATGCTAGGAAACTACTCGATGAAATGGCCAAGGAAAAAGCTCGTTTACAAATTGAATCTGGAAAATACAAAGCAGAAGCTGACGAGTGGATGAACAAGTAAGAAAAATGTATTTTTATCTCTTTATTTCCTGGTATCAAATAAACAAACTTTTGTTTGTTTTGCAATGTCGGAAATAAAGCTAATTACGTTTGTTCTATCTTCATTCTTATCTTTTACTGCTATAAAAAGATATAGTCTATTATTTCAATTTATTGATTTTAAAAAATCAAAGATAAAATATTCATTCTTTTAGTTTTTAAGTGATTAACACGGTTCAATTATGTCTCTCTCTCTTAAGTCATAAAAGTTAAAGTAATATTTTATGTGTGTGACTGTCATTATAAAAAGATTAAATTCTATTAGATTCAGGCGTGTTGTTATAAACATACCTTAACTTTGTTTATTTTTTGTTGTATAATTGTAATTAACAAGGTTTTTTTTTTTTTTGTTTTTTGTTTTTTTGTTTTTTTTTAAATTTTTATTTTAAAAGTTTAAGTAGGTTTTTGCCTTTAACATTTTTTTTTATACAATTGTCTGCATGATTAATGAATCCAGTATGTTTTTTTTTCTATAAACTTGCATCTTAGCCTTATTTATATTTATTTGTTGTGTATATTTTTTCCTAATTAGAATTTCATCTCATGATAATTTTCTTTGTTTTTAGCGTGATTAATTTATCACAATGTTGGGTGTATTCTAAATAACCCAAGAATTTCTTTTATTTATTTAATCAGGAATAATTTTCATTATTTATAAGGCGTAAGATTTTTTTAACTTGTCTTATTCGGCACGACATTTTATGAGGTGTAGATTTGCTTAATCTTAAATATGATTAATTTTTCATTATTATTCGACAATCTTTTTTTCTTTCCTGGAATTGTTATATTTGACTACTAGTTGTAATGTTACTGTTTTTAGTCGATTGGATATATTCCAGTGAATGATGATTATTCAGTCTGTTTTGTTGGTTAACTCTAGTAGCAACGGTGGTACTACAAAATGGTAGTATTACTAGTAGTTTTGGTATTTGTTACATTATTTCTAAAAATAACCGAAGGGAATTATTCTTTTTAAAAATCTTTAAATACTCGCCTAACAGCCCAATGAAAATTGTCCTAACATAACTTTTTTTTTATTTATTTATTTTTTTTTTTAAATACCCCTTTTTTCCAATTTTATTCCCCTCCCCTTATTATATATTGTTTTGATCAAAGTTATTCTAAAACTGTATAATGAACATTAGATAAATGAATAAATGATTTTTTTTTTTTTTTTTTTTTTTTTTTTTCGCTTATTTAAAAAATCTCTCGATAATCGCAATTAAGGTTTATTTAAATGTTTTATTCGTTTTTAGTTACTAATCCCCCACAGACTTCTTTTTTTAAATTGACACATAATTATTAATATTTTAGTATTTGGGATATTAGTAGCAATATAATTTTTCAAGAATATAATGTTCTTTTCCAATTAATTAGTTTTCTCGACCAATCAGAATGTCTTCTAGTTTTGTTTTTTTTTGTTTCCCAACCCAAACTTTTCTTTCTGATGATGTAAAGGGCGTACACAATTATAAAAGATATTGTGTATTTATAGTTTTCTGCTATTTGATTTTTTTTTTTTTTTTTAGTTAATCTTAAGGGTTTTCTAAGCTTGATTTTTGAAGTATTGACAAAATCGATACTAATGTTGTTTATTAAACACCATTTACTGTGTAAAAAAGAAAAAAAAATTCACTAAAGCCAAAAATTGAAATTCCAAGATCTGATAGGTGCAAAATGAAGCTTTGAAAATCTCTCTCCTTAAGAATCATTAATAATATCATCACAAAACTTTCTGCAAGGACAAAAAGTTTTGGGGTTAATTTATTCAATATTTCATTTTTTCAAAAAAACTTTTTCCCCTCTCTAAACAGTTTCTATTCTATATAAACTTACCAGTAACACTCAACAGGTAGTGTTTTTGTTTTGTTTTTACTAAAGACTTTTCTTTTTTCTTTTACAATAATGATTAAAAATGATAAAGCAATTTCATAGATTTTGTCAAAATGCGTAAAGAAACTTTTATTGTTTTGAGAAGTGGCAATTTTATTTCGCTTTCGAGGTATCAGTTAATTGTACATCTTCATATTTTTGTGAAATACCAATGAGATCCTCTATTGCATTTTGGGCGTGGTACATGTGCATATCATTTTAACTAACTTTCGGTTGGTCGGTCAGATTTTCCCTCCAAAATATTCATTTAATCATAAAACGTCTAACAACCACAATTTGAAAAGAAAAAAGTGGGTCACAAACATTATGTCAGAGAGTGAAGATGCTATTAACAAAACTTTCTAAGTCCTTTAAAAAAACCAAAAAAACCCTCAGAAACTTTTTTTCATTTAGGTGATGGAGATGGGTAATGGATATACCTGTTCATGGAGCTGTTGTACTACCGTCTTCACTAGAATTGTGACCCTTAGTTGTAATTTTAAAATGACATTATTTACTCATGTTTATGACTTCTCACTTTTTATTATTAAGCAGCTTCAAGTATGCCAAGAATTTCTATTATTAGTGATAAAATGGTTTACTATAAAGATTAGAAGGCGGGAGGGGATCATATTTTTGCATGTTTAAACTTTCGAATGACTTTTTCTCGCAGCTTTATTTTAAACTTAGCATCACGTAAAAATCCGATAACAGAATTGGTTCATTGAAATTCTCAAAGTTGTTATCATATGAATCATTAACATTCCAAATGTCTTAGGTTTATTCATAGTTGTGCGTGGAGCTAGTACGAAATAAGGGGAAAAGTTTTGGATTAATTAGTATTTCATCTTTAAAATTTATATAAAACCAAAATTTATTTTTGTAAAAACTAAATTTGATAATTTTCCACTTTTGCCTTGATTCTTTTGAAAAGTAATTTATCGCCGTTTGTTAGACAAAACTCTCAAAGAAGAATCTCTATTCTGATTGGTAGATTAAAAGTAAACATTCTTATCCTCTTCTCTCACACAAGAGATTAAAGAAAAAAAAGGAATAATTTCAGTCTTGAAGGTTGTGTGTGTTTTTGTTTTTATTTATTTATTTCTATTTCGAATACTCTTTATGTACAACTATTCTGTTAATTGATATTTACTTTGAAGTACAACCATAAAAAATATTGATAGGGCTATAAAGAAGTATTTATTAATTTGTTAGAAGTTTTATCCTCTCTCCCCCTATTTATTCTAATTTTTGTATTCGTGTAGGTTTGAAGACATTTCTATTACTTAGTTATTGTCTGGTTAAGGTGAGTTAAATGTCTCAAGTGCCCGAGTGTTAAACTTTAGTTGTGATTAATATAAAAAAAAACTTATTTAGTCTGAATATCAAATAGTTTGCGTACACATGATCAAACAATTTCTGTAGCTTTAAAAATTGGGTTACTTCCCTTGATACGGTTGCATTTTTAAAAAAATTCGTGCATCTGCTAAATAGTTCATTAAGACAGGTTATTGCATTTTAAAGTAAATTAGCTTATTACCTGTCAAAAATGATATAATTGTTTACATATGGATTTGTACTTTAAAGTGTATACGAGTTTTTGAGCACTTGACCTAGGATCAAAGTAATATCTGTGCGCTCTATGAAAAGTTATATTGCATTTTATATGGATAGTTTAAATTCACTTGATATAGAATACCAATTTTAAGAATAATTAAACAAGAATTTAGTCTTGCACAAATTTCTTCACTTTGGAGATATGTTTCATGCTGAAATTGTTGTTAAAATTAGAACTTATTGAACTATATACTACATGAAATAATGCCTCTTCATGTGTGTTAGATTGATAATCCTAATGTCATTTCATTTACCTGTCTTCCACGAGAAGGTATTTTATTTTTATTTATTCATTTTTAGTTTTTTTATGTTGAGCACCTTCCATATATTTAGAAGGGCGTTAAAAATTGTCCAGCTTCGTTGGTATTCCTCTTTTTGTGAGTCGCATAAAACATCAGGGATGAATGCTGATCCCTACATCAATCAGTAGGGTAAATGCATGATGAGACTGGATTTGGGGTAAATTTGCACTTCCTAATCCAAACGGTCGATGTATAGAATCCAGCCTTTTCTGGCTTTATTTTTGAGTAGATGAACTGTAGTGTATGATTTGGTAATTTTCTCAGTTGTTCTCTGAACATTGTTTTAGATTTAAACCTGAAAGCACTTCCCAGTCCTAAACATCCATGGTTGTGCATGAATAAATTTGTTATAAAAGTTTAGTGGTATTTAAGTGGATATTTAAGATATTCAGAAAAACGTTTTTTGAATTAATCTTTACAATCCATGGTAATTGTTAGAATTTAATTGAAATTAAGCCAATTACTTTTCTCTTAGTTTACTGATTCGCTCAACTTGCATCTGCTCATAGGATTAACTGCCTATTTTCTATTCAACAGATGTTTATGCACTTAAATAAAACAGATAATCTATTGTATATACAATAGATTGTTTTTGTTTTTTTTTTTAGGGGGGGGTAATAGAAATCACTTGTTTGTTTTGTTTTTTTTCTTTTAAGATTATGGGCATGTATGGATTAAAAAAAGTTTTGTATGTTTTATTTCTATCATAAAATTGATGAAACCCCAACAAAATTATTTGAATGTGACTTTTGAGATATCACTCATGCAACTTGGTCTCATTACAGAGTAATGAGAAATTCTGTTATGGTGTATCATAAATTATCAAATTAATACTTTCTTTCTTACATTGACTTGAAAATTGTGAATACAACAAAGACTGATTCATTTTCTTCTGGTATTTCCACAGTGTGATGGAAAACCAAAGTTTGGTATCATATAATACTCTAGAGTAGTATTAATGAGGCTTTAACCCTGAAACTATACCCGACTCCAGTCATCATCTTATGAAAACTTTGTTGGCAGTAGTACAGCTGTTTTTTGCTGCACATGTATCAAATATTGTTGTGACCAAGCAACTTCCCAGATTTTATAACATCATAGCTTTTCTAATAAAACAAAAATTCCACATAGATAAGAACCACAAATTATCAGAACTAATTTTAATTAACTATCTAATTTATCATGAACTATTTTACTTTACACAAAGGACATTTTCAAATCTATTTAATTTATAGCATATATGAATGTCATAAGCATTATTTCAAACATCAATTTCCAAATTTTAAAGATCCATAATGGTTTAATATTCCTAATTACATTGCCATAACAACTGTTTTGACAATTTTTTTTTTCTCTTAAGATTTAAGAGTTTTTCTAGATCAACTTCTGAAACCTATAGTGTGAAACAAAATAAATACTTTACCAAACTTAAGTGTTTATACCTTGTTCTTCCCTACATGTGCATATGAAAAAAATATTGTTGGTGGAATTCTAGAATTGTGATTGGTTTTGCAGAGAAAAAAAAAACCTTTTAAGCAAGATTTATTAAAATATATATTTCAAAAGTTAATTTCAGTTATTATAATTGTTTTTATTTATATCAAGGACAATTACCTTTTTAATTAATTTTACTTATCAATATTAAAGTATTGAACATAAAATGGAGTTTGATATTTAAGAAGTACAATGTATTTGCAAAATTGAGTATTTCCATCACGTTTTTGACAGCACAGGTAGTTTGTGATAATTACTGTTCAGTGTCATTATTTATTTCATCATTTAGCTGTTTGTAACATTTTTAAATTTTGTATTTAGGTTTTAATGTCTGTACAACTTTTTTTTCTTTTTTCTTTTTTTTTTTTCTTTTTTTTTTTACATAAATCCCTTGAATTAGCTCAAGGTTTAATGGAATATTTCTCTTTGTTACTTAAATCCAAACGATGTGAAGTCCACTGAATTGTGTGAATTCTTTTCCTGGTTTGTCAGAAACTTTTCATGAAGCTGCACACATTCCTTTGCACTGTTTTACTAAATTGATCTGCAAATTGATTGTAATAAGATGTTTCAACATTTTTGTAAGAAAATGTTAAGTATATAGACATTTATTCAATACCTTGTAATAGCAAGCTAATAATAGAGTAGTGATTTGGATCCTCACTAGGTGCCTCATACCTATGCTAAATCTAAATTATAACTAATAACTGTATGCTTTTATCAATTGTAAACACATTTTGAAATAAAAAGTTTGTTTTTATTGTATTTATCATTTGTAGTTTCATTGATTTCCTTGGAAAAGAAGCAGCATTTATTTGTCTATTCCAAATCCTTCCCTACACTTCTCTCTTTCTCTCAATTTTCTTTTCTCTTGTTTACTTATTTCTATGAAAAATGGGTCTCCAGATGAATACTATTTCATATTACATCTGTCCTATAATAATGGTTACCTTGAGTGAATGGAAACAACTAATATGGGACAAGTAGTATTTATTTATTTATACTACTATTAAAATGTCTTATATGCTTCCTTCCATCCCATAGGACATTTGGTTGCCTTGTTGAGTAATTCCCCTTAATGATATGTTTTAAGGTTAAGACTGCATTTCTTTGAGTATCATGTGGCAAGTTGTACTGTGTTACATGGTATTTGACTTTTGTAGTCAAAGTAATTTTTTTTTTCTCTCCTTTCTAAATACCAGTTTTATTTTAATGAATTAATCTTTAAAAGCTTTTTGAGAACATTTTTTTTTTTTTTTTTTTTTTTTTTATAACATCATTTAAGTTTTAAATCTTTCAGCGTGTAAATATTTCTTTCAGAAAGTCTCTCCACTTTTCTTTTTTCTTTTTTTTATAATCTACTAAATGTTTTAAATTGGCTTCTATCACCTTAACTGATCCAACACACACACACACACACACACAAAGAAGTATTGTTTGAACATATAAAATCTTTAGGTAAGCAGCGTCCTCAAAAGACATGCATAGTAGTTAGAATAAACAAAGTATGGAATAAGAATCTTATGCATTAAAACTTTTTGATAAAAGTCAACTTTTAGAAAGATGTTTCAATTTCATTGATGTTTAAAAATACTTTTGAGAAATTTGATATTGCTGCCACCTGGTTATTTTAAAAAAAAAAAAAAATTTATGAATTAGTTTATGAATATTTTAATAAAAACATTAGACAAAATATCATTGAGAATGTTAGTCTGCAAAATTTGTGGAATATGTTTTTAGTAACTATTTGCACCAAAGCAACTTGCAAATTTTTTGTGATCTACGCTAGCAAACCCTTAACTAGTAAGTTTGATTATCACTGTGTCTTGCAACACAATAGGGTTAAACTTAGTAAATAATTACTTACCACAGGGACATCTTTTTATCATAATTATTAATCTTTATATGTTAACGTCTGATTTTATATCGGCTAAGTACATATTGGACAATATTGAAGGTATTACAGTTTTTTCTTTTTTTTTTTTTAGCCTAGATCAGTCATTATAAAGCTAACTTTTTGTATTTCTAATTTGATGTACACTGACTCGTTAGTATGTTCATTTTGATTGTTCTACCCTCAGGATGCCTTCATTTAAAATTGATGATCAAAAAGTGTATTGTTAATAATGTGTAACTGGATATACATTGTCAAATCAAATACAATAGTTTGGCTTTTTTTATTTCTTGTATTTTTCTTCAGAAAATAGTAAGCTTTTGTAAAATATCCCACCTCAGTTTAAAAGAAACTATTTATAAATGTTGCCATAAGAATATGACATGACTCTAGAGAGAAATGGGGTTAGTCGTGAGCACCTGAATTTACAAATGATCCAAATGCTGCCATGTAAGAAAGACATCTGTTGCTTAAGAGACGAAGAAGGTTTAAAAACCAAAAAACTATAAAGCCCTTACATTGAAGTGTGGATGGGTAGGAGGAAATCTAGAGATTAGCTAAGGGGAGGTTAATCTACTGTGTGGTAGATTAAATATGTCTAGTATACTAGCCAAAAATGAATCTGCCAGTCAATTATCAATTTATTAATGTAAGGTGGGAAATGGGTTGACTTTCCATGCATATATAAATTACTGGTAGTAAGTACTGTGACAGAGATTTACCAACTGAGTGAGCAAGTATTTACAACAAATTATAATTGTCAAATAAGATTTATTTTGATTATTCCTGTTATATTTTAGCTGAGATCAGTTTTCACTGATATTTGAATGTTTTTGATTTAATTTTGTAGATAAGTTTTATAACTGAATTTTGGGTGATATTTTTTCTACTTTAGTATGTTTTCTAACTTAATTTCTACTAAATAGATTAAATTCAGAAAGCCATTTTCTCTAAAATGAATTTGTCAAACTGAAAATATTTAGCTAAAAACTAGTTAATGTGATAGAAAATTACATGAAATTTTTTTGACAGTTTAAAAGAGGTTCTATTTAACAAGGATATCTGCTAAAAATAGGATGTCTTCAGCTATATAATTTTATTTGTTTTTAAGAAAATCTAACTTTAATAATATTCTTCATAATTCTCATTTTAATGACTTTAAAACTTAAATCTGATAATAAAAGTTGTATGCTGTGACCCAAAGAGGCTGGCTTTTCTAGACATTAGTTATTTACTAAGCTTAGTTGGGATAACCAGTGAGAATTGAACCCACTAACAATTACACATGAGATGCAGCTGAAATTCAATGAATTAATACAGTGTGTGTGTGTGTGTGTGTTGGTTTTTTTTGTTTTGTTTTTTTCTTCCCACATGAACATCAGCAGCATTTCCCTATCTGTCTGATTATTTCTCTTTTCTCTCTTCTCTCAACGGGTAATTCAAATTTGAAATATAAATCAGAAGTTCCTGAAAACAAAGGAATTGTAAACTGGGAGAGAGAGAAAAGTCTTATACTATAAGAACTATTTATTTACTTTGAATATGTTTCTTTTCAATGAGAGGGAGGGGGTATGGGTGAGAGAGCATGTTTTGTCCTCCTTCCGCTGCACTTCCTCTCTGTTTTTCTTCTTCCTTATTAATTTTTTAAATTTGCATTCTAAAGTCAAACTTGACATCTCCTCCTGGTTTCTTCCTTCCTCTCTGCTGATTGCCTCTCAATTCTACCTTCCCACCCCTTGCTATTTTGTTTACTTATGTCTGGATCTTTTCCTCTTTGTCCTGTATTAAGAAAAATGCAAAAACAATAAACCATATCCTGTGTGGTAACAATAGTGACATAATTCTTTTTTTCCTTCGCGAATTAATTCAAGGATGTTATTTATTTATTTTTTTTATTATGAATATTTAGTAGCACTAATATAATTTCTTTATAAACTATTTTGAATAATTTTAGATGTCATTAATAATTCCATTTTAATTTGTTTATTTAAAATCTAGTATTGAAATTTATTTGGGAATGTTTCATTCTTTTAATTTTCATGTATAATTTAAGAATTATAAAATTAGCTGTTGAATTTACTACATTCATCTTTTAATGATTAAATACTGGTTTAGTTTCTTCAATTAATTTCTTTAGGATACTTTTACTGTTTTTTGACTTTTTATTTTTATTCATAAGTTGCTTAGGAAAAGAATTAAGGCTTCACATAAAAATCACACACACAAAGCAACAAACTGGCCTTAGAGACGCCAGTTGGCTGCTGCTCTTAATAGTTATCTATTGCCATTTCATGCAATATCCTACTTATTGAATTTTTGTTTTAATTGCAAATAAGGGAAAGTATTCTAATTTGCATTTAGGTTCTCTGTCTTGAAAAATTATGTTTGGGGTGAGCATAAATGTGAGCTTCTCAATATCAATTAGCAAATTGGATTGGAAATTGCTTTACTCTTTAAGTTATGATCTTTTAATTTCATTGTGCTAATAAAATCTCATGATGTGCTATTTTTGCTATGTTGTAATATATGGGTACTTTTGACCATTTTCAATTATTGTGGAGTGCTGGATTAATTTTTTGCCAAGGAAATTTTTAAGTATGTGTTCCTTATTTGTAGGTGATGTCATGTATGAATGTATAGGTCATTGGTGCTGGTTTAAAGTACCCTTATCCTTGACAATGACTGAAAATAATCAAAAGTACTCATGCTTGGACTATACTAACAGAGACTTTAAACAGTTTTTAAATTGTCCCTTGTTACATCTTTCACCAAGAAAAACTGAATGAAAAGTTAAACACTAAATCCTTGTCAGTCATTTTCAATGAAACCTGCCTACACGTTATTTACATTCATAGTAGAGGCAATATGTGAATTTTTCTCTTTGAAGTGTTGATTTTTTTTTTTTTTTTTTTTTTTTTTTTTTTTTTTTTTTTACCAGAAGAGCTGGAAAAAAAATGAGATAACTGATTGAGTTGGATTGAAACCCTTGCTTAAAAAATAAAACTTAAAAGTTGTAAAATTTTCAAAAAACTGTTTAAAATGTACTCTGGTACCTGCAAAAAGTTTAGAGATTGTGCACTTTAGCCAGGCTTGAATTATGGTAGACATAAAAATGGTATTTTGGTGAATTTAATCCCAATGAAAACCCTTCCCTTTTTTTTTTTTTTTTTTTTTTTTTTTTTTTTTTTGCTTGATCTCTGAAGTTAAACAGCAATGTTCCCATCTCAGTACCAAGATAGATAATCACTTATGTATTTACTCAACCATGAACAAAATGTGTGACCCAAAGTGACTTTTTAAATGGAGTTTAACAGGTTTTAATTCAGCTTTCTTTCTCCTAGGTATGACTCGGCCTGGGATTGAACCCCGTCTTATTGGCCTAGTGTTCGCCAATGGTCCAGGAGACCTGGGTTCAGTCCTAGGTTGTGTCATACCAAAGACTTTAAAAATGGTACTTGATACCTCCTTGCTTAACACTCAGCAATATAAAGTACGTATCAAGGGTAAAGTAGAGCAATCCAGGGAAAGGAGTAGCGGCCTCCCTTACACCTCGGTGTAGTAGCTATTGAAAAGGGAGCCTTCTGGTCGCCCTCGACTACAGTCGCCTACTTTACTAGTAAAATAGTGCTCAGCCTAAAATATAGGTCTTACAGGTAACTGGATAAGAAATAACCAAGTTTGAAATGAAATGGAAATCTTATAACATTAACAAAATACCAAACACAGTTTCAAAAGATTAAACCAAAATCATAATTAAAGAAGAAAAAAAATTCTTTTATTAACCTAATTAAACTAGCAATCAAATAATTTAGAAACAATGTCATTTGATTTTTTAACAAAAGCAATGTTTTGGATGAATTATAATTCCATTGTAGAATTGTTTAGTATTTATTGTTGAGATTCCTTATGTGTAGAGAATGTGTCTGACAATACTAGCCTTTAACAAAAAGAAAATTGGTACTAACATGATTAGTCCTATTTAAAAGCACAGTAAGAGTAACCCCCAAAAGTTAGGCTTAGCATTACTCTTGCTACGCTTTTCATCTGGCCTAGATGCATTAGTGCAAAAACGTAACAAGATTTTATCACTTTTCTTTTCTTAACTTCCCAAAAAATGTTCCTGATATGCAAGAAAGTGTGTGTGTGTGTGTGTGCACTTAAGAAAAAAATCTTTTGTATAAAAGATATAACTTAGAATACTTCCATATTTGTATTAGGATAAACATACACTTGGAATATTCCATTTAAATTTGAACAACCGGTGACATCCGTCTTCCTTATATGGGTTTGGGGGTAAATAGGCAATTCCTGGGAGTGTTTACTCATGCCACAATGTACTGGAGGAAAGGGTGTCTGATTTCAAGACTAAAGCCCTGGGAAAATTCTTTGCTTAAAATTTTCCTAGAAAATGTAGTCAACAAGTGTTTATCACAGATGTCCCCCACCCACACATGCACACGCACAAAAAAAAAAAAAAAAGAAATACAATAAGAGGGGAAAATATCACTTTAGTTTAACATTAACTATTTGGATTCCTCTAGCAAAAATATTCAAAATTATATCTTAGATTTTTTTTTTTTTTTTTTTTTTTTTCCAGGTTACTATTAAAATAAAGCTGCATGCTCACTCTCATAAACATAACTTTTTTTTTTTTTTCCATGTGTCTGTTGTTTCTGAAAAAAAAATCACCCTTCTTAATAGGCATGTTCTAACACCTTTTTTACTCTCTTAATATTAACTGATTAGTAACTCTTGATCAAAAGAGTAGCAATATAAGTTCATCATGAACATGACTTCCCCTCCCATTTAGCAAAATAATCAAAGTATCACTTACTTCTCTTCTTTACCCACTCCTTCATAAGGGTTGAAATATTTGTTCCTCTTAGAGCAGGTTAGCTGTCTAGGTTTGTGCCATCTTTCTCTTGCTTTTAAAGAAAAACATGTTTTTATAGTTACTAACATAATTTGGGAGTCATTAAGCTTGTCAGGTCATATCCTATTTCTGAATATTGATTAATTGCAAATAAGGAGAATACTATAAATAATATTCAGTGGTTATCTCCCTTGATAGATTATAATTATAGTGTGCATGAATGCTAATCCTAAACGGTTGGAAATTTTTATTCTATAAGTTAAAGAAAGCATTGTAATAGTATTGTTAACAAAAATTGTGCTATTGTGGCTTATATATATATATATATATATACGTGCACACACACACACTGTAGATTTATGTAACCATTTTAATCATGTGATAAAGGGTTCTTATTTTCATCAATTTCTTACAAAAAAAAAAGGGTTTTTAAAGAATATATACTTGGCAAAAGCACTAAGGAATTCTACTGCTAACAAATTTCACTCTGTTCCTCTCATGTTTCCTATTTTTAAAAAAATATATAGCAATTTTATGTATAGCCAATTACCTTTTGTATATTTTGAAGAAAAAATATTTGTGGGCCCTTTATATGTATTATGTAAGAGTTATTTTATTTATTTTTTTTTTTTAAGCTTCTTAAAAAAAAAAAAACTTCTGAAAAGTGTGGGAAGGGGCAGGGAACCCTAAGTCTTAAGGTTCTGTAATATAGTGTCCTCAGTCTTGCCATATTTTCTTCCATTTGACTTGAGGCTGTCTCCTCTTGTAAAAAAGAGCAGAATTTTATTTAATATCTCCCTTTACTATTTTTGTCATAGCAGATGTTTTATGGGGTTGCAGTGACTAAACCTGTCAAGAATTAATCCACCTACATAGCTCAGCTATACACACACACACAGTGCCTAAACAAAATTTACTTCTAGTATATTTTATATAATTCTTACTGTCACTAGAAGTATTTCTGTAGAACGAACTAGGTTTTTTAATTAGCATACATCTTTATTTTAATATTGGGAGAATATAACTCAAAACCTGGCAAAAATGTTGGTGCATTTTTGTGCACTATTCATATTATATTTATCACACATCTTTTTGTGTGTGTGTGTGCGCGCATTATAATTTGCAAGAAAAAACTTGACAAAAAATAAATATTCTTTAAAAATCTACCCCCCCCCCAAAAAAAAAGAATGTTGGTACTTCTTTATGAATAGATTTATTCATAAAAAGTGTATTTTGTAAAAGCTTGAAGAAAATGATTTTAATTTTAACTTTTTTTTTTGTATGGGCACTTTTATTGATAGTACACACATGAAACTCTAGTCCCCTTCGAAGTAATCTCCTCCAGCTGCAATGCACTTGTACCGTTCTAACAACTTCTGGAAGGTTCCATGCAAGTCCTCTTGTGTGAGTGTGTCAATGACCTTTGTCACAGCCTCTTTCATCTCAATTGTCTCATAACGACAGCCTGTGAGCTTAGGGAATAAGCAAAAGTCACAGGAAGCAAGGTCTGGACTATAGGGAGGGTGAGGAACTGTCTTGATGCCCATCTTGGTCACTTGGTGACAAGGATGGAGTTGTGGACTGGTGCATTGTCCTGGTGGAAATGCCACTGAGCCGATTTGAAGAGTGCTGGCCTCTTCCAACAGAATCTCTTCCTGAACTCTCTTAAAACCTCAACATAGTAACCCTAACCCTTTGGCCAATCAACTCTGATGTATTGACTTCCTTACTCCTCCCACACCTCTCATCATCCCTCACAGACTCCGTGCCTTCCTTGAATCTCTTATGCCCTTAAAAACTGATGCTTGATTCATGCAAGATGGTCCAAAAGCAGTCTAAAACATTCCATACGTTTCTGTGGTATTTTTTCCAAGTTTAGAACAGAATTTTATTGCATATCGCTCTTCTAAAGTGTCCTCACGTCCAGATTGCATTTTTGAAATTGACCAGTTGTGACAATCAGTCTTTAGTAGGGTGTATTCCAATTGCTGCTGTAGCTGTTCATTTGAACCTGAAATCATAAAAAATTTGTCAGTCATCTCATAAGATGTATAACAATAACATACTGAATGTTCAAGGGTATATGAAAATTTTTAATGCCTGTACACAAAAAAAAGTCTGGAAACTTATTAAATGCACTACGTATATAAACTTAGATACAAGCAAATTTGGAAATTAGATTGTGCTGAAGTAATTAATGTCTTTCATCTTAATTTATTTATTGTTATGCTTGAAGTTATTTTGTGTGAATATAATGGTTTGTTTCTCCTACTTGTTTTTAATAGAATACCTAATATTCTTGACTTGTCATGTACTGTGTTAATCTTAGCTTAGTTTAAAAACTTGAAGTATAAGGCACCCAATGAAAATCAAATTCATTTTGCTCTTTTAGCCTAATTAGATATTAGACTATGCAAGGTACCCTTTTAAAAAAGCTAACCCTAGCTTAAATTTGATGAACGGTGCAAGTATAGAGCACTTGGTGAAGGTCAAAATCACTATGTAATTGATCTGTGATACTAACTTGCTAACTATTAAACTATGATGAGGTACCTTGATGTAAAAGTTTCTAGCATTTTTGTTATGAGTTCCTGGCATAATTAATCTTTCGTCATTTTAAATCCATAACTATACTCAAATTTAATAATAAAGTTATGTTTCAATTTGTTTAAGAACTTTGGTTGACAATTTGAAGACGCCATGCTTTTTGTCTCTACTTGCTGGCTTAGCTTCCATCTTTTCTCTTAGCATGTCTGCTGGATCTTGCATTCCTGAGTTAGCCGACATTATTCATGCTGCAATTTTGAATTTGTAAAACCTATTGTTGTATAGTTTAATGTTGAATATATATGTATAATAGTTTAAAAGGTGGGAATATCAGGGTTTTTTGGGGTTTTTTTCTTTCATCACTTTTGTTGAGGGTTTTAAACAGCAGCACACCTACCAATATAGAGAGTTAGCTGGCAGTACTATCTTTGCATAATAAAATCAGAATATTTCCAACTGTTGCTAATAATTTTAATTGTCAATTTCTTTAAATATTAACTAAGTTTTTCATTCAATTTTGTGCTCAGTGTGGCTAACATAAGTTAGTGTCACCAAAAAAAATAATTTAAAAATGTTGCTGATGCTTAAAGTTTAAATTTTAATTATCTTGGGTCTTATGTAATGAGGTTTGAAATGCCTTCATTGTTTATTACTCTGTGGCTCTATATAGGGAATTTTTTCAGAACAAAAACCCATTTTATGTCATCCTAAATTCATGCACATTAATAATAAATAGTCATTGTTCTCTCAGTATTTTTTAAAGAGAAAAGTGTTTTTCGTGTGTATAGGGACTCTTTGGTTTGGTCAAGCGTAACTGCAGTTGGTTTGCCTGAAATAGCCCGACTATCCTTTCTTGTTTTCCTTTTTCTCCTCTATTTCTGGCTGGATTGGTGGGAGAGGGGCAGTTGCATCCAAGCTCATGTTTTTTTATTCAAACTGTCATTCCTCTCTCTCTCTCTCTCTCTCTCTCTTTTAACTTGCTGGGTCATATTGATTGGTATTCATTGATTCATTACAGAATACCCATTAATCAATAAAATGGGCTGAATATATATCTGAGATGATACTACTACTGTAAAAAAAATTCAATGTTTATTTGGTAGTGGCACTGGGTTTGTTTGTTTGTTTGTTTTTTTTGTTTTGTTTTTTTCACCTTGAAAGTTAAAATAAGATTTAGACAAAAAGCTGCAAAAATTCATGAATTACTGAAATCTGTATTACCTTTTGACAATTTCATCCTATTGAATTCAGAATGTATGTAATTGAATATATTCATAATATAAATAAAAACAGTATTTTTGTTTTTAGTCATATTTCCCCTATTGATTAGTACATATATTAACTGATTTACAATAAAATCTTGGAGTTACTTCCCATGAATTCTTAGTTTTGTTTTCATAGAAAAATTTTCTATGGTAAAATACAATTTAAAAAAAAAATTATACCAAAGTGTAAATATTCCTCTTGTAAGCCTCTTGAAAAAACACAAAACCAGAAAGGTGTGTGTTTATAGGTTTTTAAAGGCAGTATAATTCTGTGTAATACTAGAAATCTATTGCTTAATAGTTTGCTTAATATCTTTTATAGATTTTTCTCTTCCCTCACAATTTGTAAATTGAAATTCTCTCAAATATCTTGTATTTTAAGTATTATTTTATGAGCAGGGAATAAAAGTAACTTTATCTAAAGAAATTAATGTAAGTACAAATGTTTAATTGAATTTTATACTCTAATCCAGTGTTGTTGAAATTTTTTTTTTTTTTTTTTTTTTTTTTTTTTTTTTTTTTTGCTGAAGGATATTTCTTTCCTGACATGGCTATTATTAGAGAAATGTTTTACTATTTATATTTATTTTGCAATACATGTGAATAACCTTACTTCTGTGGCTCCTCAACTCAATATTTCAATTTTATCTGGCTTCACCTCAAAATATGACATACTGTTGTAGGGATTGCATACACCCTAGTTGAGAACTTGATGAAATATGTAATTTTCATTTTTTAAGTTCTTTTTAATAAGATTATAACTTGAATCAATTTCTGAGCAGTGGATTTGATCTATGTGAAAAAGTAATTCATTTTCATAAATTCTTGCAGGAAAAAGATAATCTTTGATGAAAAACTACACCATATAAAAAGTTGCCCACAGCTATTTAAAATAGAAATTAAGCCTTAATATTCAATATAAATAAAATTATAGTTTATCTTATACTTTTAGTAAAAATATCAAATTAAATGTTTTTGTTCTTATTAATTTTATTAATTTTTACCTTTTTCTAAATAAGATAAAAAATGAAAATATTTTTATTCTTGAGTTTTGCTGCTTCTTGATGTTTAATAATCTGAATTTTTAGATGCTGGTTAAATCTCGCTTTTTAACTCTCTACACCAACTTATCAATTTTATGTTAACTCTTATAGTAAATATACATAAGATGTC
>OY757921.1:57901073-58148573 GCA_963585895.1 Sepioteuthis lessoniana
CTGATCTGGAGAGCCACTGGCTTGCTGAAAGACTTGCATACCTCGGCCGGTCCTTGACAGGGGACTCAGTGTGGAGACGAAAGGCGAGTCGGACTTTTCCTCGCCTCAAGTCAGACCCAAAGGCTGAAGGTCGACGTAGGCCTTTGGGCGAAGCACTGTTTTTTAGCGAGTGCCGAAAGGCCCTTCGTAACCTTCTTGGGTCCAGTGACCTTTCATGGCCTCGGAAAGAGCTATATCGGGAGTTAGTGGTGGGTTCCGCTTCTGATCCTCTTAGCGAGCGGCGAGGCTGGACGGCGGAGGAGATCCGCTCTCACTGGAATTGGGCGCCAGGATCGAGCTTCTTGAACAACTCCGAGTTCTCGCTCACCTGGCGACTTGTACGGAATGCGTTACCCCTTCTCGGCTTGAACTACAAAGCGGGCCTAGCAGACATGCCTGATTGTCCTCGCTGCGCCAGTGGATTGGAAGAAACGGCTGAGCACGCCTTCTACTACTGCGAGCGAGTTCGCCCGTTTTGGGATCACGTCGGGGAGTGGACGGCTCGCATCGAACCCAAGCAGCTCGTGCTGCTCGACGTTGGTTACGTCGTGGACAACGTTCTTCCTCCGTTTCAGGGTGAGAAGCGTGTGGTGTTTCTCGCGATCCTGGCTGTAGCTCGAATGGTGATTTGGAACACGCGAAAGAAGGGATTGTATGACGATGCAAACTTTTCTCATCGCGATCTGGTTTTGTATTTTCGGCATCAGCTGAGGGTCAAAATCAGATGCGATAGAAAATGCTTGGATCGCATAACATTCAACAGAAGGTGGGTGAATGCAGCGAGCCTGGTCGTACGAAAGGGGGCAACGTTGGAGTCATCCTTCCCTCCTCTGCCCGCTCATGGCGTCTACGGTACGGGTCCTTCGGGACCCCACCCCCGGTAAGTAGGCAAAGTTTTTTTCCCCTTGTAACCTAGTTAGCAGTATGTTGTCAGTCATTGTCCCCGTCATCTAGTCATTAGTACTCAAGATCTTCCCCATCCCCATTATTTTTTGACCTCAACCTGTATCCCAGTCCGCTTTTACTGAAGATCTTGAACATTCATATGTATAAAAATCATATTACCGTCTTGTATCGACCCATACCGTGCCCGACCCGTTATCTTCTTTTTTTCCCCCCTATAGATTAGGATCCCAGTCCCACCTAGGGCAGGTCCGACTTGTTTCCGGTTCTTTCGCCCCGGAAAACAGTCGGCCTCCAATTTTATAGACGGGGGGATGGGAGGGCAACCAAACGGGGGATTTTTCCTTGTTTCCTTGTTTTTGTATATATTTCCGGGTTTTTCTCCCATCCCCATCATATGAATTCATTTGTAAAAAATCACAATTTGTAAATAAAATCATGCATCACTTCCGGGGTTTTAAGTAGGTCTTTCTTCATAGAGCAAACGTGGTATTTTGGTGGTAGCAGCGCGCAAGGCGACGGATGAATGACTATATATTGTATTGTTGAATGGGTCGGCGAATGTGGCTAGCTAGGTTCCCTTAGTTAAAACATAGATAATGCAAGACCACACCCTTCCCCTTCCTCCCAAAACTTAAGGCCTAGTGCCTTCCTGTAAAATTTCTACAGGAAATAAACAGTTGCGTTCCTACACCACAGACTTGTTCCCTCACACGACCCGTGTTAAGGATTCTTCACCCCGTCTGGCGCCTGCCATCCGATACATCAAACGCTCTCCGCAGCTACCAACGTATCCTGATTCCGAGAAAACCATCCCTTCACCACAAGACAAGTACAGTACATGAACTTTGTAGCTACTGCCACTGAATTCATTCTTTGACTGTGAATGTATTTCTCCGTTCTACTCTCTGTACTTAATCTATCTATAAAAAATTTCTATAACATCATTACTGTGTTATTGTGAGTATCTATACGTTCTTTGTTTTGCAACCATACGCATTTCTCGCCCACAACTCAGAATATAACACAGTCACTTATAGGATTATTTTAACAAATTATGCTTTGTATTTGAATTTATTAACAATGGACACGGGCAAATATCGTGGAAATCAATTATAAACTCCGGCATTTTCTCAGGGAAGCATTTAAATGTCTTCTTTATACGACAAGAATTATCTTGCTGTTTTTGCAGAATCAGTGACATTTAAAAAGTTGTCAACAATGACGTAGCAAGAGGGGTGGATGAATGTTGGAAGCAAATAGTCTGCCCCTCTCTCTTAAGGGGTCGGCACATTAAAAAAAAACAAAAACAAAACAAAACAAAAAAACTCTTCAATTCTCTAGGGTGTGATAAAAGTCGAATATCATTATTTAGTATTAGTATTATTTTTTAAAAACTTTATCGTACGACTTGAGGAAAAAAAAAAGATTTTTGCTTTCATTACTTTATTCCACAAACTTCCTTGTGTTCTGAATTGTGTACTCGATCTCTAGTGAAGCGTTGGTAGTTGCTAGTGTATGGTGGTGGTGGTTGGGGAGGAACCCAAAACAAACTATACTGCTGCTTGACGACCCCTGAGCATCTTTTCTACGCCACAAATCCCAATCGCAGATATGTTTCCCTATAACTGAAATGGAAATTTACGTACCTTATGCACTTTGACAATGAAACGACCGAAACTTCGAACTAATTAATTTAATCGTAACATTTATGCATTTCATTTAAAATTAGATCTTTCTGGCGTGTTTATTTTAACATAAAAATAAAAATGAATGAATTTAAGATTATTTGATACATGCCCTGAGACCTTTTTGTGTTCATACCCCTTAATGTAGAACCTAGATAAACTGCAAATATTTTGTTGGTTTTAACAATTGAATTAATGAGAATTAAAAAAAAAAGATTATTTTTTTATTTAATTGTTGACTACATTTTTCCGAATCGATTGATTATCATTTTTGAAGCCACTAATCGTATGTTATATCTATTAGCTAAGACCGTGTATATGACAAAGATCGAACTCACTACTCCGTATCTGCAAGACTAATTTACTACCACAAGGAAATTTATTAATATATTGTTATTTACTAAGCTTTGCTGCTTAGTCTGGCACACCGGTTTCAGGTTGTTTACAGACTCTGTTGTTCTTAAATGGTTACTCATCTTAGAACTAAACAGGATCCTCACTGTTTAACTTTAATGATATGACGGGGTCCGGTGACTTGAGCGTAAGTCAAGATTAGGGATTAACTCTGATTCAAGTTAAAAAATGAAATTCATAGAACGTCTTTAATAAAAGTGACTCTCGGTCTTTTATCTAAAATAATGCCCGTCTTACAACTCATATGTTACATGGGTAAGTACTTCTTATAAATAATTATCCCAAACTTTAATAACAGTGACCCTCGGACTTTTATAAATAACATTGCAAATCAAGACATTCTTAAGAAATTTAAAGTCAAAAGTAGTCATTTATTAAGCTTAGTGGCTGGTTGTCGGCTAGATAGTGACTTAGAAGTCAATCTGGTGAAGGGCCCTGAACTACCTCGGTCGGTGAGTTGTTGGTCGGTCGTCGTCAGTGACCCGAGCAGTGCTTTGAGGACCAGTGAGTAGTCTCCTCCAATAACGCATACCAATGTAATTGGCTTGCCTTGAAAAAGGCAGTTATAATGGCAAGAAGTAGCCAGGAACCACTGGAACGTATAGTGAGGCTGGAACAGATGCTACACTTTAATCCTCATCGCTCGTACTAGGCAGCTGTCTAAATTCTAGCGTTGAATTTATGCTGCAAGCAGTGATACTGTCCGCTTGATTTTTGAAGTAATTTTTGGTTTTAGAAAAAATTAAAAAATAAGAATATAGGAGTAGCTTCAGGCTACAACAGTTTCATATGACAGTCCACGAGTCCTCTAATGGACGTCCTCGTTCTTAAAGAGAAATAATGATTTATTATCTCCCAACTTGATCCTGCATATAATCATATTATATTCGCCTAGACGAGTTGCCTTACTAAGGTTAAAGAGCCTAGTCTGCTTTACTATTTAGTCATAGTTGGGGGGAGCATAGCTGGATTCATACCATTACCGTGAGTATTAGTGCTATGTGAAATGCAAACAGCGTCGTCTAGTATTTGAACTCGAGTTGCCGAATTCATTTCCTACGACGATAACCATTACGAAATGACCGCCTCGAAATTTTCTTTATTGGCGTTTGTCTGTATGATTGTATATTAAATATGTTATAAAAAATTGTCCCTCAAAAAACTCAGTTCTATTTGAAACCGAATATTTGCAGGAACATCTGGAATTATCATTATCACAGTATTCCATACAGAATGTGAACATTTCCATGTACACATTCTTATGCAAATGCATTAAATGCGTCAAGTTTATGAATTTTGATCAGAAAAGCGGAGATATATGTGTTATACACGCTTTTGTATATATATTGAAGAAAGGTTTGTATGTGAGTGCGCATGAAAAAACTATGTACAACGCAATATGCATGTGTGCATGTTTTATTGAGATTTTATTCATTTGTGAGGAAATGTCTGTATACGGGATTAGGATTGTTTATATAACTGTCTTTTCGTGTATGTGTGGATTTTGAGTTGTATACGTATATATACGTGTATGTGTGTATGTTCGTGTATAAAAAGACTTTTGATGGGCATACCTTTTCGTGTTTGGGCAATGGGAAAAACAATTATCTTAACATATCACTTCTTCATCGGTCTCTTCATTTTATCTATCCATCCTCGTTTGGGCATTTCACGTCTAATCTCTTAAAAGACAAAGTAAAAAAAAAAGCCCCCCCCCAAAAAAAACAACACTCGATAATTCCACCCACCCACGGAGCAATACAAACACAGACATCAACAACTGAGTCACTGTAAGAAAACCGAATTTCAAGGCGCTCTACCGTCCTGAGATATCTTCCTCTTGCGTCTATTATTTTGCGAGATTTTGCCAGTTTTGTTGTGGAGTCATTTCTTCACTCTCCACAACTAAAATGACGGAATGAGCCGTTTTTAACAATAGGTAACGAAAACCGAATCCTTCCTTGTAATAAGTTGTGTTCCTTAGATGAATATTTAATGTCTCTATTTTCTATTTGTAAATTTGTTAATTCAATATATTGTTTTGGTTATACAACTTTATCTGATTAAATTGCTGTATTTTGCAAAAACTTACGATGAACAATCATTCATAGAAACTGAATTCATCCATGAATAATATTGTCTGTTGAACAAAATTTTCTTATTATTATCCAAAACACATTAGAAAAGTGACCCCCCGCCCAAAAAAAAACAAAACAAAAACAACAACAAAAAAAAGCAAAGAAAAAAAGCAAAGCAAAAAAGAAAAAACAACAGCAAAAAACTAAAAAAAACCCCCAAAAACTGGTCATGCGCATCAAAATAAGTGCCATTGTTTTTTCAATCTTAACGGGTAAGTTGTGGGGTTTGAAGGTTTTTAGGAGGTCAGTGGCTAAGGGCAAGGCTGTGTTGCCGTAAGATATCTGACTCCATATTTTGGTTATATTATTTTACCCCACGTTGACTGGCTGGTGCAATGCCTTGCCCAAAGAAAGTCCCAAAAGAAATATACAAAGAGAAGAGATAGAAATAGATAAGAGACGAAAACATTTCTTCCATACTTTCCTTTATTTACTTGGTGAATGGACTAACCAACGCTACGTCCCAAGACGTAGCGTGGTGCCCAAAACACCAAACAGCAAAATCGGTGTTGTCGGTTCGACGTCACTACCCGAAAAAGAGGTCGGTTCACAGAAAACCTGAGTATTTATCTCTCTTCACCGGATCCAAATTCGCCACTCCAAAATCTTTCTAATTTTGGCGCGACCGCTTCCCATTGGCTACTTTACTTTTTATTATTTTTCTTTTTTCTGATTTTAACCGGATGGATGCGTGGAGCCTTATGCGTGGCGACGCGTTTATACATTTTGTATCTGGCAGCCGACGAGTCAATATCCGGTTGGGAGTTTTACTGTTAATTCCTAAATCCCCACACATATCTACTTCAAATTCTTGTAATGCAAGATTGTATAATTAGTTAACCGTTATCCGGTTTGATTTAGTTTCTTTGTTTAATGCATATCAACCATCATGGGTTATTTTATGCCAAAGCTGTTCTTGTAGAATGGTACTATTTAAGGCATTGCTGAAAGGATAAGGGAGTTCATGCCTTTCCCAAGAGTCCGAAAGTGAATGTAATAGTGCGACTGGAGTTCGAACTCACTTATTACTATGTCGCAGCCCAGCACGTAAGCCACTACGCCACGGAGATCGCCAACCTTCATCAGATTTCTATCAATAAATATTGACTTTTTCATTCATCTTAATCATTCATGCATATTTTGTGCCGTTCTTATAAATCTTAGAATGTATAATATATTTCGATTGGTTGATTTTGTATATTCTTTATTTCTAATTTGTCATTAACTTCAATTCGTAATTCATAAAGCATCAAGAAAAGATAAAGAATTTTAACTTTCTATTTTATAGGTGAAATCTACAGTTGGTTCTATTTTGATTAGATATTTAGATAATGATATCTGATATTCTAAATGTTAGAAGTGGACCGTAGATTAAGATGTATTTGAAATGTTTTGCCCAAAACGACTGACTAAACAGCCATACATTTTACCGATTAAATGGAAACTGAAAATCACATACCTTTACTAGATTCTCTAATAATTAAAATTAATGGCAAACCAGAAATAAAGTAGATATAAGATCGATCAGCAAAAATAGTCACGTATATTTCAACCCACATCCTAGGAAAATATACTATTCACTAAGCGTGGTTCAGTATTTTGTTGGGACTATTGGAAGTTATAGATTAAACTTATATTCATTTGAATGGAATGAATTATGGATGGTTGGTTACTTGGTATTTTATGGCATATCAAACTTTGCGGGTATTTAATGCTAAATCCTGTTTTATATATATATATACAGGGCACAAGGAGGTTTGGTTTATTATTCTATTCGTTTGTAGATAATTATTGTCGATGTTGGTCTTTGGTCGTTGGTTTTAGGTTTAAGTATCTGACTCCTTTGTTCTTCTTTTAACCACATTTATTTATCGGCTTCTTTGTCGTTGGAAGGCTGCGAGAGAACTTAAGGAAAGAAGGAAGGAGATAAAGATACCTTTAAACTCAAAACTTTATTTCAGAGTTTAACGACAATTCTGTGGGCAGGAAATTCTTCCTGAAACTAATAGAAATAGTTGTGTCTCCCAGACAAGGTGTTGAAATATATTGAAATCATTTTCAGTGAGGGTTAAGTTTAAGGTTGGTAGTTATGTCCAGTAGGTGTTTTCAATGAAATACGTTCGGCAGTGGTGGCTTGCTAACAGCAGACAATCTGCTGTGAAGTCCTAGGACTTGGCAAACATGTACGCTACCTTGCTAGTTGGAGAGTGAAAGAGGGTCTTACAGTACTAGCCGTGAAAATTGAAGTGAGTATGGATTTCTTTTTTTTTTTTTGTGCAAGGAAATCTGTCTTTCAGGCATGCGTGGATTTCGTTTCCTGTCAGAGGCTTCTGGGAACTGCTGCATTTCTTGAATTTAATTATCTTATTTTTTTCTGTTCCTACCCACCCTATATATATATATATATATATATATATGATTTGCAATCGAATAGTTTGAAGGTAATTTTATTTTCAAACGAGTTTTTAGAGTTCACTTGTTTGCACACAGTTAAATGGTTCCAAGCATTGCTATCTAACACGGACAATTTTATTTGATATTAATCATTTGTTTGCACTTTTAATGCTTTCAAGTATTCCTATTTAACGTTAGTAATTCTATTTATCAAGTATTCCAATGTAATATAAATACAGCTGAATGGTTTTAATTAACTAATAATAATCCTTAATTTTATTTGACCCATAGATGGGAGCCTAACAGGTACTATCACTCTGGCTCGGGGTGGACCTAGGAGTAATGGTAAAGAAAGAGTACTCCACATTCACCAAAGGTCGAGGACTTGAGCCTCACCATCCGATGCAGTTTTGTATCATATCTAGGACACTTATTGGCAGGGGGGTGTCTTACACCTCCAGCCGACAGGGCAAAAATGAATTATGAATTACTGATATATATATATGTGTGTGTGTGTGTGTGATCACTATACATAGTGTTGGTTGAATGGACTCAAAACAGCTCTGAAATTGTCCACATTAAATAAAAGTACCTACGAGATCATAGAGTACTTCTAAACACCCTGTCAAACAGATACACTACTATAATCCCTGATACAGCCTTAACATGTACCTAGTCTTCAAAATTCATTTGTATTATTAAATATAGATGACATGATTTTGTGGAAAGATAAGTCGTTTACATTCTTAATTATCTTTTATTTTGTAGGCGCAAAAGTTTCCAGTGAAAACCAATTTTTAACTCTGTTTCTAATTTTGAACAAAAAGTGATAGAAATTTTAACCTACAAACCTAATATTCTCAACTATTACATCATTAAAGAGGTACTAATCGATTGATTCGCTCACCCGATCGTGACACCGACTTCTTCTACATTCGCTGGAGTTTTGCAAGGAAATACATTTTGATATTATCAACTACAATAATTTACCATTAAAAGTTCAAAGAAAGTATTCACTAACCGTTCATATTTGTTGTGGATAGAAAAAGAAAATTAAAATTAGATTAGAAATAAACATTACAAAATGCAGAAATTCCCAGAAGCCTCGTACAAGAAAAGGAGCGACGCATGCACAAAAAGAAACCCTCTTAGCAAAAGGAAGAGGCCTGTTCTCTTTCAGCAGTGACTAGCGGAGTGACAACATCTAAATCTTTCTTGCTACTGGTGGAAGGCACCAAACAATGGACTCATCAAAATCACAACTGAGACACCATATAATGGACTTAACAACTATACCTGAAAAACACCGGATTTAGACATATATCTCTCCAAAAGCGTCTAACACATTGTTAACGCTTTAAATACCAAATTTGTACATATGTACCCAAGACTGACCCACACATTTTTACACCTTGACTTGGAGACGCAACCATTTCATTTGGATTCAGGAAGAATTTTTTCACCCACTGAATGGTTGTTGAACCCTGAAATAAAGTGAAAATATAAAAGATATCTTGGCCTCCTATCTTCTTTTCCAGTCTTCTTTCCATATAATTCCTTTACAACCTTCATCTCCAAAAAGTTTAACAAGCAAAATAACATGGGGTAAGAATAGAGTAACCGAAAATAGAGTCAGATAGCAAACAACAACAAAAATTGCCTTGAAATCCCCATAATGGTGACCTCAACGCTAAAATTTGAACCTCGTTTAGCGACTCAGTTTTCTTCGTCGGCAACCATTTGCACCTATTACCCCTGTAGGTTCTGGGGATTAATAACAAATAAATGAATAAATAAATAAATAAATGTAGCAACTGCTGGAAGCCCGCTGACAGGAAGTGAAATACGTTTATGCCTGAAAGATAGACTTCCTGACATCAAAAAGGAATTCTTTGTTCCATTCAGCCGTAAACACTGCTCTCGTAATTCTTAATTATCTTTTATTTTGTATGTGCAAAATTTCTCATAGCTGTTAGCAGTGTGTTCTCGTGCTGATTAGGTCCCGGGACCTGATAGCCATATCTCCGGCTAGCAAGCCGCCTCTTCAAAAATATTCTGCTGAAAACACCTTCTGGATAAACGATAAACTTCAAACTTTTACCATCGAAAATGACTAATATATTTTAACACCTAGTCTGGGAAACGCAACCACTTCTACTGATCTAGGAAAACGTTTCACGTCACAGAATGGCCGTGAACCCCAAAATAAAGTTTTGAATTAAAAGGTATCCTCGTCTCTTTCCTCTCTTTCTTAAATTCTCTTGCAGCTTTCACAGACAAAGAAGAAAACAAGTTAATAGAAGAAGAAGAAGAAGAAGAAGATCATAATCATTTCCAACAGAACCCAACAATTAACCACCAATCCTTATCTAAACAACGAAAATAAAATAACAAAACCTTCTTGTACCCCTTGTAAGGAATACAATGAATAATTATCTCTCTTCAATAATTAGTATGTCCGTTAGGAATCCCATAGCACTAGAAACCCTTTCTGACCCTCTATTTGCCTCTGGTATTTGAATTGTAGAAACGTTGTCTTTTACTTTGCCAAAGTACGGTAAAACCCCACAGCTATCAATTATTTACCTTTAACAGGTAAGCCGTTTGTGATTTTGTTGCCTTTCCCCATTCTGCTTGTTCATGGAACAAAATGTTTATAGTTTTAGTTGTTGGGACGAGTTTATGTATCTTTACTTTTAATACCACTGCTATGTATTTTGTGTGAATCAAACATTAAATGTTCTTGTAAGGGTAAATGCACTTATCTTGCCTTCCTTTCCGTTCTGTTCAGTATTAATATATCATAGATATACTTTTACTAATATTAGTCCTTGGTGTGTGTAGACTCGACAAAATATCATCCTTACTCCCAAGCTTTGCCAATACTTCTTAAATAAGTAGAAATTTGAAGGAATTAATAATAATAGTCATACAAAAGAAATCCTTTTGTTTTCTTTAGGTTGTGTCGCCATTCCGATTGTGTCCGAATTTTGCCATTATTTTGGATCCCAATGCCAGGCAAACTGCCCCAAATCTTTGGTACACCAATGGGGAATTAGTCTTTGTACATCACCCAGTCAAAAATGCTGTCCACCCGACAGTCTGGTGCGTAAAATTATTCGCTATAAGAATCGAACGCAATCTCGAATGCAGACAAATTCAACGCCACCGAATAATTCATCTTCCCCTGTTAAACCGATAACATTTCCTAGCATCGATAATTCTAACTCTTCAAAAGCTTCACCATTCATGGAAAACATTTTGAAAGATGGTTTGTACCATTTTTTTGTCGCTTTGTTTATTTTATTTTTATTTAATTCAATTTATTTTTTCGTTCAACTTCCAAATTTGATTTTATACGAACAATGAAAAAACGAAAGAGAGAGAGAGAGAGAGAGAGAGAGAGAGAGAGAGAACAGTCATAATAACTAGGGAGTGGTTGTTTGTCACTTCCTAGTAAATAGCATAACGGTTTGCTATTAAGCAACCAAATTTGGTATGTATACTTATTGGACATTTGGGAAATTTTTAACGTCAAACCTTTCTGTTCTTTAGGAAGAAAGAACGGTTTTCATTAAGAGGAGTCTCTAATAGGGAAAATTAATCAGGAGGAAGCTATCTTGCAGCTAGATGTAACTCGACCTATAGAATTTAGATTTCAAATTTTCAAAAGAAAAAATATTTCGGAAGATTTTGTTTTACTTGGGAATTTCACGGTTTTGCTTGTGCATTTTTATAAATTTACCTTAAAAATAAAATAAGTATTCAACAATTTATTTTTTAATTTTAACTTATTGTCTTGTTATTCAATGCTGAAGAAAAATCACGAAGATAAAGAAAAAAAAATCGTAAAAGATGTCATTATTTATGAAGTAATTGTTGATAATTTGATTTAAAAATTTTTTTCAACATTAATGTGATTTTATTTAATGATAGTATTATTTAATTACATTATTTTGTGTATTATACACCTTCAAATCTTCAAACTTATTTTTAGAACTAGTTGAACAAAAAACAATTCTAAAACTAGAGTTCCCTTTCTTGGATAGACATCCAAACCTACAGAAATTAGATCATTATTGGGGTGAACGTGAACGAAGACCCAATGCTATGATAATTAGATTGGGAATTGTACTGGAGATTGCTTTATTGTCTAAGAGCATTTTAAACGGTATTCTGATAATAACTACTTGGATCTTGCCAGAGAGCTGAAAAACTGCGGAAGGTGTCGGTGATATTTACCCGTGCCTCCCACCAGGCAGGATTTGACACAAGGTCTTTTTTACAGAGAGGATTTAGAGGTGGGGGAGGTTGGGCACAAGCCGAAACTCATACTATGCTAGACAATGATAGTCATTGGATCACAATGTGGAATGTGAATCTATGCTAGCCTTTGTTAAGTTTCCCGGAACGTATGCCAGGTGACCTTGTTGGTCATATATTCACTAGACTCGAATGTCTAGTACAATGTGAATCTATGCTTGTAATTGATACTCCACCTGGTACAAATGTCAGACGATCCAGCCGAGGCTGGGTACCTTCTAATCAAGGAAGGAGTTGGTGACGTAGGGATAATACTTCTAATGGTGTGACCAAATCTCTTCGCTCCTACCCAGACAGCCTAAAGCGACAGAGACGCTTGCGCCCCAACAAAGCTTGTGTCGTATGGCTCACGATATCATGCTTGTTGTAAGTCTTCGCACAACTACTTCCATTCTATCTCATACGCACGTAATTAAGGATTCTCAACTTATACCAAAATACCTTTAGAACATTCCTTCATACGAATTTTTATAAGATTTTTCTTGAATCTCATATCATTTTTGTATTCGTTCTAAGTTTGCTCAGCTAGTAAAATATGTTGTTGTTAATCTATTGTGAATTATTTCTTGTATTATTATACACTAGGGAATATCAAACCTTAAAATATTCCTTCTGCTACAAATGTCCGAATTGTTTCCTTCTCATAGTCAATTTCGGCGCTGAGTAATAGAATTTAAACACGAGAAATATACAAAGACAAACCTCAATGTTTGAAGGTTGTCACACATTAGAGTAATTACAATTGTTTTTCGTTCGCTTTGAACGATTCTCAAAAGCCTGAAAAAAAGACGGGAGAAATTGGAGATCAAAAAAGAACTGAGACCACAGCACTTTAACTAGAATACTTAGAAGAAACTTGAAGACTTAAGAAGACATCTCTCTCATACAAACTTCAGTGAAAAACAACCAGTTAAAACTTGTGTGAAAAATTCGAAATACTACTACTACTAATATTAATAATAATGATAATAATTATTCATTTTACACATCTTTTGTCTTAGACTGTGGTATTCCTTTAATGAATAAAAGATACCGACGTGTTGCTGGCGGCACACAGGTCAGCCGCAAAGTACTTCCTTGGATTGTGGTGTTGAAAAATGCGTTCCAAACTTTTTCATGCCAAGGTGCGCTGCTTTCTGAAAGATGGGTCATCACAGTTGCACATTGTTTTCGAACGTGAGTCTTTCTTCGCTTTTTCTTTTTCGTTTATTGATTTTATGAATGTTTATCATTTTTTTTTGTCTTTTCACAAAACCTCGGTCTCCCTTGGTATTGTGAGTAGTGCATGTTGTCAATGAAAATGTAAAAACATGCACTAAGTCATGAATGATCACAAATACTACTTATATATATATATACATATGCGCTCGTAGTGTAATGGTTATCGTTGTAGAAAATGGACACAACGACTCAAGTTCAAATTCTGGACAAAACTGTTTGCTTTTCACAAAATACTTACAACTTTGGGAAGGGTATGAATCTAGTTATGGCTTAATAGTTGGGCAGTTTGGGCTCTTTAACCTTGGATGGCTCGACGGAGAACTCTGAATTCAAATCTTTTAAACTCTACTTGTGTCACATCCTACTCGTGTGGTGGAATTAGGTATATATATATATATGCAATACAAAAAATAAAAACAACTTATGTTGTTTCTTCTACATTGTTCAGTATCAGCGCTAGAGCGACTAAAAATCGAATGCAAATCGATATTAAAATCATTTTTTTAATCTTAAAATTCTTTTAAAGACGTTTAAGTTCACGGCCCTCGCAAGCCTTTTAGCATAACTGCCAGTTTCACGATATAACTTGATCGTCAAATGCTTGTGAAGATAGTAATTAAAAAAAAGGCAGGGCCCGTTAAAAAAAATGGGAATATTCACATTTTTCTAAGTACTATTTCCTTCTCAAGGGTGCGAGGTGTTACAGTTGGGGCTTACAAGCTAACGAAAAACAATTATTATTTACAAAGACATCAAATCATCGATTTATATCGTGAAACTGACAGTTATGCTAAAGAGCTTATGTTGACCGTGATCTTTAACATTTGAAAAAATCCATTTAAAAAAGATTTAATGAGAGGTTTTAATTATCGGTCTGCACACACACGTATATATATATATATACATAGGTTTTTTTTTAAAATACCCTAGCCGGTGGCAAAAGCTGCTCGGTAGCGCCAGGTGTGGCAGTACCGCCTTAAGCTACCGAAACTGTGTTATCACCCTGGATGGCGGCTGATGAGGCTAGGGTATCGCACGTGCTTCCACACGTTGTATGATGAAAATTTGAACACTAAGACTCTCTGGAAAGCAAGATGACTCTTTGGAAAGACAAAGTGACTCTTCAGAAAGTTGGAGTGACATCCTGGAAAGACAGGAATTTTAACAAATATGGATAATACAATGAAAGAAAAATGCCCTCAGGGTGTCTGTAGCGGGGAGGGAGAATATATCACCCATCTTACTTGCTCCTACGGTAACGATCTGGATATGTACCCGGCTACAACGTGTGATTGCGGTAGAAAATTCAACAGCTTGCGAGGAACACGAATCCACAAGGCGCGCTGGTGCGAAGAACGTAATTCTCCTGCCGGAGAATGTAAATCGATTGATGGGCCTATGAGTCCGGTTTACCCCCACAGTATTCACAAGCCCATTGCTGACCATCAGCGTCCTGGAGACATTTTTTGCAAGCCAAGAATTTAGTGGCCCAAAGGTAATCAGATAGCTACCTGGACTAACTTAGACCACGAGCTTTCTTTTTACTCACCACCCATCTTGAGGGCCCATTGATCAACAAATAATATCTTTTAGCGGAATTATATATAACGTTTGTCTCGAGTGCTTTTGGGCAGTAACGCATAAATGAAAGAAAACGAATCAAAAAGATAACGGATATAGAAAGGTTTTCAACACGAATGTTATACACGTGTAACCACCATTCTCGTGTAATTACGCAAAGTCAAGAAACGGTTGCTATGACATCTAACGGCCGTAAGTAAACGCTTTTTAAAATCACAAACTGCACCAAAATGAAGATGAACGAACGTCTAATGTAATGTCCGCTTTTAGTTGATCTTATGTATACATAGGTTTTTTTTTTAGATACCCTAGCCGGTGGCAAAAGCTGCTCGGTAGCGCCAGGTGTGGCAGTACCGCCTTAAGCTACCGAAACTGTGTTATCACCCTGGATGGCGGCTGATGAGGCTAGGGTATCGCACGTGCTTCCACACGTTGTATGATGAAAAAAAAAAAAAATGTGTGTGTGTGTATTTTGGCAGCATTTCTTCATTGATACATATTTGATTGAAAATTATAGACATTTTTTGTCTACATATTTTTTGCTAATGCTTTCGAATTGCTATATCGATCTTAAGATATTCGGCCGGAATTGGTTGATAAACATTCCATAATTAGTTATTTCCCAAGTACTTTCTGCCCAACCTTGGGCAATCATCAGGGGAGGATGTATTATAAAAGTGATGTATGTACATTACAACTTTGTAAGAATGAGCGCTTATATTGGAGTATTGTGTAGTGTTTACTTTTCAAATTTGTTTCTATAAATAGCGTCAGTAGCTAAAGACATTCAAGTACATTAGCACTGGTTTCAAAATTAATTCTATTAAGTTTGGGTTGTATGTTCCTAATATGTAGTGCTTCGAGAATCCGTATTTTTTGCTTGTTATTTTATTGTTCTAATATTGTGTTTTCGGTGTGAATTTTCCGAAATTCAGTTGTTGGGCATGAATGTTTTTTAGATGTTGTGCGATAAAACTGGTATCAGAAAGGTGCATTGTAAGTCTTCTTGATGGGGTAGCTGAGGTTAAACCAACATACATATTGTTGTTTTCAGAGATACAATCTCCTAAAGGACATTTAAATTGATTTATAACGTTAGTTTTTTGCAAAACTCTAATCAAGGGAGAGGGATTATTTTTAATGACTAAGTTGGAGGTTTTAAATTTCATTATAGAATATGATAAGTTTTATTTTTTATTAGGATCAGAAACAATGGTCTGCAAGCCTATCTCACTAACCACAACACTAAATAAGGTGTCCAGTTAAGGCAACTTATTTAGAAGAAAAATTTAGAATTCAGACCACTGCAATAGTTTAAGATTTTAGTACTAGTAAAATCCCTAATGTCAGTGTTTTTTAGGTTCTTTTTTAAATGTTGCAAGATATAAAACCCCAGAGAAAAGTTCTTGTTTTAAAACCTGATATACAGCTTTCTATATAAAAAATATATTAATCTGAAAAAAAAAGATGAAAAAAATAATAAAAAGTATAAGCCTTGTTTTTGTCTAATGCAAAAATAGAAACAACAACACAAACAATAAATTTGAATCAGTTTGCTACATTGAAAAACATAGAAAAAAATAAAAGAAAAGAGAAACTCAATTTCAGTTTTAACCACTGAAAATATCACATATGGGTTATAGCATCAAAATATGACAAGGTTCAGAGAAGCCATGCAGTTTCAAGAGAAATCTTACATGCTCACATCACATTATTATTTCTTATATGGATACATAATTTAAAAAAAAATTCTAGCGATGTATTAAATTTTTTATCCAATTTACAACAATCCAGGGACATATTAACCTCAGTCCTGGTTAAAAGTGCGGTAAGGGTATCCCAAAATTTTTTAATCTTATCTTTTTAATGCAGGTATCATGGTCTGATTTACCAAAACTGTTCTCGTTTCTCAATGATACTTGCACTGGAAAAATAAGGTCTAAAAATAGTTTAGTTTGGGGTTACTCTTACCATGCTTTTAACTAGGAATACATAGAAGTTTTGTTTCAAACCATCAAAAAATACATGAGCTTATATTTTGGTCTCTTGTAAAACATTACTTTATTATGAATAATGTTTATTTTTATTATATTTCAGCATTCTGATGTTTGAGATGAAGTGCAAAATAGTAATGTTTTTTTTCTTATCAAGCTAGCAAAATAAATATTTCTTCTTAATCAACATGCAAATACTTTTTTTCATTATACAGCATTTACAAAAGAAATAGTTTCAGAAATTTCATCATCATCATATCGCGCTGGTAGCACGGATATCCCTGACCCTCTCTCGCCACTCCTCCCTATCGTTCATCGCCCTAGGTAGGTCTTCAGGACAACATCCCGTATCCTCACATAGCTGCTGGAATGTATGTTCGTGCTGGTCGTCCTGCTTTTGCACGGCCATGTGTGGGGGTCCATAAGAGAACATCTCTAATGAGTTCGTCCCTGCTTCTACAGCAGTATCCTGCATGTCTGGTTCGTCTAACTTGAATAGTTTTCGTGATGGGGGCAGGTGGCCGTACAGTTGGTGTCTTGTGGGGTGTTGCCACCAGGACTTGTTTAAGATTGCACGCAGCATTCTTGTGTAATTGCCGTCTAGCTTCTTCTCCAGCCGTTTTGTTAGCGTCCATGTAGTGCAGCCATATAGCAGTATCGATGTGACCGCTGCCTGGAAGAAACTGCGTTTCATTTTATCGGTTAGGTCTGATTTCCATATAATCGATAGCCTATTGATAGCTATCCATGCTTTCGTTAACCTGGTTTCGATGTCCTTTTTGGTTGATTCGACGCTGCTTCCTAGGTATGTGAATTTGTCGACGAGTTTAAGAGGGGTTCCTTCTAGAGTGGAGATGTCCCCCGTTTGATTATAGCACATATATTCCGTTTTGTGTGCATTAACATAGAGGCCTATGCTTGTTGCTGCTCGTTCCAAACTATGCAGTAGTGTTTCGGCTTGGTCAGGTGTATTTGCCAGTATCGCTATGTCATCGGCGTAGTCAGCGTCGGTAATTGTTGTTGCGGGTTATCTTCTGCTTCTTTTCTTCGTCAGTTCGAAGCCATTCTCTCTGATTTTGTCAATCGATGTTCTAAGTACGTAGTCTTGACAAATGATAAAGAGGTACGGGGCCAGCGTGTCCCCTTGTAGTACTCCTGCTACAATGTCAAAGTATTCTGTGTCTCCATCTGGTGATCGTACTTTTACTTTAGTGTTTCTATAGAGAATCGTTATTGCCGCTACGGTTTCTTTAAGTATGCCGTACGATAGTAGGATTTGTTCCATCTTTCCTCTGTGAATGGAATCGAAAGTCTTGGTAAAGTCAACAAATATTAATGTCGCTTGTAGGTTTTTTACCCGTACACCTTCAAGGATTCTGCGGATGGTTAATATTTGTGAGGTCGTGGATCTATTTCTTCGGAAGCCATTTTGGTTTTTTCGATGTTGTCGATTTTGGGTTCTATGCGGTTTCGTAGTAGGGCATTGTAGATTTTGGCTGCTATGGATGTAAGTGTTATGCCTTGGTAGTTTTTGGCTAATCCGAGGTCCCCCTTTTTAGGGATGGGGAGTATGCATCCCTTCATCCATCTATCTATCGGATTTTGATTGTATACTGCGTTGCAGTGTCGGAGCAGTATGTCGTCGAATTGTCTGGTCTTCCATACTTCCGGGGGAATTTCGTCCAGTCCTGCAGCTTTCCTATTTTTAATTTTTCTGAGAACCGAGTCGAGTTCTTCTTGTGTGAACGGTCCTAGTTTAATATCTAATTGTTTGCTAATTATTCTGGTGATTGGTTCATGCGTTATTTTCGGTGGGTTTCCTAGTAAGTTTTCGAAGTGCTGTTTCCACAGTTTTATTCTTTCTTGTTGGGTTGCTGCTTTCAGTTTTGCTTTGGCTGTGTTTTTTCTTCTACTCACTTCGTTTATTGTTTGCCAGGCTATCCTAGATTGTCTATCTTCCACCGAGTCTCTAATCTTATCTATCTGATTTTGAATGTATTCTGTCCGTTCCTTTATATATATGCCTGCTAATTGATATTGTGCCGTTTTTAGTTTTAAGGCATTTGTGTTTGTTGGGTTTTTTCGATAGTTTTTGGAGGCTGTTTTCACTAGTGCACGTTTGTCTCTCACCGCTAAAGTTTCCCATGGGACTCTATATTTTGTTTTGAGTTTTGTTGGAATGCATTTCGCTGCTGCCTCGAGGTGTGCATTGACGAAATTTTCATATTCGTCGTTTGGTGTACCTTCTTCGGTCTTTTCTTGTAGTGTTTCGAATCTGTTCCTTAATTCTAATACGTATTTATCTCTTATATCTCTGTTGTTCAATAGGGCCCAGTCATAGTGTTTGGTGGTTGCTGTTCGTTTGGCGTTTTTTCGTAGGCTTAACCGTATTTTCGCTGTGACTATTCGGTGATCGGTGGACACACCCTCAAAAGAGGAGTATGCCTCGCAATTCATTGCACTATTTTTCCATTTCTTGTTTATAAGGACGTAGTCTATCTGAACTTTAGTATTGTTTGCGTACGTTTATGTCCATAGTTTGCCCTTCCTTTTTTGGTAGATTGTATTGAGGCATGCTAATCTATTTTCTATCATGAAATCTGTTAGATGTTGCCCATTCCTATTTGACGTGTTGTGGAGGCTGTATTTGTTGTTTCCGTTTTTCCCGATTTGGGCATTCATGTCTCCGCCAATGACTAACATGTGTTTCGGGATGCTACGCACTAATGAGGATAGCTCATCGTAGAAGGTGACTACATCAGTTTCTTCACTAACATTGGTAGGGCTGTAGCAGGAGATGATTGTTGCTCTGGGGTTGGCGTTAAAAGTAGCTGCCATCATTCGAGGTTGTATTTTCTCAATGCTATTTAGCGTTTTTAATGCTCTAGGTCCTCTAAGTAATCCTACCCCTCCTACTGCGGCGTTGACAGAGTTTTTCCATGCGGATACAGTGACGAGCGACCAGCCATTGCCAGTTTCGTGATATTTGATATCTTCGGTGTGCGTGTATCTGTGTTCTTGTATGCATATTATGTCAATCTTATATTCTTCGGCCGATGCGATTAGCTTTGGTAGTTGTCCTATTCTATTTAAGGTTCTTACGTTAAATGTCGCTATTTGTAGTGTTTGCTTGCATTTTAGTAGTTTTGAATGTTTGAGCTCTGTAGCTGATTTTTCGAACACTGAGGCCAGGGCTCCAACCTCAGCAGGACGCGCCCCTTTTTTACCCGGTTTGTGTATGTGGTTTGAGTGTGGGTCATGGTTATCTTTCGATGGCTGTTTTATTCTCTTCTATAGAAGCTACTCTTATAGAGGAGCAGCAGTAGTTCCCCGATCGAACTAACGATCCTGAGCGTAATGTCGTCGAACTCACGTCCTGGACCTGTTTAGGTATTTAGTTTGGTCGTCCATGGGTTTATTCAAATACCTTTACGTACATCATGCTGCTTCCCATGTGTACGTAGTAAAAAAAAAAAAATAAATAAATAAAAAAGGGGTGGGTAATTTTGATCTAAATTTTCTTAAGTTTTAACTTAGTTAAAGTCCGAGATTAGGGTACTTTTGTCAGGACTTTCCCTGTTACTGAATTTTTTTTTCTTTCTTTCTTTCTTTCTTTCATACTACCATTGGGAACCGAGGAGGCTTCAGGAATTATAGAGCTGTTAGAAATGACTTTTTTTGGGGTGTTTTAGGCTTTTTCTTTTTCTTCTAAACTAATGTTAGGGCTTTCTTTAAGAATTTTAAAATTATATTATAGAAGAGATTCAAAAACGTTTTGCCTTGTTCGCTGACATTTGGACAGAAGTTTTATAATCAATTTGGGTTTATAGTAGAGTAAGCGTGTCTTTACATTTAAAACGCCTAGTTTAAGCATTATTTTACAAACAAAAATACAGTATAACATTTTGTAAAATTCAGCATTTTAAATTAATAGGACTTAAAGACATACTGACCAATATTGATACATTCTTTCCTGTAGGCACATGAGCTAGAATCCTTCCTTTTCCCTTTAAAGTTTATTTACTTTTAGAGGAACTCTTCAAGTTTATTACAGCAACTTATAAAAGCTTAATGTATGAACCTTTAGTTGCAAAAAACTTTCAAGCTGTTAGGCCTGAATTTTGTGGTGGCCAACTCACAAGTAATCATTGATTAAACTTTACTTTAGCACAAAGCCAAAAGTATGGAGTATTCAGTGAGATCCTATAGATACCCCATCTGTTTGAATGTAAGTATTACCAAGATGGTCATGAAATAAAATTTTCAATCAAACCTATATTCCGTGATCTCCTTAAAGCTGAAGCCCTCAAAAATAGATACAACCAAAAACAACCTACATTACAAACTCATCAACTAAAAATTGCTGCTAAAGAATTACGCAACCACCCCAACATCACCATAAAAAGCAGACAAAACAAACATTTTTGTAGTCCTCAATAAAACAGACTACTATTCAAAACTACAAAATATTCTCGATGACAATACCAAATTAAAAAAAATTAAATCAGAATCCCACCAACCAACTAAAATCAAAAATTATTAAACTAATCACTGTTAATAACGCTGAACTTAATAGCACAAAACTACCTATAATAATCTGTGATTATAAACCAGACTATCTTTACGGAATCATTAAAATACATAAGCCAAATCATCCTCTGCACCCAATTATATCACTGCAATTAAAACAAAACATTAGCATAAGCACATAGGGAAAATATACAAAGCCAAAACATTTACTAAAGACAAAACAAATTCTATACGATATAACTGTTATGGTTGATGAAATGGCGATTGGCGAGTGTTCTAAAAATAGAAAAATGTATTCACACTGCCGCCAAGAATTCAAAATTGGGCAGCAACAATAAGGAACCATTTCTTTTGGTAGGAGGAGATGAAGAGAAAGAGTAGGAGTAAAGAGTTAGAGTTAGGGATAGTAGTTTTGGTGGCAGGTTCGAAAAAGGACACGCGAGGAAAGAAGTTAGTTCACTATTAGAGTCCACGAGGAACAAGTCAGTTGACTACTAGAATCCGCGGTGAACATAACTCAGCGATTTCCGCTCCTGTATCCACAAAAATTAAGAGGTTAAAAAATGCTTAATTACAACTCGATGTAAAAGCCTGATTTTCTCGCACCAAAAATAAAACATCATTGAATCGAAGTTTGTGTTTTCTTCAATAATTTCAACAACGAAGAAATACAACATTACATAAGTTTCCAATAAAGTTTACATTCACCACGTGTGGCTGTCTTAAATTCAACAGGAAACATTTATTCCTAATAAGGTAACAAATTCTAACTTTTAAATCATTGAGACTTATTCTTCATTTACAAAAGTAAAACTACATTAAAAGATTATTACTATTATATATAACTTATCCACGTTGAATACATGAATTAAGTCTGAATATTTGAAAAAAGGATAGCCTGAAAGTGCAATTACATTTACCATGTTTGAGGAATAATTAGTTTAAAACAAAATATATACAAATTAAAGAGAGTACATATATTTTACCTCGTTGACACGATTGGGCTAAGACGATTCTAAATCTATCTCAGTATCTTGTAACTGAGCGAGGATGCGGAGTGATGTACCGCTTTGAAGATCCTGTTCCGAAAGAATGTTTTACGATTCTACCCGAATCTCGTGAGAGAAAGGGCCAAAATTTCTGCGCTCTAGAATCATAGCCCGCCAACTTTCTATGTTTTTTGCCTAAGACCTTTGTGTATTCGTTGTACCATTCTTAATCTCTTTTTAATTTTATCTTGCCGAAAAAGATGAATTTTTCATTTACTGTAAGCATTTTAAACTATTTCAAGTGTCAGAAAACTAGGGGAACTATTTGTCTTCAGAGTAATTTTATTGAAAGTGACAAAGTCACACATGGTCTAAGACACAGGGGTGGGGTTGGCGAAGCAAACCTGCTGATTTTACCAAAAGCTGCTCTGGCGGCGTTGGTACATTTTCTTCTTTTGAAATTCCCAATACGAATATTTACTTTGGATTTGTTTTGTCAGCTGAAACGGAAGAAATGCAGGAGTAACAAAGAAACAAATTGACCAACTGATACTAACCTTTATTATTAAGATTAAAAGTAGTTTTTCTGAGGGAGAAGTTCACCGTGAAGGAATTGTTGCGTTCATAGCTAAGCCCATCTTCTTTCTTTTTGTCCTTTTCGTTGCTGAAAGCTTTTCTTTTTTATGATCGGAATAAGAAAGGCTCAGATTGTTTTTCTAGTCAAAGGCATTCTAGGAAATTATTATTTCGTTTATATTTCTTTTGTCTGGTGTTTTATGATTTATTTTTGTATTATATGATTTTATTTTGTTTTACCGTTATTAACATTTACTTTTTATCTTTATTATTATTATTATTATTATTATTATTATTATTATTATTATTATTTACTCCGTTAGCTGATGGTTTTTTACTGGAGTTTGAGTGATAGCAAGTTTCCTCAAGTCTTCAGGACTCGTCTCAGGATTCTGGCCGCTATCAGCAATGCTGTCATTTGAATAGTCTCTACCCGTCTGCCAACTTCCAAGTCCTCCAGGCCTTTTAATAATCCTTTAGCTATTGTATCTAAAGCACCAATCACAACTGGCACAATTTTCAATTCTTTAGCAAGGTCGAGGTACTTATCCTTCTTTTCACATTCCTTCAGATTTATTCTGTGGTCCGCCGGGACAGCAAAGTCGACAATTTTGCCAATTCTCTTTTCTTTTTTTTTGTTGATTATTATAGGGACTGGTCTTCTGGCCGGGATTGGGTGATTCGTTTGTATGTTAAAGTCCCATAGGAGCTTATGCATGTCATTTTCTAGTACAGGTGCTGGGTTGTGCATATACCATTTGTTAGTATGGTCAAATTTAAATTTCTTGCATATTTCCCAGTGGATCACCTTGCCGACCCAGTCGTATCTCGCCTTATACTCCTTCTGTGCTAATTTGCTGTATTCGCTTATTAAGTGATTGATCGTTTCGTCTCTGTCACAGAGACGAAACGATCAATCACTTAATAGTAGCCTACATTTACAGTTTTGTTGCGTCTTATCTATTCTCCCTTTGATATGATTGGTCCTTATGGCGTTGTCCTATGCTGCTATTGGAATAGATTCCGTTTCTCTCTTAAGGTTTCCTTTTCTTAGCCAGGTCCAGGTTTTCTGGAGTGAGATGTTGTTTATTCGTCGTTTAAAGCGGCCATAGAGTTGTTTTTCTCCCATTTTTGTTTCTTAGTTGTTGTCATTCTATCGTCTATTATTATTATTATTATTATAATTGTTATTATTAAACTCGATTCTTGTTTATTTTTCTTCAGCATGTTTGATCCGTCATTATGGAAAGTTAGTGTCGGACAGGAACATTTGCATATAAGGGAGGAAAGACAACGAGATGTTAAAATATCAAAAATTATTGTGGTAAGTAAGAAGGAAGTTAATTGATTTTAGATTTTATGCAGTACGAATTCGGTTATTATTACGACCATTTTTCTTTGCCGTATTGAATTATATATATATATATATATACACCAATTTTTTTGTCTGCACAACCTCACAGATTCTGATTATTCACCGAATCATAGAAAGATTTCGTGCAAAAAAAATCTCGAGGCAACACTATTGTTCGTAGATTTCTCCAATGCATTTAATTCCATACACCGAGGAAAGAAGGAGCAAATACATTTAGCATATGGCCTCCCCTCCAAAAGAAAAAACTGCTACTGTTATAATGAGGTTTTACATTAACACAAAACAATGGTTCCCTCAATTGATAACGATAGTGACTACTTCGATACTGTTGCCGGAGTCTTGAAAGGAGATACATTAGCGCTAGATTCGTTTATAATCTGCCTAGATAACGTACTTCTAATCTCAGTAGCTCTAATAAAAGAAAATGACTTTACACTAAACAAGGCAAGAAGCAGACGATTTCCCACAGAAACTATAACAGACGCAAACTACGCAGATAATCTAACGCTTCTCGCAAATACACCCGCTTAAGCCGAATTCCCCGCTACACAGCCTGGAGTATGCAGTAGGAAACATTGGCCTCTGTGTGAATTCAAATAGAACCTTCATTTGAGTTAAATGCGAAGGAGGCGTTTCCACATTAAATGGTAAGCCTCTGACCATTTCACATACCTCGACAGAAATATATCATCTACTGAAACTGATGTTGACATGTACCCAGCGAAGGCATGAACTGCTATCGACAGGTTATCAGGTTATCAGTTCGTGATTATAAAGAAATGATTTCTTCGATAAAATAAAACGGGATTTCTTTGAAGCTGAGTTAATACTACAGTATGGGTGCACCACATGGACGTTAACAAAATGCCAAGAGAAAAAAGCTAGATAAGAACTACGCAAAAATACTATAGGCTGTTTTGAACAAATCCTGGAAGCATCAGCCCACCAAACGGCAGCTTTACGGTCACTTATCTCTCATCACAAAAACTATCCAAATAAGACGCTCGAGACATATAGGAGACTGTTGGAAAAGCAAAGGCAAGTGACATTCTTCCGTGGACTACTATTCATGGACACAAAAATTGACCGACCAGCAAGATCTTACGTCAGTTTTGTGCGGATACTAGATGTAGTTTGGAGGACTTTTCATGAGCTATGGATAATGGGGACGGATGGAGTGATAGAGTCAAGAAAATCAGTGCTGTCATCACGATTTGATGATGATAGTGATGATGGTGTATTTCAAGTACGTTTAGTGAGGAATATTGTTACGTGTTTCCTCGCTATGTTGTCGTAAATAAAGGAGAGAAGAACCAAGATGTCGAAAAGTTTTTATGGTAGTTTTTAATGACATCGTGGAAAATGCTGCAAGTCTCGTAGGAAGGAAGGCGTTATGGAGTTGAGAAGGCATTTTAGCAGCTAAATGCCTGAGCAAAATGTGCATCGTTAGGTTAGCAAAGGCCGTGTTTGCTGGTCAAGGACAGGAATGATGTAGTCACCCACGGATGTGTGATCCTGGTTGTTTGGGGAGAGAAGCGTGAATGTCTTCAGAAAATGTTGCCCACGGATGAAGTAGCTGGATGTCTGAACGAAATTTGCGTCGCAGTTGACATAGCCAAAGTTGGGGGCGACGTAAAGTTGTTCCTATCTGTGGCGCATTGAATTCATCTAATTCATATTCAACTGGGAACCCTTGGTCTAAGAGAATAGACTCAAGAGGTCCATAAATTAGATGGCTTTCCTCATGGTGTCGTGATGCTGCTTCTATGAAGGGAGCGGATAGTAATTACGTCTGTCCTGTTCGAAAAGGGTTCTGAGGAAGGGAGAGTTTAGCGGGCTTTCCCGAATTTGGTGCTGCTCGGAAAAATGATCAGGGCTGAATAGGATGTCATCCTCATTGGGTGAAAATATGCGTCGACCCTAACGTTCAAATTAATTTACGCGCCTAACAAAAAACGAAGTTCTTTCTGCTACATATGAAATATTAAAACTGTTGTCGATCGTCCGTTGAGCTACTATTCAACGCGTCTGATTTTGTTAGGAAAAACATGCTGAAAAGTAGCTCCCCCGAGAATCGACAACGAGAAACTTTTAGTTGTGAGTTTTTATCTAGTTTTATTATCTTATTTTCTACTCAAAATATTTCGTGATATTTCTCTGATTTTTTTGTGCAAAAGATTTTACGGATTAAAATCGCTTTTAGCGTTAAATTCTAATTATATCTAATTATATTTGTAGCGTCTTAACTCTTTTAAAAACGTTTTTTTCACAAAACCCTTTTTCTGATGATGACCGAAGGTCGAAACTAATTAAAAAATTAAATTAAAAAATTAAAACTAATTAAAAAATTAATAACTTCAAAGAAATATTCCTATTCATGTCTCGCTATTGTTCATCTCTCTCTCTCTCTCTCTCTCTCTCTCTCTATATATATATATATATATATATATATATATATTTATCTTATTTTTGTCTGAGGAAATTTCACGGAATATGCGCTTTTAAACTCTAAAAAACATTTTGAGATAAATCCTTGTCGATTTCAATTTTGAAATTTGGTGAATATCATTACATTAACAGAATTTGTAGAAATATATGAAATGTAATCTTACAATAAATTAAAATTAAAACTTGAATGGAACATTTTAAAATTCGGTTTTGTGAAGAAAGTAGCCCACTTTTGTAGATGAATATATTTATCTGATCTTTGAGAAAAAATTGCTGTAGGGCAAACGCTGCCGGGTTGCAAGGTCAAAGTAGATATAACCCGATTCCAACCAAGAATAATTATAAAAGCAATCAACTAGATAATTCAATATTAAGTAAAAGAATATACGTGTTGCCTTCAATAAGTTTCCAGACTTTTTTGTATAGGCTGTTAAAATTGTCGTTGACTCTTGAACATTCACTATGTTATTGCTATACATCTTAGATACTGACCAATTTTTATGATTTCAGCTTCAAATGAACAGTTACAGCAGGAATTGGACTACCCCCTACTAAAGCCTGATTGTCACAGCTGGTGAATTTCAAAAATGCAATCTGGACATGAGGACACTTTAGAAGAACGATATACAATAAAATTCTGTTTTAAACTTGGAAAAAATGCCACAGAAACGTATGGAATGCTTCAGACTGCTTTTCGACCATCTTGCATGAATCGGGCACCAGTTTTTGAGTGGCATAAGAAATTCAAGGAAGGCAGGGAGTCTAAGGGATGATGAGAGTTGTGGAAGGAGTATGGAAATCAGTAGACCAGAGTTGATTGGCCAAAGGGTTAGGGTTAGGGTTACTATGTTGAGGTTTTAGGGGAGTTCAGGTTTTAAGGGAGTTCAGGTTTTAAGGGAGTTCTATCGGAAGAGGCTAACACTCTTCAAATCGGGTCAGTGGCATTTTTAGCATGACAATGTACCAGTCCACAACTCCATCGTTGTCACAGTCTATTTGACCAAGATGGGCATCAAGACAGTTCCTCAGCCTCCCTATAGTCCAGGCCTTGGTCCCTGTGACTTTTGGTTATTCCCTAAGCTGTCGTTATGAGACAACTGAGGAGATGAAAGAGGCTGTGACGAGGGTCATTGACACGCTCACACCTTTGTGGAGGTGCCCGTGGTGTAATGGTTATCGTCGTAGGAATTGGACACGGCGACACGAGTTCAAACCTGGACCAGACTGATTGCATTTCACATAGCACTAATACCCTTGGGAAAGGTATGAACCCAACTATTCTCCCTCCAGCTATGGGTAACTAGTAGGACAGACTTGGTTCTTCAGCCTTGGTAAGGCAACTAGTCTAGGAGAAGGAAAACTCTGAATTCAAACCTGTTAAATTCCGCTTAAAAATTGACTTTGTGTCATATCCTGCCCGAGCGGAGGGGTTGGTAAATATGATTGACACGCTCACACAAGAGGACTTCCATGGGGCCTTCCAGAAGTTGTTGGAACGGTACAACAAGTGCATTGCAGACAGAGGAGATTACTTCGAAGGAGACTAGAGTTTCATGTATATACTATCAGTAAAAGTTCCCATACGAAAAAAGTCTGGAAACTTATTTAATGATCCTCGTATGTCATTAAAAAAATAAAACGAAGTTATTTATTTTTAATCTAATTTTTCATATAACTTGTTTTCTTTTTTGTTTTGTCTTTAATAAGCTATTTTAAATCAAAATATGCAAATGTGGATTGTAGCAGAAGAGTGACTCTACATCCATCTTTTCAGTTGCTCTTGTTACGGCCATCGGCCACGGTAGGGTTAAAATGCAGGAAAGCAAGGACTACTATGAGGACCGGAAGTAAGGCAGGCGATTGGCGGGTTTTCGAGCCCTAGCAACAGTGAAGGACCAACCGAGAAGGGGCAAAGGTCTTGATCCAGATAGGGAGAAGACTTGCCATTGGTCGAGGCAGGGAGGGCGTTTTACCGCCAAAAAGAACGAAAGCCAAAAAGTCAGTTTCGAGCTTCGCCGAGGAAGAGAAAGGTCGCCTTTTCACGTGGTCCAGTGAAAGATGAAATTCTCGTCTCAGAATGGCCTAATAGAAGCCGTCAACTCCGTTGGGTAAGAAACCGAGGCTCAACGTAAAAAAACAAAACAAAAAAAAAACTGGTGCCTTGCGACTTGTTAATAAGAAATTAACGAACATAAGAAAAAAAATAATAACAAAAGAAAGGAAAGGAAAAAGAAAAGGTTAGTCAAAAATTTTATTACAAATAATATACGTAACCTAAATAAAGGTCCGTATCAAGAATATCCAAAGAAACGTTTTTGAAGTTGTTCATTAGCAGCGAGTTTCGGCGGAAAACATATTTGTTTAAAATTGTATACCCACTGTATTGTATAAGACGAAGAGGAGAGACTTTTGTCCTTCGCTAAAAGAAGGAGGGAAAAAAATAAGTGAACAAATATTGGAAAGAACGAGTAAGTTCACTCCCTTTAATTGTAAAGGGAGCAAGAAAAAAGAAAAGAAAAGGAGAACTTTGTCTTATTGGAAGGACATAGTCAAACACTATTGGAAGCGACTTGCCCTCCACATTTCTGTATATTTTTTTTTTTTGTATTTGTTTTGCTTTTTGTTTTTCTGTTGTCATAATTGTGCTTTCTTTAAAATAAAATATGTAAGAAAGATACATATATAAAGAAAAGAAGAAAAACAACTACGCATCATATTGTTTGTCCGGTTCGGAATTCCTCACGTGTTCATTTATATCTCGTCGACCTCTTTACCCTTGAAACATCCTCATTCGTCTGTTTCTCGAAAAATCAAACCTATACGCAAGCTTTATACTTAGCTAGTTATATGGGCTTTCAAAGCTATCAATAAAATATAACTAGTTACGGAGAATTTAGAGCTTGGGTGATACGGTACTGTCGACGGAGATTCTCCCTGTCTTTCGAGGATAATGTAACCTCGGAACAAAGATACAGTAACCGTCACACTCTCGATTTTCTGTCGCCTCATACGTCTTTTTCTGTCTGTCACAGATTCTTGAGCTCAGAGTAAAGCATGTTGCTCTTGATCGAATGCGCTTAAGACTCCTGCTGTCTGTTTTCTCTGAATTTGGCAATTCTAATCCCTTTAGTTTCTTCCTGATTATGTTTTCTCTGGCTTGAGCACCTTCCTATCTTTTTTGTCTCCCCTCATCTTTTACGTCTGTGTTTTCTACCTTCCTATTCCTTCTGGCATCCAAATCGTGGCATGATGACGACCAGTATTGAGGGCCACGATAGTTTAATATATTTTGTAAGTTTCGAATATAAAAAAAAACAATTTGTACCACTCAAGTTTTAACGCCGGAGCCAACTAAAAGGAAAAAAAAAATGTATAAAGAAATGTGATACAAAAATTTGAATGAAGGTGCGTATATAGAAATGTTCTTTATCGCACGTCTGTATTCGTGAAATTAATTAAAGGTATGAAAGTTTGCGAGAGATTTACATATTCAAGAAGAATTCATTTAGTTGTTGGTTGTGTGAAATTATTTGACATGCCTATTTGTATCAAAGTAAGCTTAGGGCATTGTATATTTGTTGCATACGGACCCCTGACCAAACTGTCAATCAGAGATTTCTCTGAAAAGGACGCACCTGTGTAAATTAGCGGAAGCAGCCACGTGGTTGATCGGAAGTCATGGGCGTAATGAAATGATACATGCAGCTGTCTGCGTGAGGGTCGGAGTCAGATTGAGGCTGTGAGGGCCTGATTCAGAACCAGCTTGCAGTCACAGAGAGGACCCTGCTGGAGCAGCAACTCAGAGCGGGCCACCGGTTGAGTTCCCCGGTCGGGAAGTTGAAGAAGTGCTAAGTGGGGTCTTGAAGATAAAAGAAAGATTATGGCTCAATATAGCAGTCTGTGTTTGTCTCCGTCTGTCCGTCTGTCTCTCACACTACAGAGATTTGACCCCTTACGAAAGAATAAAAAGACGTATATATTTTTCATAAAGAAGTGTTGTGGTCATTCCTCTGTCCATGTTTATTTATTCGTGAGTATATAACATACTGTGTATTAGAGTGCAGTGTCGGGTTCAATGTACCTTGTTAGTATATTAGCGACAGATCACCGAAAGGCAAGTCTTAGAGTACGTCGACTGTACCCCCTGCTAAAGGTAAGATCCCTACCTCAGCAAAGATGTGTCTTGAATATGATACTACATCTTGTGTATATTAGAGTTGAATGTTGAAACCTAGTTGATAAAAGAAATACAACATTTTAGTTTGGTTTGCAAATTTAGAAGTGGAGGTTACTTGGATCCACGTCTGCGTGGGCTTAATAAAGAAACAAAGCCAACCAATCAGCGTTAAGTTTGAATTTCCCAGGGAAACGTCCCTTTGTTACGAGGATAAAAATATCTTTAAGATTTCTTCAAATCAAAATCTCCCTCATCATTGACTTCATATTTTCTGTATGAACCATTGTTTAATCTTTTGAATGTATCTTTCAGATGTTACTATAAATTTTTTTGCATTGCTAAAAATCGCTTATTTATTCATCTTGTATCTTCAATGTACTTACATATTTTTCACATAGCTTGTTTATATATATATATATATATATATATATATATATATATATATATTATGAAGTTCGTTACTTTAAGATACATATAGTGTGCACAATCATCAGACGGAAAAGTGAGAAAAAAAACTTAAATGGAATATGAATCAGCCGTGAAAAATACTGTGATATACACCAAATTGAATTACACACCAAACAACAATAATAATGACAAGTATAATATAGTTTACCACCCCCAATAAAACTGTTAAAACAAATAAAAGAATCGATTGATAAGAAACCACTAGGAAAAATCTGCTACAAGAGACAATAAAAACTGTTTGACAACAATGAAAAACTGTTTGCCAAAAGCAACTTGAAATTAAATTACTGATGTATGAACAATATGAAAAAAATATTAGCTGATATCATTTAAAAATATCAAATTAAGATGATAATTACTAAAATGAAAGATGCAACTACTGGAATAGAACTAGATGTCCTTTGAAAGGTAATTGCTTAAGTGACAATGTAATATATATAAGGCCAGTGTCAAAAAGAAAATGGATAACAATAATGATGAAAAGTCATACATCGGTGCCACTAAACTGAATTGGAACAATAAATAGTATAACCATGAACTCAGCTTTAACAATAGAAAATTTGCCAACAGTACATCATTGTCAGATGCATGGCTCATAAAACATGAAAGAGGCAAATCTCTTATAATAAAGTGAGATATCATGAAAAAAATCAAAAGTTTAAAAAGGAGGTGACAATAACTGCAGATTGTATCAAGAAGAAAAATTATACAATTTTTATTAGACATTGCTGAAAACAAATTGCTGCACTAAAGAGGCAATCTGATATAAAAGTGTAGACATTGATAAATACCTTATGTGCCATTTACCACAAGACTAATTCTATATTTATTATTTTCTATTTGGACAATCCTATTGCTCACTTTCTCTCTCTCTGTACACACACACACACACACACACACATATATATATGTCTGTGTGTATGTGTGTGGGTAGGTGATTGTGTTTGTCTTGTGTATGTCATGTGTACTCCCATCAAAACATGCAACATCACACTATAATTATGATTGAAGCGCCCTCCCCTACAATGACTATGGTCATCAACTTTACTTACTTATTGTGCACAAAAAAAATAATTTAAAGTGACTGACTTGTCGCATTCATAATTTGACATTTTTCAGGGTTTTATACCTGCTCTGCTATAGAGTTGCTGAACACTTTTTCTTGCAAACTGTTGGGTATCCCCCACCTTTTCCCACACAATGAACTAGTCCATCTGCCATATATAGCAGTAGCTACTAATACCAGGGCAGACTAGAAGCTTCATTTTCTTGTGTTGCTAAAATTACTATTGACGAGTAAGTGTTATTTTGATTGTTAAAGTTGTTCTTGTTTTTAAAAAATATTGTTATTTGTTGGAATTTTTGAAACCCGTTTGTTATTGTTTTGAACTGTTATCGTTTTTGAAACCCGTTTGTTATTGTTTTGAACTGTTATCGTTGACTGCCCCTCCCCAAAGGCAAAGGTGGTAATGAGTTACCTTAGCGAGCAAGATTTCGAAATTATGGATTGGCCACCGCAAAGTCCTGACTTAAATCCAATAGGAAATCTTTGGAAGACCTTAGGAGTGAAAGTTATGGAAAGAAATCCCACTAACACGGAGGACTTGTGGGTGATGCTTCAAGAAGAATGGTCTAAAATTAGTATCGAGGATTGTCAAGAACTGATTTGTTCTTGTAGTCGAAGATGTGCAGCTGTCATTGAGAGCAAGGGCTCATTTACTAAATATTGATTGTACATGTATTTTTATTGTTTTTTTGGCTGTTTACATTGTTTTTCTCAATTTAGTCCCTTGCTTTTGGACGATCCTATTTTGAAAATAAATAAATAATTGTTATAATTCTTTTCCTATCCTTTGCAAATGATTCAAATTTTAGTATGTTATTATGGATGATAACGACTACCAGTTGTCAAAATTTCAGCTTTTCACAGTTGTTATTTCTAACAAATATTAGGTTTTAAAATTTTGTCCCTTAGTTTTGGACGCTACTGTATGTACGAGGAGCATACGATAAGTTTCCAGACTTTTTTGTACGAGCATTTAAAATTGTTGTAGACCCTTGAAAATTCAGTATGTTATTGCTATACATCCTTTAAGATGACCAATTTTTATGATTTCAGGTTCAAATAAACAGCTACAGCAGGAATTGGACTACCCTCTACTAAAGCCTGATTGTCACTGCTGGTCAATTTCAAAAATGCAATATGACACTTTAGAAGAACAATATGCAATAAAATTCTGTTTTAAACTTGGAAAAAATGCAACAGAAACGTATGGAATGCTTCAGACTGCTTTTCGACCATCTTGCATGAATCGAGCACCAGTTTTTGAGTGGCATAAGAGATTCAAGGAAGGCAGGGAGTCTGCGAGGGATGATGAGAGGTGTGGGAGGAGTAAGGAAGAGTTGATTGGCCAAAGGGTTAGGGTTAGGGTTACTATGTTGAGGTTTTAAGGGAGTTCAGGAAGAGATTCCGTCGGAAGAGCCCAGCACTCTTCAAATTGGCTCAGTGGCATTTCCAGCAGGACAACGCACCAATCCACAACTCCATCGTTGTCACAGACTATTTGCCAAGATAGGCATCAAGACAGTTCCTCATCTTCCCTGCAGTCCAGACCTTGCTTCATGTGACTTTTGGTTATTCTCTAAGCTCAGAGTCTGTCGTTATGAGACAATTGAGGAGATGAAAGAGGCTGTGATGAAGGTCATGGACACGCTCACACAAGAGGACTTCCATGGGGCCTTCCAGAAGTTGTTGGAATGGCACAAGTACATTGCAGCCTGAGGAGATTATTTTGAAAATAAATAAATAATTGTTATAATTCTTTTTCTATCCTTTGCAAATGATTCAAATTTTAGTATGTTATTATGGATGATAACGACTATCAGTTGTCAAAATTTCAGCTTTTTACAGTTGTTATTTCTAACAAATATTAGGTTTTAAAATTTTGTCCCTTAGTTTTGGACGCTACTGTATATATATATATATATATATTATGAAAATAATTCCTACATGGCTGAGAGCGAGTCTACCAAGGTTTCCCCAAACGGCTCTTCAGGATTGCTCTGGTCAAGTGGTTTAGGATAAAATAAATTCTATTGGTTAAAAAGACCCCTCACCTATACAAAATTACCATATTTAAAAAAAGAACAAAAAAAAAAAAACTCCAAAAAAACTTTATTCTAGAAACTGACAAAAAAATTTCCCCTTTTCCTTCTTTCTTTCTTTCCTTTTTTCATACATTCAACAATTTTTATCAATCCTTTTATCCACTCATTAACAAATTTTCCCCGTCTTCAAATATTAGATATTTCAGACCTTTGGTTAAGCAATTCCTTTGGTCTATTATATGTACATGTTAATTTTTCCTCCATACATAGTTTACAATATCTACCTCCCCAACTCTTATATTTACTTCATCTTTTCTTGATTTCGCATTTTAATATAGGATCTATACCAAATTTATTTTTAACTTCCTATACGTAACTGGGCAAATTAGTTTTATGTAAATAAATTTCATGTGCGAAGCTACTTTTATGATCGTAATATTTTTGTTTGAAAGGGCCACATACCCTTTTTTATCATTCCAATTGTTACTGTTACTGCTCGGGTTGAGTACTTCAGCCTTATACGCTACATAATCTGTTTGACATCTTCCCTTGAGGGGGCAGTTTTCTTTCTTGATACAGTTACAATTGGGGTTTCAATATTTTTATTCCTCTTAAGCTTTTTTGAGTGTCCTGGATATGACACTAAACAATTTGATGGTGAGGCACCAGTAATGCTGGAGCTTTGGGGAATGAGGAGTAACCTTTCAATGCCATGCTAAACTGAATTACTTGAAATAAAACTGTTTTGAAATGTGAACTGCATGTTTATGCTAAACCAATCTGTTTGATATAGGAATGTTTTTGACATTGAAACTGTACTTACACTAAACTGAATTGTTTGATATAGAACTTTTTGACATTCAAATGTGTGTAAACAAAATCTATACTTATACTAAACTAAATTGTTTGAATTAAAACTGTTTGATTAAACTGAATAGCTTGAAATAGTCATGTTTTTAACAATTAAACTGTGTACGTATGCTAAAATGAATTGTTTGGAATAGAACAGTTTATTTGTATAAAAAGTCAGTTTCCTTCAGTTTTAATAACACCATGTACCATCAGCTAAACTGTATTTTGATGGGTTCTCCCTTGGGCCGTATTCTTGCTAATATCTTTGTCGGGTTTTATGAAACACTACTCTTCAACAGGTTCCTTAAGCCTTATATCTATTTACATTATGTGGATGACATCTTTGCTTGTTTTAGTTCACGTAATGTAGCTTTGTCGTTCTTCCAGCATTTGAATGATTTACATCCTTTATTACGGATGAAGAGAAAGATAACAAATTACCATTCTTGGATGTATTGGTTGAGCACTGTTCGTTTGCTTTTGTAACTTCATTCACTGGTCTGTATTTGAGTTGGGATGCTTTTACTCCTAAGTCCAGAAAGGTTAACCTGATTGAGTGTCTCACATTCAGGGCTCTTAAGATTTGTTCGGATAACAAGATTAAAAGTTAATTTGAACTGATTAAAAATTTATTTTTGAGTAATGAGTATCCTGAGGAAGTCATTGTTGACACCATTAACAAAACTGTTAATAAGTTTAGGAATAACATTAGGCCATTTGGCCCTTCTAAATGCCCAGTTTATGTTAGACTTCCTTGGATTGGATCTCCTAGCGAGTTGATTGCCGATAAGGTTTCTTCCTCTGTTACACAATGGCTATGGTTTCAATCATCTTTACTTCTCAAGCTGCATTTCGTTCTATTCATAAAGATGTGTTCCTATCTTCCAACAAAGCAATTTAATTCATAAATATCAATGCCACTGTAATAAATTTCAATGTCGCTGTAATATAGGGTGCACTTCCCAATGCCTTGAGGTTAGAGTTAAACAGCATATTCCAAGAGATATCCATAACCATACAACATCCGGATGTTCAAAATTGCTCAATTCTGCCATCTGTGAGCATTTGAATACCTTAAATAGTTGTGTGGTTAAATTATAGTGATGAGTGTTTTGTGGTCTTGCATAATCAACATCTCATTTTCCTAGAGGCCATTTATATTTTATTCAATAGGCCTTCTCTATATAAACAGAACTCTAAACACTCTCTGAACTTACTAGGAGATATTTTGTGCTTGATGTAGAGAGGTTTTAATTTTTTTTCTTTTGTTTTTCTCTTGCTCCTTTGTCTGGCTATAATTTTTCATTTTCACCCCATACTTTTACTAAATCTTATTTACATTGTTAAACGACTTCCAAAGGCCGTTGCTTGACAAATCTCGGATCAAAGGCCCCTTGCGATTTCAATAAAATTTCTTCATATTGTAAATCTCCTATTTTTGCATATATCTCAAAATGTTTGCCCTTTTATATTTGCATGTACCAACAATTTATATATATATATATATATATTTTCATACATTTATATATTTGAAAAAAACATGGAAATAAATTGTAAATCTCCTATTTTTGCATATATCTCAAAATGTTTGCCCTTTTATATTTGCATGTACCAACAATTTATATATATATATATATATATATATATATTTTCATACATTTATATATTTGAAAAAAACATGGAAATAAATTTGACATGTATATGAATATGTTTAAAACTTTCTCATCTTTACATTTCATTTAAAAATTCTAACACCCTGATGAAGGTTTAAAAACTGAAATATTGAATGTTAGCAAATAATTCAAGCTATAAATTATCTGAAGACCTCGTTTTTTTCATATTTGTATATCTTTATTTATATATTTACATACATATATTTTCCTACCTATATCGGAAGCATATGTGGTGTAATGGATACCTTTGCAGGAAAGAGACACAATGACATGAGTTCAAATCCTGGATGAGTCTGTTTCCATTTCACATAGCACTAATACCTTTGGGAAAGGTATGAATCCAACTATTCCCTCTCCAGATATGGGCAAATAGTAGGGCAGACTGAAATCTTTAACCTTGGTATGACAACCAGTCTAGGAGAAGGAAAACTCTGAAATAAAACCTGTTAAACTTTGTTTAAAAAAGACAGGTCACATCCTGCTTGTGTGGTGGTGTAGGTAGATATGTTTATATATATGGTAATTGCTTCGTCTTAACAGACGACAGCCATCTCAATGCTTATCACCACCGTCACCACAGTTGCTGGGTGAATCATCAGTGACACCCAAGCCACGTCCGTGGGCCCAAAGGTGACTCTACAGGCCGGCATGCGACTTGCACAATCTGCCACACATATGGCAGACAAAGTTGAGTGTTGAAACTTGTTTCACTTCTGCCTCCGCCTCTCTGCTCTCTCCACCGACAACGTGTATTTTATTGTGGTTAATGTAAGCAGCTTTCGAGAGGAGTATCCTATTGCAAGCCTCACACTTCCAACTGTTCAACGCATTAAGCAAAACTAACACATTGCCTTTCCTAAGATTTCTCTTGAGCTCAGCATGATCGATTCTTTCCCTTTCAAAAATTTCAGATCCACATCTAACTCGCCGACTTCATTTGGGCTGGCATTTCACTAAGGTTTCTCAGTTCTGAACAGGAATCTTGAAGGCTTTAAGATCATCTTTTATGCAATCCTTGAAGTGCATCTTTAGATCATGCTGAGGACGTTTCCCAGTCTTAAGCTTGCCGTAAAACGACTGCTTAGGCAGTCTCACATCCTCCATCCGAACAACATGACCTGCCCAGCATAACCGGTTCCTCATCACCATCACTTCAATGCTCAAACACTCAGCTTTCTTGAAAATGTCCGTGTCAGGTGTCATTGACTGCCATTTTACATTCAGAACTCGTCTGAAGCATTTCTGATGGAATCTCTCAAGCTGCCTTAGGTGCCGATGCTGTGTTGTCCAGCGCTCTGATGAGTAAAGTTAAACAGAAAGTACACAGGTCGAGTAAATACTAATCTTGGTTTTGATAGCAATCCCATGATCACACCACAGCCACTTTTCTAGTGCTCCAAATGCCGTGCTGGGCCTCTGAATGTGAAGACATATCTCTGCATCCAGAGAGCCATCTCTGGAGACTGTGCTACCTAAGTACACAATTCCTGCTGTAGATGTTCATTTGAAGCTGAAATCATAAAAATTGGTCAGTCATCTCATAAGATGTATAGCAATAACATACTGAATTTTCAAGAGTCTATGACAATTTTAAATGCCTGTACAAAAAAAAAGTCTGGAAACTTATTGAAAGCACCACGTATATATATATATATATATATATATATATATATATATATAGTAATATCAAAAATAGCAGAATACATATACATTTTAATTTCTTATTATATTGTTGGTAAATAGATAAATAATCAATGTAAAATAAATTGATTAATTGATTAATCATTTGATTAATTGGTCACTGATTATTTTTTTATTAACTGAACTTTGATGAAAATATATTTCATAGGATGTCAACTGACATGTGCATTAGCAATTCTACTTTGTAAGTTTCATCTTTTTTTTTCGGTGAGAAAACTTTCTACTGATTTGTGTGAGTGGTAGAAAAACATAAAATCTATATGATCCAGTGTAATCCATAAAGTTTCTCTTATATTATATTTTCCTGTGTTGTGGTTCTTCCACACTACAAGAAAATGTGTATTTTGTTGAAAGTGGCATTTTGTAAAATTATTGCTCTTGTCTCTGATGACAACTAAAAAATATTACTCCACTATGGTTATAGCCAGATAAGAAAATTATATTTGTTGAAATAAATATTTAGATGATACATGATTCATTGAAATTTCTTCTTCCTCACAAAGACACTTTTGCTAAAGAGATTTATTGTGTGACATTTGTAAAAGGAATACATGGGATTTTAAGAAAATTATTAGGTAAGGATTCCTAAAGGCAAGTCTATCAAAACTTGAACTTTTTCATCATTTCTGAGAAACAAATTTCCATAATTTTTAAAAAGATTTTCACGACTTTTAAAGCTATGTCTTGGGTTATTTATAATTGCTAAAAGCAATCATTTGTAATATTTCTATGAATAATTTAGTCTCATTGTTGAATAAAGAATGTTAATCATCAATTTAGATTGGTTGGTTGGTTGGTTTTATGGCATATCAACCTTTGTAGGTTATTCAATGCCAAATCCATTTTTATACAAATAATCAGTTCTATTTCAAACAATTCAGTTTAGCTTGTGTACACAGTTTAATTGTCAAAAACATTTCTATTTCAAGCTATTCAGTTTAGTCAAACACTTCTAATTCAAACAATTCAGTTTAGCATAAGTACAGTTTCAATGTCAAAAATAATTCTATATCAAACAATTCAGTTTAGCGCAAGTATGTAGATTAATTCTATTCAACCTATAGATAGAGCCCTATCAGGTGCTACCACTCCAGGCTAGAGTGCACTTGGGAGTGATGACAACGAAGAGGTACTCCACATTCTCCAAAGTTTCAACATCACTGGAACCTCACTATCAGATTGTTTAGTGTATTATCCAGGTCAATAACATCAATTTAGAGAATAGTATAGACCACACTACCAATTAGAAATAGACTATTCCAAAGATTTCAGTTCCAGATAGACCAGGTTTTTGGTAGAAGATTACTTTTTAACTACTTGTTTAGTAAATCTAAATCACTGCTACTTTTCATAAAATTATCACCTTATGGTGGCTGGATTTTGATGACTGGAATTCAGATATAATTGCCTATAAAAATATAAAGAACCATTAGACTCTAAAAGAAATATTTGTAATCAACCATTGATTTTGTCTAGCATTTTCTTTCATCTATATTTTTATTGATTTTTATTGTAACTCACTTGTTAATCTCTGCCAATTGTTATATTGTCATCTGCTGATTCATGCAGAAATATACATATATATGCTGGATACATACCGACACAATGAATTAATCAGACGCAAGCATGATAATGATAAAGACGCAGTAATAAACGACGCAGGAAGGAAGACGCAGGAAGACTTCTTTAACAATATTTTACCTCTCACTTTATTGCAAGGGTTCGAAAGGGTTGTTCAAAGGTTGCATGTGAGAGGGAGCTAGAGACCGAATATAAACTGTAATATCTTGACCTCACGGTTATGACCGTCACGTTGTGTCTTTCTCGTTCTTTAGTGCTGTTCAACCGGAGGCCTAGAGCCCACTGATGCATGCTGGCTTTCTTTATTGCATCTTATTAGCATCTTCTCTGGACCCCAAACTCCATCAGGGTTTCCAAGGGCCCCCTCGGTCGGGTGTGGCTTTCCCTACCACATCTGGTCTCTAGCTGTCTGGAATTCTACTGGCAACTGCTCTGGTTCATCGAACTCAACTCAATTATATAACCGTTCAACGCCACTTGATCTTTGAAATCGAATGTTTAATCGTCATCAAGTGGAAATATCTGTCATGCAGTTCAGAGGTTACTCTCTTCCGGTGCATCAGTCTGTATTGGTACAGTGGGACCTTCACCTTGTCCCATATTATAAGCCTTAATCCGCCCACGCGGTCTCTTTCGATTACTGGCCATTGGAATGTCACTTCCTTCTGGTGCATCACCTTGGAATAGCATTTTTTTGGGTTGAAGGTCAAAACATAACACAATGAGGAACAGAGTGGATCAGAAATAATAACTTACCAGCTTTCAATGAGATTCCAACTCACATCCTCTTTGATTTAAAGAATCCTTGTTAAATACATCAGCAGCACCAACTGAGCTACAAAGAGCCATTGATAGGCAAAAATTTTTTAATTTATCCTTTACTCTATTCTCAACCTCTCTCTGCACCATATTGGTTATTATTATTACTTTTTACACTATCAATATCAGTAACATTTTATTTTTATCAGTAACAGGTTTTATTCATTTTTGATGAATGACTGTCAATTATTATTAATTCTTTCTGTTTTCTTTCATTTTTATTTTCACTGCTTTCTTTAAAAAAAAAGAACAATGTTGATTTTTATAAATTAAAATAATATTAGTATCTTTTTGTTAGTAAGAGTGAATTTTTGTTGAACTTGTCTTTATTGAGGCAAAAAAGGGCCCAAGTGCCTATTCTTTGTTCTGTGATGTTTCATTGTTGTCACAGAATACAACAACAAAATAAAAGGCATCTTATAATTAAGATAAAAATAGATGGCATAAATTATTGGTTCACAATACTTGATCTAAAAATATAAAATAAATGAAAGAAGTACAAATAGATAAGATTTTTAGTTTTTTATTGAAAAGAAAAAAAAATTCTTTGAATTTTTTCTTATTTGACAAATAAAGGGAACAGTAAAAAAAAGTTAATTTTTTAGGCTGATATTCTGTGGAGGAGAACAACTTAATATCTTAGTTTGTAATGTTTTGATAATTTAAAAACAGAAACATTACTAAATTAACAACAAAATGATTTAAAGAGATGTATGTTTTAAAGTAACATTACAATTGTATTAATCTTTTGAAATTATAACAATTAATGTAGTAAAAAATTTACATGTACATACAGTGGTGTTGATCAGAATGAACATAAACTAGAAACTTCGAATTTATTTGAAAAATTTCAAAAAGTTAATATTAAAAAAATTTGAATGTATAAAGATTAGATATTTGTTAATAAAAGGAGAAAAAAGAGTGATTTATCATAAATATCAGTATCAGATTATAATTATCATTAGTAATACTAATAATAATTATTAATATCAACAATATATACTATTTTTGTAGACAAGGGAGACTACTCTTAATTTTATTTTTAAATCACACTACTTAATAATAAAAGAATGTTTCCGTTAAAAATTTTAAAGGGAAGTAATTTTAACTTCCAGAGTTATTTCCCTTGTAATTTAGTCGTAATAATTAAAAAAAGGTATATAACTCTTAATTTTTATCGTTCTTTCTCTTGATAATGAGAAAACAACTTTTGAAGGATTTTTATGTTTATGAGAAGTAACTTTTTACATTCAAGAGTTATTTTACTTCTTTTATGAAAATGTAAAAAAAAAAAAAAATCAAGATTTTTTCCGCATATATCATAAATTTCGAAATCGGTAATTTTTTTTGCCCTCGATAAAACAGATATATATTTTCCCATCGGATCAATAAAATTATTGAAATTATTTTTATTTCAATTCCTAGAAATTTGTCTTTGAAATATCTTTTTTCTAATTATCATTGTCTTGTACCAGTGACAAAATCTCTGAAGATGAGAGATAGTGTCCAAAAAGTTGATAATTTATCCTTTCCAGTGGGCATTCACACATAGGTTACGTAATCAGAAAAGAGCAGACTTTTGTCTCGTCTGATTTCCGTGTTTTAAAATTACTCTTAATTCTATAAACAGTTAATTATTGAGTTTAGTCTAAGTAGAAGGTGACAAATATGAGCAACTCAATAAGAATTAAGAATTACTCTTACTTCCCATTAGAAATAGCTTTCCACTCCCCAATAAGAGTCCTAGCTTTGTCAGTACAAATGGCAAAGAGATTTGAACTTTGGCAATTGTTGAATTGATTATGAACTCAAATAATTTGAAATACTTTCTAATCAAGAGGAAATTGCTTTGCAATGAAAATGATTATATTAGTTTGTTTCATTATTTGAAATGAAGTCCCTGCATTATGACCAATGAATTTTGATAGTCTAAATCAAATTTTTTTGGCAAGGAAACTGATCTTTTCTTGTTAGTCTTGGTTAAAAGATCATGGAAAGAGTAAGTTTTGGGCTACTCTTGTAGTGTTTTTTTTAACCTGGACTAATTTGATAATGCTAAATAAATATTCATTTCTTGAATTTACTCATAACAAAAGAAAATGGTCAATAAGATAGTGCTATCTACAACCAAATCTTATTTATACAAAATACCACTTAAGCATCATAATTTCTCAACCTAAAAATAATTAAGAATTCTTCATTATGTATTTATGTGTATATTGAGCAACTGTGCAAGGGGCCTTAAAATCAACAGAGGTTCATATATTTTGGATGGAAACCCCACCAACCAAGATCTTGAGTCATGTAGAATGAAAAAATTTGTTTAATTTCTTTACAAGAAAAATTAAACAACAAAAAGAACAAAGAGCAACACAAGAACTTTTTTAACAGATACAAATGTTTATTGTACTTGATTACACATAAAAAAAAGAAAAATAGAAAGAAATGTTAGAATTTTTCATTATCTTGATTTGTTTAAGTAAGTCAGGAGAAAGTTTAAAAGAAAATAAAAGTTTTCATCCATCGTCATCTGTAGGGAAAATGAGGTTCTGAAAGAAAGTGAGAATCGATTCAAAATTTTTCGTGATGTACAAATGAAACAGATAATTTCTACATAATATTCTTCAAAAATCATATGACAATTTTTAAAAACAAACACTATTGTATTGTTTAAATGGCCAACTTTTTCTGACATATACATTTCCCCTAGGTTTTTTGTATAATTCTTTAAATATCTTTGTTGATTTAACATCACTTATATCATCCCTCCCAGTTCTGATAATGGTTCATTAGAACCAAAACTGTATACCGTTTTGTTGTTGACTTTGTATCTCAATAAATCTCACCTTTTGCTTGTATTACCTTCTTATCAATCTCTCTCTCTCTCTCCCTCTCTCTCTCTCTATATATATATATATATATATTCATATATATATATATATTCATATATCTCTAAATTATCCAGTTAGTGTCCAAGGACAGTGTGTGTGGATTATTGTTTTACATAGAATATATGAGGGTAATCATATAAATCTATGAGAGTGCTCAATGTATGGCTATTGTCAGTTCCCTATTTATTCTCTAGGGTATAACAAAATTCACATTCAGAGCGTATATAGTGCAATTCAATGGAGACTCAAACTCGGTTAAGCCGTCATAATAAATTTATTTCGGCGGAGAATATTGTTGGTATATTCTCCGTCTCATCGGATGACTCTTTACATGCTCTGTATTGTCCCAGAGATATGATGCGAATGAGGAGTTACAGTTCGTATTCAGAAGATAAATAGGAAAATTAAAGAAATTAAAAATAAATTAAAAATCAGAAAACAAGGATAGAGATAAGAATAAAACAAAAATAAGAAACATAAAAATAAAATAAAAAAACAAAGTGGAACTCATTCGTTCCTAGGCGTGAGCAGAGGGTGTGAACATATTATATGTTAGAGCGATTAAGAAACAGGAGTGAATTAATCTACTGGTCAGTCCCTTTTGATTTTATGTTCTGTTTGTGTGTTCTCCTACTTGGCAGGTGTGCTATTCTAAACAGACTCAGATCATTTAACTAATGGCTATCTCATATATGATATATATTTTATTTCTGATATGTCTGTTAATTAACCCAGCTGTTGTCATCTTAGGTGTTTCTCTAGTTTCAATTACGATCGAGATACATGAGCCAGATAAGGTGGGGACATTCATTATAGTCGTCAAGTGTTTTTTTTTTTTATTCTTATCTCTATCCTTGTTTTCTGATTTTTAATTTATTTTTAATTTCTTTAATTTTCCTATTTATCTTCTGAATACGAACTGTAACTCCTCATTCGCATTATATCTCTGGGACAATACAGAGCATGTAAAGAGTCATCTGATGAGACAGAGAATATACCAACAATATTCTCCGCCGAAATAAATTTATTATGATGGCTTAACCGAGTTTGAGTCTCCATTGAATTGCACTATATATTCATATATATATATATATATATATATATATATTCATATATATATATATATATATATATATATATATATATATATATATATATTCATATATATATATATATATATATATATTCATATATATATATATATATATATTCATATATATATATATATTCATATATATATATACATATATATTCATATATATATATATATATATATATATATATATATATATATTCATATATATACATATATATTCATATATATATATATATTCATATATATATATTCACATATGTATATATATATATATATATATATATTTATATATATACATATATATATATATTCATATATATTATATTTATACATATATATATATTCACATATATATATATATATATTCATATATATATATATATATTCATATCAATATATATATATATATTTATATATTCATTCATATATATATATATATATATTCATATATATATATATATTCATATATATATATATATTCATATATATATATATATATATTCATATATATATATATATATTCATATATTATATATATATATTCATATATATATATATATATTCATATATATATATATATATATTCATATATATATATATATATATTCACATATATATATATATTCATATATATATATATATATATATATATTCATATATATATATATATATATATATATATTCATATATATATATATACATACATATATATTCTATATATATATATATATATTCATATATATATATATCATCATCATCATCATGTCGCGCCGCCAGTGCGGATATCCCTGACCCTCTCTCGCCATTTCTCCCTATCATTCATCGCCTCCGGCAGGTCATTCAAGGTTACATCCTGTGTCCTCACATAGTTGCTGTATGTAGGTTCGTGCTGGTCGTCCCACTCTTGCACATCCATATGTGGGGGTCCACAGGAGTACATTGCTTATGAGCTCGTCCTTGCTTCTCCAGCTGTGTCCTGCGTGTCTGGTTCGTCGAACCTGTATAGTTTTCGTGATGGGGGGCAAGTGTCCGTATAGTTGGAGTCTCGTGGGGTGTTGTCGCCAGGACTTGTTTAATACTGCTCTCAACATTCTTGTGTAATTTCAGTCCAGCCTCCTCTCCAGCCGCTTCGTAAGCGTCCATGTGGTGCATCCATATAGCAGTATCGACACAACCACTGCCTGGAAGAAACTGCGTTTCATTTTATCAGTTAGGTCCGACTTCCATATGATCGAGAGCCCATCGATAGCTGTCCATGCCTTCGTCAGTCGTGTGTCGATGTCTTTTTTTTTTTTTTTTTTTTTTTTATTCATATATATATATATATATATATATATATTCAAAATCGGAAAGCTGCAGGGCTGGACGAAATTCCCCCGGAAGTATGGAAGACCAGACAATTCGACGACATACTGCTCCGACACTCCAACGCAGTATACAATCAAAATCCGATAGATAGATGGATGAAGGGATGCATATGCCCTTCCTTAAAAAGGGGGACCTCGGATTAGCCAAAAACTACATCCATAGCTGCTAAAAAGGGGGACCTCGGATTAGCCAAAAACTACATCCATAGCTGCCAAAATCTACAATGCCCTACTACGAAACCGAATAGAACCCAAAATCGACAACATACTTAGAAAAAACCAAAATGGCTTCCGAAGAAATAGATCCACGACCTCACAAATATTAACCATCCACAGAATCCTCGAAGGTGTACGGGCAAAGAACCTACAAGTGACATTAATATTTGTCGACTTTACCAAGGCTTTCGACTCCATTCACAGAGGAAAGATGGAAGAAATCCTACTAGCGTACGGCATACCTAAAGAAACCGTAGCGGCAATAACGATTCTCTATAGAAACACTAAAGTAAAAGTACGATCACCGGATGGAGACACAGAATACTTTGACATTGTAGCAGGAGTACTACAAGGGGACACGCTGGCCCCGTACCTCTTTATCATTTGTCTAGACTACGTACTTAGAACATCGATTGTCAAAATCAAAGAGAATGGCTTCGAACTGACGAAGAAAAGAAGCAGAAGATACCCCGCAACAACAATTACTGATGCCGACTACGCCGATGACATAGCGATACTGGCAAATACACCTGACCAAGCCGAAACACTTCTGCATAGTTTGGAACGAGCAGCAGCAAGCATAGGCCTCTATGTTAATGCACACAAAACGGAATATATGTGCTATAACCAAACAGGGGACATCTCCACTCTAGAAGGAACCCTACTTAAACTAGTAGACAAATTCACGTACCTAGGAAGCAGCGTCGAATCAACCGAAAAGGACATCAAAACGAGGTTAACGAAAGCATGGACAGCTATCAATAGGCTATCGATTAACGCAGTTTCTTACAGGCAGCGGTCACATCGATACTGCTATATGGCTGCACTACATGGACGCTAACAAAATGACTGGAGAAGAAGCTAGATGGCAATTACACAAGAATGCTGCGTGCAATCCTGAACAAGTCCTGGCAGCAACACCCCACAAGACACCAACTGTACGGCCACCTACCCCCTATCACGAAAACTATCCAAGTTAGACGAACCAGACATGCAGGACACTGCTGGAGAAGCAGAGATGAACTCATAAGAGATGTACTCTTATGGATCCCCACACATGGCTGCGCAAAAGCAGGACGACCAGCTCGAACGTACTTTCAGCAGCTATGTGAGGATACGGGATGTTGTCCTGAAGACCTGCCTCGGGCGATGAACGATAGGGAGGAGTGGCGAGAGAGGGTCAGGGATATCCGTGCTACCAGCGCGATATGATGATGATGATATATTCATATATATATATATATACTATTCATATATATATATATTCATATATATATATATATAACCAGACATTGGCGTAGCGGTTAGAGTGTTCGCCAATGGGTTCAATCTCAGGTCGAGTCATACCAAAGACTCAAAAAATGGTACTTGATGCCTCCTTGCTTAACACTCACCATTACAAGGTACGGATCAAGGGCAAAGTGGAGCAATCCTGGGAAAGGAGTAGCGCCCTTCCCTACACCTTGGTGTAGTAGCTATCGAAAAGGGAGCCTTCGGGTCACCCTCGACTATGGTCGACTATATATATATATATATATATATATACATATTCATATATATATATATATATATATATTTATATATATATATATATATATATATGAATATAGCCTTAAGCTACCGAAACTGTGTTATCAACCTGGATGGCGGCTGATGAGGCTAGGGTATCGCACGTGCTTCCACACGTTGTATGATGAAAAAAAAAAAAAATATATGAATATGTATATATATATATATATATACATATTCATATATATATATATATATATATATATATTCATATATATATATATATATATATATATTCATATATATATATATATATATATTCATATATATATATATATATATATTCATATATATATTTATATTCATATATATATATATATATATATATATATTCATATATATATATATATATATATATTCATATTTATATATATATATATATATATATATATTCATATTTATATATATATATATTCATATTTATATATATATATATATTTATATATATATATTTATATATATATATATATATATTTATATATATATATTTATATATATATATATATATATTTATATATATATATTTATATATTTGTATATATATATATATCTATCTATCTATATATATTCAAAAGAGTTGACTCCTCCTCTCTCTTTCTTTCTCTCTCTCTCTCTCTCTCTCTCTCTCTCTGTCCACCACCAGTTGACCATGATATAGGAGTGGAACCTTTAATATAAATACTAAAATTAGTAATAATTTAATCCTTCATTTGTTGAAATAGTATGCATACGTTTGGAAGTGATTCCGTTTCCAGAAGTTTTTTCACAGAGGTCAGTAAATTTATTCTACTAAACTATTCATTTAAAAATGCACATTTGATTTAAAATAGTAATGTCTTAAATCTCAGCTGTATTATTGTGTTGTTTAAATGAAGAATGAAGACTTATGCGATTTAATTTTCAGGAAAACTTTACTTTTGGAAGGCGAACTTCTAAATTTGCTAACGAAAACCCCCAAAATTGCCCCCCCCCTGAAAAGAAAGGAAAAAGAAAAAAAAAAAAAAATCCAAAACACCTCAAATGTAGTCTAACACGTGCTAAAGACGAAAGCCATAAAAGAGTTGACTCCTCCTCTCTCTTTCTTTCTCTCTCTCTCTGTGTCTCTCTCTGTCTGTCCACAACTAGATAACCATGAAATATACCACAAAATTTCTTTGAATTTTAACATCCAGCAGTCCTGGACTTTAACTAAGTTAAAACTTAAGATAAAAAAAAAAGAATTTTTTTTTTTTTTTTTTTTTTTTTTTTATTACTACCGCGTACACATGGGAAGCAGCATGCTGTACGTGTGAGTCTTGCGGCTTAACGCTCAAGATTGCCAGTTCGATCGGGGAACTACTGCTGCTCATCTATAAGAGTGGCTTCTATAGATGAGAACAAAAACAGCCATCGAAAGATAACCATGACTAGTACTCAAACCAGATCCATAAACCGCATCGCTCTTCGCGCGGGTAAAAAAGGGGCGCGTCCTGCTGAGGTTGGAGCCCTGGCCTCGGTGTTCGAAAAATCAGCTACAGAGCTCAAACACAAACATAAACTACTAAAATGCAAACAAACAATACAGATAGCGACATTTAACGTGAGAACCCTAAATAGAATAGGTCAACTAGCAGAGCTAACTGCATCAGCCGTAGAACATAAGATAGATATAATTTGCATACAAGAGCACCGATACACGCACACCGAAGATATCAAGTATCACGAAACTGGAAATGGATGGATGCTGGTGACTGTGTCGGCATGGAAAAACTCTGTCAATGCATCGGTAGGAGGGGTGGGAATACTACTAGGACCGAGAGCGTTAAAAACACTGAACAGCATTGAGAGAATACAACCTAGGATGATGGCCGCAACGTTTAATGGCAACCCCAAAGCAACAATTATCTCCTGCTACAGCCCTACCAATGTTAGCGAAGAAAACGAAATAGCCACCTTCTACGAAGATCTATCCTCCCTAGTACGTAGCATTCCGAAACACAACCTGCTAGTCATTGGCGGAGATATGAATGCACAAATCGGGAAAAACAGACACAACAAATACAGCCTACACTACACGTCTAACAGGAATGGACAGCATTTAATAGATTTCATGATAGAAAATAGATTAACCTGCCTCAATACAAACTTTCAAAAAAGGGAGGGGAAATTATGGACCTACACATACGCAAATAAGAGTAAAGCACAGATAGACTACGTCCTTATAAACAGGAAATGGAGAAACAGTGCGATGAATTGCGAGGCATACTCCTCCTTCGAGGGTGTGTCCTCCGATCATCGAATAGTTACGGCCAAAGTACGACTAAGCCTAAGAAAAAACGCCACACGTAAAGCCACGACCAAGCACTATGACTGGGCCCTACTCAACAACAGAGATATTAGAGACAAATATGCATTAGAATTAAGAAACAGATTCGAAGCACTACAAGAGAAGGTAGAAATAGGCACCCCAAATGACGAATATGAAAATTTTGTAGAAGCGCACCTGGAGGCGGCAGAAAAGTGTATTCCAACAAAACCTAGAATTAAATATAGAGTCCCTTGGGAAACTCTAGCGGCTAGAGAAAAACGTGCACTTGTGAAGACTGCCTCCAAAAACTATCAACAGAACCCAACAAATACAAATGCACGAGAACTAGAAAAGGCGCAACATCAATTAACAGGAATATACCTAAAAGAACAGGCAGAATACGTACAAAATCAGATAGATAAGATTAGAGACTCGGTGGAAGATAGGCAATCCAGGATAGCCTGGCAAACAATAAACGAAGTAAGTGGAAGAAAGAGCACAGCCAAAGCAAAATTGAAAGCTGCAAGCCAACAAGAAAGAATAAAACTGTGGGAACAGCATTTCAAAAATCTACTAGGAAACCCACCGGAAATAACGGATGAACCGATCACCAGAATTATTAGTAAGCAATTAGACGTAAAACTAGGTCCTTTCACCAAAGAAGAACTCGACATGGTTCTCAGAAGAATTAAAAATAGGAAAGCGGCGGGGCTAGACGAGATCCCCCCAGAAGTGTGGAAGACGAGACAATTCGACGATATACTGCTCCGGCAATGCAACGCAGTCTATAGTCAAAATAGGATAGAACGATGGACGAAGGGATGCATCCTTCCATTCCCTAAAAAAGGCGACCTCGGACTAGCCAAGAACTACCGAGGGATAACACTTACATCCATAGCAGCCAAAATCTACAATGCCCTACTACGAAACCGCATAGAACCCAAAATGGAAAACATCCTTAGGAAAAACCAAAATGGCTTCCGGAGAAATAGATCCACAACCTCACAAATACTGACCATCCGTAGAATCCTGGAAGGCGTTCGGGCAAAAAACTTACAGGCGACATTACTATTTGTCGACTTTACCAAGGCCTTCGATTCCATACACAGAGGGAAGATGGAGCAAATCCTACTAGCTTACGGCCTACCAAAAGAAACCGTAGCAGCGATAATGATTCTCTACAGAAACACCAAAGTGAAAGTACGTTCACCAGATGGAGACACGGAATACTTCGACATTGTTGCAGGAGTACTACAAGGAGACACACTAGCCCCGTACCTCTTTATCATCTGTCTAGACTATGTGCTTAGGACTTCGATCGACAAAATCAGAGAAAATGGCTTTGAGCTGACTAAGAGAAGAAGCAAAAGGTACCCCGCAAAAACAATCACGGACGCCGACTACGCTGATGACTTGGCGTTACTAGCGAATACGCCTAATCAAGCAGAGACACTACTACATAGTCTGGAACGAGCTGCAGCTGGCATTGGCCTACATGTCAATGCAAACAAAACCGAATATATGTGTTACAACCAAACAGGCAACATTGCCACACTAGACGGAGCCTCTCTGAAACTAGTCGACAAATTCACCTACCTAGGAAGCAGCGTCTCATCAACCGAGAAGGACATCGACACACGACTGACGAAGGCATGGACAGCTATCGATAGGCTCTCGATCATATGGAAGTCGGACCTAACAGATAAAATGAAACGCAGTTTCTTCCAGGCAGCGGTTGTGTCGATACTGCTATATGGATGCACCACATGGACGCTTACGAAGCGGCTGGAGAGGAGGCTGGACGGAAATTACACAAGAATGTTGAGAGCAGTATTAAACAAGTCCTGGCGACAACACCCCACGAGACTCCAACTATACGGACACTTGCCCCCCATCACAAAAACTATACAAGTTCGACGAACCAGACACGCGGGACACTGCTGGAGAAGCAAGGACGAGCTCATAAGCGATGTACTCCTGTGGACCCCCACTCATGGATGTGCAAGTGTGGGACGACCAGCACGAACTTACATACAGCAGCTATGTGAGGACACGGGTTGTAATCCTGAAGACCTGCCGGAGGCGATGAGTGATAGGGAGAAATGGCGAGAGACGGTCAGGGATATCCGCGCAGACGGCGCGACATGATGATGATGATGATATATATATATATATATATATATATATATATATATATATATATATATATATTTCACTCTCTCTCCCTCTCTCTCTACATTTATATATATATATATATATGATTTTCAGTGAATAGTTTATGGTAACTTTATTCTTAAACAAGTTGGAGCTCAATTGTTTGCACCCAGTTAAATGGTTTCAAATATTGCCATTTAACATTATCCATTCTATTTGTTGTATTCCTATCTAATATGAACAATTTGCACACAGCTGTATGGTTTTAAATCATTCCTGATAACAGTAAAAGCCAATGCCATAAGAACTAACTATTTTGAAGCAAGAATAGATAAGATGTAACAAAATAGCAGAAGTAGATTATGTGAGTATAGAGACAAAATGATCAATCACATAATAAGCAAAAACATTAAATAATTGCAAAGAGAGTATAAGACAAGACAAGACTGGGGGAGCAAGCTGATCCACTAGGAATAGAGCAAGAAGTTTAAATTTGATCAAATGAACAAACGGCATATGCATAACTCAGAATCTGTCCCAGAAAATTTAATGCACAAAATTCTTTGGGATTTTGAGACACAAACGGATCATCTAATCTCTGCCAGATGATCAGGTCTACTGCTTGTCAACAAAAAAAAAAAAAGAAAAAAAAAAGAGAACCTGCCAAAAAGTGAACTTCCAGCTGATCACAGGGTAAAACTGAAGGAAAGCAAAAGGAGGGATAAGTACTGAGACTTTGTAAGATAACTAAAAAAACTATGGAACATGAAAGTGACAGTGATACCAATTGTAATTAGTGTACTTGGTACAGTCACCAACGGATTGGCACAGGAACTGGGGGACTTTTAAATAAGAGGACGAGTGGGGACCATCAAAACTACAGCATTATTGAGATCAACCAGAATACTAAAAAGAGTCCTGGAGACTTGAGGAGACTTATAGTCACTCAAACTTCAGTGGGAAACCGTCAGCCAATGCTGGTGTGAAAAAACTCTCAAATGAGTAAAATAATAATAATAATCCTTAGTAAATGATTGAACAGTTCTATTTGACCCATAGATGAAACCCTAACTCCGGTCAGAGTGGACATGAGAGTAATGGTAATAAGGGAGTACTTCCCATTTCCCAAACTTCAAGATAAGAGCCTCACCATCAGATGGGGCTCAATATCATGTTCAGGACTTGTGATATCTTGTTTTTCTCAAATGTGATTGACTCACAACCTTCACCTTCTAACTCATCTGAGATGAAAAAGATTGGGTTGTTTAATTGCCACAAGAGCAACTTGAAAATACAGTTGAGACAATCATATAGGTGTTACGGCTTTATATGACCTGCTGATTGAATGGATCAAGTCTTACTGACCGCCTCTCTAGTTCAGTAAGAGTCAACCTGGAGTGTTACAAGTCATGTGACTTTTGGTTCCCAGATCACATGACCAGCTGATTGATTGGATCAGGTCTTACAGCCATCTGGATGACTGCTATGCTTTTCTATTTAGGATTGGAGTGTAGAAACTGTCTCTAATCTCCAGCCTTTCTTGACAGAAAAACCTACATTATTAATATTGAGTGGGAATAAAGTAGGAAAAGTTAGGAAAAGAAGGAGAGGAAAAAAAGAAGTATAAAAGAAGAAAGGTTGGCAGTAAAAATTTATAGAAAAAGGAAAAGAAAACCAGCTGAAAGAAAAAATATGTAATCAGTTTGTATTTTGATAAAATGTGGATGTGTATTTAAGATTGAAAAAGATAATGAAGAGAAAGAGAAAATAGAAGCAAAGAGTGCAAAGACATAAAATAAGGGTTATCATTATTATTAAGACCTGTTGAATTTCTACAAGTTCAGCTGGTTTCAATAATTTTTTGAAAAGAGCAAATACATAGGATGTAAGTGAGGAAATCATTTGGACATTAGGAAGAAACTGATTTCTTTTAACAATAAATTCCATCTGAAATCTCTTGAGTAAGAAGCAGTTTTGATACTCAGGCTGTTTTTCAGATTTTATTCCAAAGTGGTTTTGCAAATAATCACCATAATCACATGACTAGATAATCTTGTCTGCAAATAATTTTGAAATATAAGATTGGCATTATTTGAAGAATGATAATTTAGGAAAGATGCAAATGAGGCAAGAATATTAAACTTTAATCACACCCAAACTAAATATGTGTCAGTTGTCATTGATTTGGTTTCTTTTAAGAAAAGCTGGCACAGATAGTTTTTTATTTATTTAGAAATAAATGTTATTATAAAAGCAACAAACCTTTCAAATTTTATTTTCCTTTTGTCTTATTTTCATTTGCCATTTAACCTAAGAAGAATCAATAAAAAAATATCAATACATCTCATTAAACAAGAACTCAAGATTTACAAAATAGAATAAATTTCAATTTAACATTTTTTATTACAATATTTAGGAATAAAACTTTTTAAAAGAGGAAAAAATTATTTGATTAAATAGAAAAAGATCAAATTTCTACATTTCAAAGAAGAAGAAGAAGAAGAAGAAGAAGAAGTGTTGCTGTCTGGATAAAAGTCATGAACAAATTCGTTATAATTTGTGGTTCCATTTTTTCTTTGTATATCCAACTGTTTCACCACAACAGATTTGCACTTGTCAGTCATTTTTTCTGATATATCCTTACTTATCCTTAAGGAACTTCTTTATATATATATAATTTTTATATAGTTCTTTTTTTGCTTAGATATATTTTACAAACACAGATTGATTTTTCAAATGTTCAATATCAACAATGTTTTTAAAACATGTATCAAATATATAAAATATATCAAATACATGTATCAAATATTATCTTAGATAACAAAGAATGTATCATAAGTTTAAATGAACTGAAATCTTTGTATATTTTTTTCTGAGTCAAGGAAAACTTTAAAATGAAAAATAAAAATTGATAAAATTGGCAAAATTTACATATTTTATTTGTATTTAGATATAAAGAAAAATTGATAATATATGTGAGATGTGTATAAAACAAATTAAAATATTTTTTGCAAAATGTAAATTTTTCACTCTCTAAGAAAATATCCAGTCGCAAATTTTTTGTAATGATAAAGTATTTATAAATCAATTATATAATTACATATTTAAAACTTACCTTTCCTCATTTTGATGCCTACATAAAAGAAAAAAAACAACATAGAATATCTAAGATTTTTGTAAAGTTTATTGCATAAAAACAAATGACAAACACTTTAAAAGAACTTTAATCTATCTTGATATTTTATTCTACTAAATATTATGATTTTATTTATCCTATTTGAATTATCAATTGAAATTTTTATTAATAATTGCAGTGCATTACATTTGCTGGAAAAAAAAGATTAGAGACAAAATATTTTAATTGAAATAATCCTAATATATAATTGAGAAAAATTCTATGGATACATAAATATATGAAGATGACATAAATTCACAACAAAAAGTTTTGATTAGTTTCTTTTTACAACAAGAGCATCTGACATATGGCTGGCCATGGGAAAAATATGGATCTGACCTCACAGGTTTCATCATTTATGAAGTCAAAAAATATTTTGTATCTGATTGTCTGTTCTGCTCACTTTGGTTAGAAATATTTTGCCATCAGATGACCTTAAGTGACCTTAAATGAACTTAGAGGTATCTGCGACTTTTCATTTCGCTGAGATTTGTCAAATGGATGCATACACGTAAAGATAGCTAGATAGTAAAAGAAACAAAAACATGATTTTAAGTTTTGAAGTTAAACTTTCACATTTAATAAAAACAAAGTAATAAGACTTCAATGTAATTACGTAAATCATGTTAAAATACCTGGATGCTTTCAGGTAAATTTCATCTTAAAACAATGAAATTCTACTCACGTTTTATCAAGATGTGATCCTTTACTGGAGCTGTGGTAAATAAAAAGAGTGAAATGTCATGAATAGAAAAAAGAGAATAAAAAACACAGAAAATGCTAAATTGTAATTTCTAAGGAGAAAAAATAGATCTTTCACAATGTGTAAAAATAATAACATGGAAAAAAAAAGATATAAATATAATGAATGATTTTTGCTTCATCATTTTCAATTTGAAATTAGAAATAACAATTGTTCAATTTGAAAACATCAGTTGATAAATTATTAGAAAGATTAAATATTATACTCACTTATCTTGACAACATGTTCTTTGGGGACTGTATCAGAAAAAAATTAAAGAAAAGGACATAGGAATATTTATAAGGTGAGGTGGCATTCTTAATTGAGAAAGTTTAAAAGGTAATTGAAAAGAAATTTCAGAAATTTGAATTAATGTTTTAATGATAATAATATTTCTTGTATGAAATAAAAAATTACAATAAAGTTATAGATATTACTGCTTATGATAATGAATGGTTATTAATATCATAAATAGGATTAACAATAATGAAATCTAATATTGATAATGACTGAATCAATATCAATATAATATGAGCTGTTTGAATAATTTGAAATAATACTTACTCAGCATGTTGACAATATGTTCTTCTTTAGGAACTGAATAAAAGAAATGACAATAGAATGTCAGATATAAAAAGGAAATGTGAGATGGTTTTTTTGATTGAGGCCTATTACAAGGCATTTGAATATGAATTTGAGAAATGAATTTTATATCAAAATATGAATATTACTGATTCTTAATAACAATAAGAGATAATGGAGATTTTTATACTTTCTGAAGATATTTAATATAATTGCCAATATTTTTTTAATGTGATGACACATCATAGAAGATATTTTGTCTTAGTGGTAGACTGTTCGCCAATAGTCCGGTAGACTGGGATTCAATTTCAGGTTGATTCATACCAAAGACAGAAAAAGTGGTAATTGATACCTCCTTGCTTAACACTCAGCATTATAGGGTACGTTTCAAGGGTAAAGAGGAGCAATCCAAGGAAAGGAGTTGTGTCCTCCCCTACACCTCGGTGTAGTAGTAATTGAAAAGGGAGCTTTCGGGTAGTCTTTGACTACGGTTGCCAACTTTTATGTATCAAGTCTGTAAGAGGAACTTTGAATGCTACTAACCCATTTTTATTATTCTTTCTTTTTCAGAAACTGCAAAAAAAAAAAAAAGTGAAAAGATTAAAAAAGGTTTATATTCAGAAAAAAAAACCTTCATAAATGCATATGTTTATCTATAAATGAAGATTCCTAGTCTATTTTATTTATAAAAAGTATTACAAATGAAAGCTAAATGTTTTGCAAAGGAATTCATGGAAGTCCAAATGAATTTATGAAAGGAAAAATCCAAAAGGTATTTTATGGTCGATCAATTCATAAAAATAAGTTTAGAAATAGAATTGATTATGAAAGTTTGGCATTGTAACATGGAATAATTTTGGACATAATTTATGAGGTATTTTTAATTGATTTTTGTATATAAACAAGAAAAGAAGACAGATTAGTATACAGCTGACTAGTTAATCAGCTGGATTATAATCTATATTCTTTTCTTGTTTATCGATATTCTTTTTTCATGTAGGAGAAATATTTTTTGAATAACTTATAAATATGTTTATCTGAGGCAGTTTTTGAAAATAAAATAAAACAACATATGTTGATAAAATATTTTTAATGCATCTCTCTCACCAATTTCCTTTTACTTAATATGAACCAGTTTAAGTATACGTGTATATATATATACGTATGTTTATGTGTATGTGTACGTTTATGTGCATGTCTATACATATATTTATGTAGCACAACATATGTATGTTTATGTGTCTGTGTATGTGTATGTTTATATGTATATGTATATGTATGTTTATGTGTATGCGTATATGTATGTTTATGTGTATGTCTATAAGTATATGTATGTAGCACAACATATGCATGTTTATGTATCTGTGTATATGTATGTTTATATGTATGTGTATACGTATGTTTATGTGTATGTCTATACATATGTTTATGTGTATGTCTATATGTATATGTATGTAGCACAACATAAATCAATCTCTTAATGTTACGCTTTCATTATTATTCTTTTTGCAATAATCAATTTTCAAATTCTGCAGATGCTACTAGAAAGAGTATATTTTGTGGATATTTAATTTTTTTTTCTTTTAAACACTTCACTTTTTAAAGTTAAAATTTACATCGCTCTAGTTCCTACAATTTTTCTATTGTACCAAAATAAAAAAGAAAATATTAGAAGTGGAAGAGAAAAAAAACATTATATATTTTTGGACAAATTGAATTTTAATTGCAATCGAAAAAAATCAGTTTCCAATGTAAATGTTTGCGGGTTAAAAATGATTTCAATAAAATACAAAATAAATCATATTTTGAATGAGAATCTTATTTAAAAACAAGACATTAAACAAATAAACAAATATTTTATGATATAAAGTTCAAAAAGTTTTCAGTAAAAGTAAAATAATTAATTTATGATTGAAATATTCAAGATTCATTTGAAAAAATTTGAACATTACCTCTTTGTTTTATTTGTTCTTTGATTTTTTCTGTGTAAAACAAAGAAAACATTTTTATAGCACAAAGTAAAACACATTGGGTAAAACTTTTATAAGAAGTTTTATTTTTTATATTCCTATATTTACACAACATATACAACATCATCATACATGTTTTGTATAAAGATAAAACATTGTGTGTGTGTATGTAGTAAAAAAAAATATATGAAATTTGAATAAAAAGTTTATTCATGATAATTTCTACAAAAAATAATTGGGAAACATAAATATGTTTGGCTTTGTTTTGTTTAATGGCATTTCAATCTCTCAGAGGTTATTTCGTGCCAGGATTATCTAAAATATGAACTTAAGGATTGAAATGTGATTCAGAAAAGGTTTTTTTTCTAATTCAATTTTGGCTGGTTATTTTACTCATAGTGTAGGAGTATAAATGTTTACAATTATGGCATTTATGATGTTAGGAGTATATTTTCATGTAAAGTCTGACTTTTTAGAATGAGATTTTTTTTCTATGGTTAAACTTTCTTGAAGAGTTCTTTAAAATTGTTTGCTTGGTAATATTTAGTTTGGATTAAGTTTAGATCTCCATAATTCATTAGTACATGTTTATCGTTCTTGACATTTTCTATCCATTGATGGTTCTTCATTTTTCAGAAGATAACTGTGTATTATTTGGGTATGCAGAGCTGGGACAACATAAATATTTCCTTTAAGATAATTCAACTCTTTGCAAGATACAAGATTAGTTAATATTTTCAATCCAATTAATACACATTCATTAGTAAAATTATAATTTTATTTGCAATCAGAATGTTTATTTTTTAGTAATAAGAAAAGTATTTATAAACAATTTTATCTAACAGTGATAACAAAGGGTTTTATGGCTTTGAATAGGACTTGATGCAAAGATGAGACTGTAAAATGTTTTGATATTTCCATCAAACATGGAGTAAATATCCTAGGAAATAACTTAATAAATATTATTACAATATATTTAACAAGCAAAAAATTTGTGCAAAAATATTTAATCATGAAATAATCACCCACCACAACCTCTGCACAAAATAGCAAAAATTAAGGTTAATAAAATGGTTGATTATTAAATGAACAAAAAATTCATTTTGATAAATGCTCAAAGCTAATTTTTTTTTGTAAAATGTCAAATTCAGTTTAATTTGAAAATTTGGTTTTCAAATATAATGCTAAATGATCACTAAACTTAATTTCACACCAATTTAAAATTATATATCACTTAACATTTAGATAATATATCAGGTAAGCATAAAAAATTTGTGGTTTTATGGTAATGTTCAGTCTATACAAAAACTTGGTGGTTGCTTTTCAAGCTTTATTTCTAAATTTAGAGTTTAATGTCATCCACAGTTTATTTAACTTGATCCAGATAAATAACAAAACAAAAAATAATTATGAAATTCTATTCAGAGAGAGAGAGAGAGAGAGAGAGAGAGAGAGAGAGAGAGAGAGAGAGAGAGAGTATATCATTTTCTTTTGCAATGACACAAGATTAGCTTAATGCAGAAGTTTTCCAAGAAGAAAGCCTCCTTGGTGAAGAGTGACAAAAATACTACTATCCTCTTGAAGAAGAACCTCAGGTATTATAGCGAGACTATATATGTTGATGGAGGAAATTCTTGATGGTTAACATTTACAAGATATACATTTACTAAATGTTATGTTTTATTGACAACAAATTCTAATAAATTAATAAAAAAGTGGATATGAAAATGTGATTAAAAAATTACAAACCTTCCATCTTCCATCTTTTATCATATACTGTAAAAATATAAATTTATTTGTAATATAAAGACAATTCAATAAGCATTAACAAGAAAAATAAACATTATGTGTGTGTGTGTGTGTGTGTGTGTGTGTGTGCATAATATGAATATCTGATATTTGTTTATTCAGAAAGAAAAAAGCCAAAATATATTTTATTATTTTCTGTATAATGTTTGCCTGTGACTAAATTGACCTAAAAGTTAATGGCATTGAAAAATGGAATCAGCAAACCAAATTCAAATTCTGGCTGAAGTAGTTTATGTTCTCTAAAGCCACTGAGAAAATTCACCCTCCCAATAGATTAGAGATTAATCACAATATTACTACTGGTACTATGTAACCCAGTACACTCTGTTGCATATTACTTAGAGGAAAGATAGGCACTGCCAAGTAACATTGTTGCTCTGATAAATCCCAAAGACCCGGGATGGTAGTCAAATGATCTTCATTAGAATCTCTTATTATTGGTTCCAAGAGTTACAAATTTCACACCCCCAAGTGTGAAAACTGGAGAATTAGAAATTTGTCAACATTTTTTGGCTTTACTTTGACATATCAGAATTGTCTGCATCGTGATACTTGCACTTTATCAATAAAATATTCCCTTTTATTAAATTTGAATCAAAGTACCTGCAATACATCAACCAATTTGTTAGACTGAGTATTATTTTATACCTAAGTTCAATTTGACTTTGAGAAGCTAAAACATTTAGTGGTCTATGAATAAAACTTTAAAAATAATTTGTTCTTTTTATAAGTTCAAGCTTTTCTCTTCAGGATTATATGATGTTTTTAATGTTTTTAGAGTCATTTGAATTTATTATATTTTTCTATATTTTCAAAATACTACTATTATAAAAGACATATTTTGCTTTTGTGGATATTTTGCTCTTTTAAAATCTATTAACCAAAATAGTTTAACAAAAGCTTTGAACTCAAAAGTTTTGAAGTGAAATCAAGGTTGGTAATTCTGGGGATGGTGAGATGCAACAAAATACAATTTTCATGAGATAATTTATTTTGATCAATGTGATATTCATTAGGAAAAAAAAGTTTATCACTTCTGAAGATGATCTTTTTCTTATATTACTCAGAGAAATTTTATTAGTAAATAAAGCTGAAATACTTTGGTTTTTGGTGAGTGACTTCATAAATCAAGACTCTATGATTAGAACTTCATATGCAATTTTATTGAGTATCTGACATGCCAAAATACAAAATGATTAAAACTATAATTTCTGATTCATATTTTTAACAGTTTTCTTAAATTTATGAACAAAGATGAAAACTTTTTAAAAGAAATTTCATATTTAAATCTTTGATTTTCAACTTAAAGGAAAAATAAAATTAATTTTTTAGTTTAAATCAAACATTTAACATTCAAATTTAAATGTTGATTGATGCAATAAAAAGAAGAGTGATTAAAGTGTATTATTTGTGATTATGTGAAATGTTTAAAATAATTAACAACATACCCCAAAATATTCTGTAGGCTAATGTAAATGTGTCTTTTACAGAAAAGTTGTAACTGGAAATTCTCAGTATAAACCAGTCATCAGGCGTACTGGCCATTTTTTCTACTTGTTTTATAAGAACATGTCCAGTTGCAACAACAAATACCTTTACACCGGCACGTTTCAAATTTTCAGCCTGTTGGACTGCCACTGAAGGATCTTCAGATTTACCATTAGTAATGATGATGGCAATATTCATAACATGTGGTCGGCCACCAAATTGTCGTGTGTATGAAAATCGCTTGAGGAAAGCCAAAGTTGCACCTAAATCAGGCCATCCACTCTTATAAGGAATCTTGTCAATTGCCCGTAGCACTTGTCTCATATTCTTGCACTTGCTTAAATCAAAGCCTCTTATTAATGTACTGTATGCTAAAGCGCCTACTCGAACAAATTTTGGAGCAATGTTGAAGTATCTGACAACTGACTTCATAAAGTTCTTAATTCTTTTAAAGTCTTCCTTTCCAACTGAAGAGTCAAGTATAAACATGATGTCCATACGTGCAGTAAAGTAACCTGTAATGGATATGAAAGAAATCTATAAAAATCTATTTTTTATTTGATTATTTAGAGAAAAAATGAAAAAAAGTAATTCTAGTTTTACTTCTTCATATTTTATTTTACTTTGGAAATATTTTCATAATCCTAATTATTTGTTCTTATCAATTGAATTAAAAGTTCAGGTGGTTTTTGGAATATGTATTAAATAACATCAATTTATTCTATGTGTCTCTGCTTTTACATTATTGAGATTTTAGAGTAATAATTGTATCTATGTTTCAATGCACATGATAGCCAATTTGTTTTTAATGTAAATAAACTTAAAAAGTAGAAATTTATTGATATCAGTTTTGATGTTGAACTTCTAAATGATCATTCTTCAGTTATATCAATGTTGCTTACTTTTTTGATGATCAAATAGAAATTATGTTTTAATAAAATGTTACACTTGAAAACTCAACAAGATTTTTAATAAATATATTTCCTAAGCAAACCAAAACAAAAATTATACACAAAGATAAAAATGAAAACTACTCAATTATTCTCATGGTGTTATTCCATTCCAGTCATAGAAAAAAAGCCATAACTTTAGTTTCTAGCTCGGAAATTTTCAGTTAGATGTCTACTTTATATAGTTAAACAAAAAGGTAAAGATTTGGTTGAGCAAACCTGATGGACACAAAAGAAGGGTCCACTTTAGCATGATATGCATAACATAAATTGAACACCTCATTAAAAACTTAAAATTTCTGAAATTTTCTAAAACCAAAATGCTAGAACTATACTTTAGAATCTCGTTTATATTCCAAGAAAATTTAGTGACCTTCTTTGAGTTATGCAATAACAAACAAATGAACAAAATAGACATTTGATGAATTATACTAAGATATTGGAATAAATTGGCAATATAAAGTACAATGTATATAAAAAATATTGTAGAATCTTTTTATAGGTACAATATTTTATAGGTACCATATTTTAGACATCAAATAGTCAGAGGAATTTAATGCAGGCATTTTTAGAATAACATTTATTAGGAAAGTTTTTGAAGTCATGAACATTAAGACCACCATTAAAATGTACTTAAATCACTATTGTGGAATTATCTCCCTTGCTTTCAAAATAACTCTTACAACCATCACTAGAAGGCAACACATCCTCGTAATTAATCTTCCTTATCAAGTATGTGGTAGAAACAAGACAAGTTCTCTTTCTCAACTATAGAACCTGGCTCCCAGAAGCATAGTAATTTTTACCAGTAGCTCACAACATACAACTACAGATACATACTGTGTGGTAAACAATATTGAAAGCTTTCACAAATAATTCTGGACTAACATAGCTATAATAAAAGGAATTTTTCTCAAATATGCAAGTCTCTCACAAACGTTCATACATATACATACCAGCAAACAAACTTTCTTTCAAACATCTTTTTTCCTTTTTTTTTGTATTTCCTCACTTGTTTAATTTGTACATTAAATAAAAGTTATTGAGTAATAAACAAGTTGTTTCAATTCTTTCCTCAGAGGAAACTGATATTTCTCATTCAACATCTATACAACAAAAACCATTAAAAAATGGTAACAATTTGACATTAAAAAAGTAAAAAGGCAACTTCATTTTGCTACAAATATTCATTTTCCTACAAATATTCATTTTCCTACAAATATTCATTTTCCTACAAGTCTCTAATAGAAAAATAAAATTGTTTTATTTATAGACTACTCACCTCTTACTTCATGTTCTTTTAAAACTATAGGGGGGAAAAAACAACATTTAAATAAAACAAATAAAAATAATGTCTCTAGTAATAAAATTATTTCAAAAATTTTAATTATATGGAAATAATCATACAAAGTGTTTTATAAAGGACACAAATTGAAAGAATAAGAGGATAGAATTAATGCATACTTAAATTGTACGCAATGTTATTAGTCATAGACAACAGTATTTGGCGGTTAAAATTATTACATAATGCACTTGATTCATTCAAGCATTCATTCTTTCATGTTGTGTCTGTTATCTTACTTTCCAGCAACAAACTTGTTTATTATTATGACTAAAATTGAATATAAATCTTACAAATATGTGAGAGATTGCCAAACATTTGGGTGAAGGACAACTAAATTTTCATATGCATATTCACTGGAATCAGGGGTTTTCCATGAAAAAAAAATCTTTTTATAATACAAGTTGCCAAAAAGTTGACTGCCTCCTTTTTGAAACACTCTGTATATTAAAGAAGCATCATGAAAAGAATTATCAACAAAAACATTTTTTAAGAAAATGAATATAAACTTATCAATTTTATAATAAAACTCAGTCAACTTATTTTCCCAATTAGGTTTATTTTGTTTACAAACATTTGTCATTTGATGTTGATAATATAGATGCTACCTCTGTCTCAATAGTGTCAAGGGTATGGCATGAAACTGCATCCAATGGTGAGGTTCAAGTTCTGCTATTACTCCAAGGTCAACTTTAAGCCAGAAATTAACATTTCATTTATGGGTCAAACAGATCTATTGGAAAATAATTTATAGGAATATTTGAAACAATGTAATTGGGCAAATTATTTGTCTTAAAAATAGTTTTTTTTGTTTACTAATGATTATTATCATTAGTCATTTGAAACCCTGAAACTGCTTGCACTCTGCCTAACAGCAATAACAACAACAACAACAAAGCCATAAAAAAGCAAGGGTTGACATGCCTTTAAACCAATAAAACTTTTGCATATAATTCACATAGAAAATATGACAATCATTATGAAACAGAGGTAGTACTAACTCTTATTACTAACTCAGCTTATCCTTTCATTTGATAATAAAGATAGCAGTTTAAAATCACCTCACTCTATATGAACAATGATTTCATTGATTTGACTAGACAGGAAAAATAAAAATAAAATCTCTTTTTTAAATAGCCTTTAAGAAATACCCAAGGGCTGGCTAAGAGTTTTTTTCATCTTTCAGTGGCAAATGTTCGTAGGGAGTCTGAGTGGTTGTTTTTTGTTATTTGAAGAAGAGCGCATTTCGAGAGAAAGAGCAACTAATTCTAAAAACAATTTTCTGTAATATCCATCATTCACTCCCCATTTAAAGTAAATATTTATATTTTGAATAAAAAAGAAAACTTTCGGAGACCATTAAAAATAAAAATTCTTTTAAATTTTCATAACAGTACTAAACAAATTTTAAAATAGCACTGAAAAGGCGGGATTTCTTTTTTGTTTCAAAATAATTGCTTGTTAGACATTCATGAAATAAAAAAATGTTTATTCCATCCTTGTATGAAAAGGGTTAGTGAGTGTTAAATAATTAAAAAAAATTATGAAAACTAACTGAACTTGAGGAAATTTCAAAGTTTAATTAAAAACAGTCAGAATTAAAGAGCAACATGGCATTTTTAATGTCTTATCTATGAATAATATAAAGATCCAAAGAATATATACAATACTTTTTATAGCAATGTTTTTAACAGCCTCAACCAAGGGTTTGAAGTTGGGTCACTGATTCAATTTCCTACAACAATAACTATTATGTTAAGTATACCTTGTAAATATAAACATAGTCCTCCCATCTCCATGTGATGCACACCTTACACTCCCAGGTAGATATATTAATATACAGATTTTATGGTGAGGAATTTCACACTTGTTTTCTTCAATTACAAAGATTAATTTTTTGAATTTTAGAATTGGCATATAAGTCTTGGTAAAAAACACACACACTGTTATTCATTTTTACTGATAGTTAGTTTGCAATAAGATTTAAAATAAAATAATGAATTTAGATTGATTTTAACTGTGATGGTTTAAACATAATTAAAAAAATCATAAGATTTACAGAAATTATACAAACCTTTAATTCTTTTTTCTTGAATATCTACAATAAAACAAAAATATACAACAAATAATTAACAAAAAACTTATTCAGTAAATGTCAAATACAAAAGTTATTTTGACAAATCAAAATTATACTTCTAAACAGTTTTCATGAAATCCTTATTTTTTAAAATTATATTTATGAATGATATGAAAAATATTTTTCAATACATTTCAATGTTTATACAGTGTGCGAAGCAAAAATAAATCTTTTGTAAATGAATTCTTAGAAAATACTGAGTGAGTGAATGTCTGTATCAACGTTGTTGACCCTAAATACTGCATAATCTGATGATAAATCTTAGATTGAAACAAATTTTTCTAACAATTATTGATTGTTATAGTTTAAAAATTATTGATCTTTATAATTTGAAAAGTTATTGATCATTATAGTTTAAAGATTATTGATCATTATTGTTTAAAAAATTATTGATCATTATAGTTTGAAAAATTATTGATCGTTATAGTTCGAAAAATTATTGATCTTTATAGTCTGATAAATTATTGATCTTTATAATTTGAAAAATAATTGATATCTATAATTTGAAATATTATTGATATTTATAGTTTGAAAAATTATTGATCTTTATTGTTTGAAAAGTTACTGATCATTATAGTTTGAAAAATTATTGATCATTATAATTTGAAAAATTATTGATCATTATAGTTTGAAAAAACAACTTTAATGCAGTTGATCATATTCATTTCCAAGTTTTGTGTACAGTTATTTTTAATTTAGAAAATACAAAATATTTTGAAAGAATCGTGACGTAAATCTAGAAATATTTTAAAACATTTTATTTCAACATATCATAATAAGGACAACTCCTTAAAAACAGATCAATTCAATGAATATATATACAAATACTCATCTATATTTATCAAAATTCATTTATGTGGTACATGAACAATAATTCAGCACAAAACTAACAGAATATTTTGAATGATTTAAATTTTGAAATATTTATTTGTTTATTTTGATCAGTAACACTTCAGATATTCAGGATTTAATACGTTGAAAATAAATTCCTGAATCAACTCCTAAACTTAAATCCCTTTCTTTACCTATGACGTGGCTTTCCATAAAATAGAATTGAATTTCATTTGGAATTTTTTGAGATATTGTGTAAACAGACAGATAGATAAACAGAAAAACAAATATGGGGAAATACATAGCCTCTATCCAATTTTGTTGGCTGAGATAATTATTCAAGTAAGTAGAAAGATAACTATATTCTTCCTTAAAATATAACTTTATACTATTTATAGCAAGTGAGAACTTCCATAATTAATAATTAGAAATAAATAAAATTAATGGTTTAAGATAATTATTGATTATTAAAAAACTTAGACCATGAATCTCAAACTTAAGAATGCAAGAATACTATTATGTCCTGGGGAAGAGGAGGCACATAAAGTTAAAAGTGAAATAAGTTGCAGCTGCAATTTTCATCAGTTCTATTGGATTAAATTTTTGCTTGGCTACTGAAGAGACTTGAATCTGAATGTGTCAGAAAATGCCTGTGGAGGGGTATGTGAATTTGCATAAAAAAGTTCAGTGTGAATAAAAACAAAATACAAAAGTTTTTTTCCTTTGTTAATCAGTTACTATTTTTTGTAAGTAGCAAAATAAAGTCCCTCTTATCTTAAGAGGTATTTTAACTTTGAAAAATCTGACATTTCATTATGTGTAACAAAGAAGAGTAATGAAAAGACCTACCAAAAAAATTTACAGCTTTTTTATAACCTGTAAATGGAAATTAATGTACATTTTATGCTTTGTTTACAAATATTTAGTGAGTCTTTCAAATATTGTGGATAAGAAAAAAGAGTAGTAACATTTATCTTATATAACAAAAAACAAAAACAAAAAAAAAATAATCAAAACAAATCAAAAACAACAAAAAAGAATTATAAAAGTATAGAATAATAAAAAATGTTTTAATCTTTATCAAAGATGTTAACACATTACTACAAGAAAACAAATAAAACAAGTAGAAAATTCAAGTTATGTGATACAAATTAAGTAAAATGTAGATTAAATATCAGGAATTTTTGCAAGTAGAGTTGTAGGAGCAGTTTGTTATGGCATTTTCTCAAATGGAAAGGATACTTTAATGAAAAATTATGATAGCTATAACCTAACAATGAATTAGAGATTTTAAAATTAAAATAAAATCATTGTTGATGGGCTTATATATATATATATATATATATATATACAATACATAATACATAATACCTTAAAAATTCCCTTAGCCAAACATGGTACGCTTGTTGGCTGAGCGGTCTGAGACTTAGTTTAACGTAAAGTTGGATGGGTTTCAATCCCAGCTTCAAGCGTCCTACGTGTCTAGCTACACTGAAGAGTTCTGAGAGAACAAAACAGTCTGTCTGTGGATGACAATATATATATATATATATATATATATAATTGTTTGGCACAAACAAATGCATTATATATACATATATTTACAAGTGATTACTTAAAATTTTTCATGAATCATCTCACAGTGGATATATGAAAAGCTTAGATATACACATTTAATGAAATTTTAATGACCACTAACCTTGCATGTTCCAACTTCTATCAAAGCCTAAAAGAAAGAGTTTAAAAAATAAATCATTATGTAGATATGTCATTTATGTGAGAGCAGAAAAATCTTAAGAAAAATCTCAAACAATTTTTATAAGAATCATTAGAATATTGATTTGTTAATAAAAAGACACAAACATTTATATTAGACAAATATTTTTTCAACAAAATCTCCTTTCTTAATCCAATGCTTTTCCATTAATTTCATCAATCAAACATTATACATGGAAAATTTCTGGTCAAAATTTAGCAAATAACTTTATGTCTAATTTTCCAGAACATCAAAATATCAGACTGTAGCCAGAACATTTTGTCATAATCTACGATCTTTGATTGTATTTGATAATTGGATGAAAAAAATGTTAAAGAATGATCTAAAATATAATCCTCATTATCAAGTTGTATTGACTGCTCAAATTTCCCTGACTCTCTCTCTCTCTCTGCATCCATCCCTATCGTCCATCTTTTCTGGTAGATCCTCCAAACTACATCCAGTGTCCACACAGTGTAGTTAGTTCTTGCTGGTTGACCAACATTAGCGTATCCATGTGTAGGGATCCATGGAAGAAGGTCGCTTATGAGTTCCTCCTTGCTTCTCCAGTTGTGCTTAGCATCTCTTGTCCATCTTACTTGGATGGTTTTTAAGATGGGAGGTAAGTGGTCATACAGCTGCTGTTTTCTGAGGTGTTTCTTCCAGGATTTGTCCAAAACAGCACATAGCCTTCTTGTGTTGTTTCCATCTAGGTTTTTCTCTGTGCATTTCATTAACATCACATGGTGCATCCATACAGTAGTACTGACAACCTGGAAGAAATTTTATTGGAGAGATAAGATTTCCATAAGATTAATAACCTGTGAATAGCAGTCTGTGCCTTTTGCTTGGTGTAAATTGACATCACTTTCAGTAGATGAGATGTTGCTGCTGAGGTATGTGAACTTGTCTACTAATTTTTGAGGCCTACCATGTAATGTGGAAATGGTTCCCTTTTGTTTAAAACACATGTACTCTGTTTTATTGGTATTCATGTAGAGGCCAATGACTTTTGCTGCTTGGTCCAGGCTATGCTGTTGGGATTTGATTTGGGAAGGTGTATTTATGAGAAACACTAAATCATCTGCATAGTCTGCATCTTTTAGAGTTTCTGCAGAAGATTGTCTGCTTCTTGAATTTTTAATTGTGAAACTATTTTCTTTTATTAAATCTATTGACATAGTATAGGTAGATTATAAAAATATATGATGTTAATATACCAAGCTTGAACAAGTTCGTGTTGCCATCGGTCAACCACTGCTTTCAGGCTTTTGTAAAGCATCATTATAGTTTCTTTGGGGAAAAAACATATGCTTGTAGTATTTGCTCCATCTTTTCTCTGTGTGTGGAATCAAATGCTTTGGAGAAATATATAAACAATACTGTTGCCTCAAGATTTTTGCACATACTCCTTCAATGATTCATGGAAGACTCAGAATTCATGAAATTGTGGATTGATTTCTCCGAAAACTGCTTTGATTTTCCAAAGAATTTTCTTGAATTCAGGTTGGATTCAGTTGAGATGCATGGTATTTTAGGGATTACATCCCTTGCTTTCCAAAATAGTACTTCTGATAGCCACTAGGTGGTGTAACCATAGTAGCATTATAAAATGTGCGGCAAAGTAGAAACTCTCTCTCTTTGTTCCACTGGCAAGAATATATTCTTTAATTGTTGATACACTCCCTGCCTGACAAAGATGGTTAGTAAAGATAAAACCATCTGGAAATCCAGCTCTTTCCTTTAAAAGGATTCTAGATGAATATTTTCTTGAAAAGGATTCATCTCACGTCAGAAATTTCAACAGCACAACTGATGTAGTTTGCACAGTACCTTAGGCAAGTGCAGTTTCTCCCCAAAATATTAATGCACACACACACGCACACATACGCATACAAAAACATTCAAAATTTTCCTTTCTTAACAATATGAAAAGCTACAGCATCTTTAAATACTTCTACACATTGTCAACATTCTGTTTTCACTCTGGAGGGAGTATTTGTATGGATTATACCCCTTGCTTTCAAAAATAGTACTTCCAATGAACACTAGGTGATGTGATCAAAGTTGCATTATAAAAAATATGCTGCAAAATTGAAGCTTTCATTTTTTTCCTGTCTCAACAACAGAAAGCAGATACAAGTGTGTGCATCTTCCAACAGGGGGACCTTTAGCCCCAACAAACCCCATAAATCATACCACACATGATACTAAACTGATGTAAGTCTTCGTACAACAACTTTCATACAATAAAGGGCTTTTCAATTACACAATTGGACTTTCTCTCCCTAATGAACTCTTAGTATTTCATGTAATTCCTGTATCCTTTCCATTAAGTTTGTTCAGGCAATAAATATGTTGTTGTTAATTCTTTGTGAATTGTTTTATGTTGTTTGGCACAAGCAAATGTTAAACCAAAGAAAAATCTCTCCCCAACTACAAGAGTTGTGTTTCTTATTCTCTAATAATTGAGGTGGTGAGTTTTTGTACTCAGATCCAACAAATATATGATGAGAAACCTTCAAGTTGTTGGTACCAAAGCCCATTCAATCCTTTTCTTCTGCATTATAAACCTTAGCAGCTATAACAATAAGTTATGCCTCTATAATTCTTAGTGATTCCAAGGTCACTTTTCTTGAGAAAGGGGAGGATGCAGCCTTTTTTCCATTTCTTTGTTGTGTTCTGTTTATAGACAGTGCTTGGCTAGAAGCTCTTAGTTTTGCTTTTGAGATGCTCTTCCTTCTTAACATTTTATTTACTGTCTGCCATGCTAATCATGATTGTCTATTTTCTACTGAGTTTCTGATTCTATTGATTTGGCCTTGAATGTATTCTTGTTGTTCTTTTTGGTATGTGTTAGTTTTCACTGGGTTTTCTAAAGTTTTTGGGTTTTGGCCTTTTTTTGGGTTTCTTTAATAAGTGAGGATACTATTTTCATGTTATCTTGCTTTTCTCTAATTGCTATTGCCTCCCATAGAACTCTACATCTGGCACATAGTTTGGTTGGAATGCACTTAGCTGCTGCTTCTATATGGATGGTAACAAAGTTTTCATATTCGACATTTGAAATATGTCTTTCAGATGTCTTCTGAAGAGTATCAAACTTGTTTCTTATAGTTACTGCATACTGATTTCTAATATCTTTATTGGGGTGTAAGGACTAGTTATATTGTGAAACTTTAACTGTTTGTGTCTTATTTCTGCAGAGACTCAGGTGAATTTTTGCCTAGGGGATTCTGTGATCAGAAGATACTCCTTAAAAAGAGGAGTATGCCCCACAGTTCAAAGTGTTATTTATCCACTTCTTGTTTATGAATATATCATCTAGCTGTAGAGTGATTTGGCTTGATGAGTTTTCCCTCCCTTTTTTTGAATTTAGCATTTAGTCATGCTAGCCTGTTCTTGATGGAAAAATCTGCATGATAATCCCCATTTCTGTTTGATGAGTTGTGTAAGCAGAATTTGTTATTATCATCTTTACCTATATGAACATTCATGTCGCCAACAATGATTAGAATGTTGTGTTTGGTAATGTGTCAGACAAGGGAAAGTGATAATGACCATTTTATCACTGATGATTGTTATGTAGGGGTTGCCATTAAATGAAGTACGTTCTTGGTTTGATTCTGTTTCTGTTATTAAGGGATTTTATGGCATGAAAACTAAGGAGCATTCCTACTCTTTTGATGGCACCAACAGGGTTTTTTCATGCAGATGCAGAAACAAATGTCCATCCTTTACTAGTTTTCTGATAGTTTATTTCTAGTTTACTATTGTAGTATCTATGTTCTTCTTTGCGTATCATGTCTATATAATGAACAACTCCAGATACTGTTACCTCGGGTAAATGGTTGTGTTTTGAGTCCAAATGTGAAATGTCGTTAATATCATAACACAAATTAGGATTTGTTAGTTTAAGAGTGAGTATAAGTTCAACAATCCCATTTTGTGCAAGTCTTTTGGATTGATTTTATTCTTTACTTTAAAAATTAACCTTTTTGTATTGCCCTTATATATATATATATATATATATATATATATATATATATATATATATATATATGTGTATGTGTGTGTATGTGTGTGTGTGTGTACTTATACATTTAGAATTATGAATTAATTTTAATCTGAGTTTGTGTCATTTAATCTTGTGTTCTTTTATCTGCTGCTTTTTTTTCTTACTGATTTTTTACTTTTATCAATCTTAAAACATTTTTCACATGAGTCACTCTTGGATTTGGATCTAAAGCTGCACCAATTCAAAAGACAAATGACTGAGTGTTTAGTTTTTCTCCTTTCAAGTTTCTTTATTGATTTTATTTATTTATATTTAGAGATGGGCTAATTATGTTTGCATAATATTTCAACCAAATGTCTTCCAAGTAAGGATTTCTTTTAAAGTTCTAGTTTTAACAATGCTTTTTCAAATATTAGAAAAACTGATCTAACTTCTATCATTTATCAAAACTATACAGAAAGATATTCACATAATTTCATATATCAACAAATTATAATAAAAAGTTTTTATTATCATTATCACAACTCCCACTAATATTACTAATAACAATGCTGATATTCAGAATAAAAGTAAATAATAATGATAATAATGAAAATAATAAAAAAAAACAGTCATAATAATAATCAATTATAAAATATAGTGAATTAATATATATACAATCATCAATAAGCTATATATCTCCAAAGATTTTTGAACCTAACTTAGTTTCATTCCTAAGGTTCTGTAAAGACGTTTACTGTAACTGTTGCGAAATAAAATTAGTGCAAATTTAAAAGATCAAAACAAAAAGCAGATAGCAATGTACAAAGTATAAGCATCTCTCTTTATATAATGTTAAAATATAGATAAATAAATTATAAAGCTCGGTCATCCGCACCAAATTTATGAATAAGTTAAATAGAATATATTTAATTGTCAAAAGTTGAGGTAATTTAAGTTACATTTTTTAAATAAAACAATTTATATATCAATTTAAAATCATAAATGCACTAACACTAAGCATAAATTTATATATAATTAAAATATACATAATCTATATATAATTTGTTATGTATATTTTAATTATATTTAAATTTATGCTTAGTGTTAGTGCATTAATGATTTTGAATTTATATATAATTTGTTAAATGAATGAAGAATATAATACAATGAATAAATTAATAAATAGATAAATAGATAAGTAAAAAAATACAAATCACTTCCTTCATTTAGTTAAAAATATATAGTTTTCTATGAGCAATGAAAAAGACATCTATTCAGTTTGACATCAACATTCCTTTGAAAAATAAAAGTAAATATGAATAAAAAAAATAACTCATTCTTATAGTTTTTAACACTGAAATGTAATGATTTACAATTAGGGTGGAAAATCATCGCAAATTTTAATTTACAGGACAAATAAATAATATTCATGTGAAAAATGACTTTTGTAAATGAAATATACAAATAAATAATAAACTTACCCCAATATATTCGATATACCAATGCAAGTGTGAATTCTTCAAGTTGTTTATATTGTAGCACTCTCAGTATAAACCAGTCATCAGGCGTACTGGCCATTTTTTCTACTTGTTTTATAAGAACATGTCCAGTTGCAACAACAAATACCTTTACACCGGCACGTTTCAAATTTTCAGCCTGTTGGACTGCCACTGAAGGATCTTCAGATTTACCATTAGTAATGATGATGGCAATATTCATAACATGTGGTCGGCCACCAAATTGTCGTGTGTATGAAAATCGCTTGAGGAAAGCCAAAGTTGCACCTAAATCAGGCCATCCACTCTTATAAGGAATCTTGTCAATTGCCCGTAGCACTTGTCTCATATTCTTGTACTTGCTTAAATCAAAGCCTCTTATTAATGTACTGTATGCTAAAGCGCCTACTCGAACAAATTTTGGAGCAATGTTGAAGTATCTGACAACTGACTTCATAAAGTTCTTAATTCTTTTAAAGTCTTCCTTTCCAACTGAAGAGTCAAGTATAAACATGATGTCCATACGTGCAGTAAAGTAACCTGTAATGGATATGAAAGAAATCTATAAAAATCTATTTTTTATTTGATTATTTAGAGAAAAAATGAAAAAAAGTAATTCTAGTTTTACTTCTTCATATTTTATTTGTTTTGTTTTGAATCAAATCTTTTGTTTTCTCTTGGTTTTTATATGATTGGTACTTGGTGACACAAAATACTTAGTAGAATCAAAATGTCAAATATTTACTGTGTAAACAATATTTCTTTAATGTTATTACATTAGATAAATATTATCATCATTAAATTCATTCTTTTGTATATTGTAATTAATGTGTTGAAAGATCCTCATATGATTAACTCATAAGTATTGAATATATTTAAGTAGATTGAAAGATTTCTATCATAAAAAATCAAAGCATTTATTGTGGAAGAACCTTAAACAGCAAATCAATATTTATTCTTCAGTGGAAAAAAATCAACTGAGCTTTTTAAACTAGCAAAATTCATTTTGAAACAACTTACCTCTCACTTTCCATTTTTTTAAAACTAGAGAAAAATTAAAAAAGAAATTCATTAATAAATTGTATTTTGATGAGAAACAAAAGAATTAAAACATACTGTTTAAACATAATGTAGATTGTAAAATATTATCTATTGTTAACCAAAGATGAAATAAAAAAAAAATCAGACACCAAATAGACAGAGAAACACTACACTTTCTGGAATGAAGTCAAAATAATAGATATGGGATGATGTTTGAAAATAAGAAAAATGAAAAAATCAGTATGTATGAAGATGTTAGAGATATTTGATACTATTTTTGCTTTTCACTAACAAAAATAAAAAAGGCTTGAAGTAGAAGGTATCAGTGAAAACATTGTGTGAACAACAAAAATTGCTAGTAGTTCAAATGTTTCTTTGAATGTTAACAACCCATCTCTAACTTATAGACAGTATTTTAAATAACACTACTATCTTTAAGGAGACAGATAAACTACTTTGGTGGTTCAAAGGAAATTTTTGAATACAATAAATGTTCTTGAAATAACCAAGAAGAAAATGGGCTTTTTAAAATTAAATTTTTGTTTTAATTTGATTTGGTTTTTGAAGGGTTAAAGAAATTTGATAAAAGAAATTGCAAGTTTGCTGAGCTGTGGCATGAATATGTCTCATGGGTAAGTTGATCCTTGATAAAACAGACATTTTCAGAATCCCAACACAAATTGATATAGAAAATGCTATTATCAGTTAATACAGAACATTATTTCATGTTTTTTTTAAAAAAAAAAAAGAAAAATGACAATTAGAAATTGGTATTTAAAAGTATCACAAACCTTCACCGGTATATTTCCGTTGCTCTTCTGATGAGAAAAAGAAACAATAATTTTAATCATTCATATAATATTTTGTAAATGAATATTCAATAGTATAGTAAATTATAAATATTCATTTTGAAAAAGAATATTTTCTACTTACAAAGATTTGTGAAGATATAGAAAGAAATTGAAGCAACTTTTTTTACTCACTAATGTTAGAAATGAATTGTTAAAAGGAATGTAATGTTTACTTGTATTCTACGAGTTATAACGATAATTTGTTGAAAACCTTTTTATTCATTTCATTAAAGTATCTTCATTACTTATCTTTAATGTAATATTAAAAGTATACAAACCTTCTACGATTGATTGTACTCGATTATCTGAAAAATGAAAATAAAATATATTATCAAATTTATTTATGATTTTTAATAAAATTGTTAATTTTGGAAAATGAAAAAATTATCAAAAAGAAATAACTCTTGACATGTATGATCTAAATGATTTAACATTGCAATAATGAAATTATAAAATTCAAATATATTTTCTAATATCTTTTTCTCATTTATCAACTGCAAAGAAAATTCTTTACAATGAAAAATCAATTTATTTGTTTTGTTAAAATAGAAACTTATTAGTGATGTAAATTTCATGTTATGCATTGAAATGAATGTTTTTGAGTAAATAAAGAATTCATGATTAAAAAGTAAATTGTTAAAATAGAAACTTATTAGTGATGTAAATTTTATGTTATTCTAGCAACACACATGCAAATGAATTGTACGCTGCTGCTTTTTAGAAGCCTTGTCTTTCTGTCCAGAAATAAATGAGATTGAGACAGTATTACGAGTGACAAACATTTAGTACAGTTATAAAAGTTATTGTGATCATCCACTATGGATATAGTATTTACCAATGTAAGTTGATATTGTAATACTCCATACTACCATTGTAAATGGTAGTATGGAGTATGTCTTTATTTCATTGATTACTTATTGATTGATCCATGTATATTTTATACTGTATTTACTGTTTTATTACTGCAGTTTAATTGGTTCTACCAAAGCACAAAAAGAGAAAATATTATACTGATCTTATCAGTTCATTCTTATCATATTTATGTCTTATTTACTAAATTTCACATGTATTTCAAGAGATAAGTTTAGAGGGGACTAAATATAAAAATCATACATACCCATATAATCCAATTTTTCTTGGTAACCTGTATCCCCCCCAAAAAAGATGATCAAATTAGAAAATATTATTTTACACAACTACTACTACTACTACTATTACAATGGTGATGATGATGATGATGATGATGTCAAAAAATGTCACAAATGACAAGGACTCATTTAGATATTTATAGATCGGACAAGGTATCCATTAATGTTGACTAATATTTTTATTTATTTTTGATGAAGCATTCTTGTTGATTCTTGTTATTGTTATAACTTTAATTTGTAGTTGCTTTTTATCAGAGTAAATTTAGAAATAAGATGAAAAGAAATATTGATTTCAATCAACAACAACATCAGGGAATAATACAAATTAAAACTAATTTCATAGTGTCTTCAAAATGAAATAAGAAAGTTTTGCTCCTTTAAATATGGAAATGTAAAATTTTACAGGAAATCCTTTGACTTTTATAATTAATAAAAATAGAATTAATTCTAAACGTTACAAACCTTCCAGATCCCAGTTTTTGTCTATACCTGTTAAGTAAAAGAAAAAGAAAAATTCGAATAAATGTATGGATTTTGTATGATATAAATATCCATTTAGAAAGTTAATCATAAATGAAATGTTTTGTTGATTTTTTTCTCTCTGAAATTTGAAGAATATTAATAGAATAAAAAGTTTTTAATAGTATTATTAAATCTATAATGTTTTGTGTATAGCTGCACATTTATGTTTTGTTTGAATCTAATTTGAATAAAGTTTGTCTTAGATATATCTTTAAAACTATAATGTTTCATTCTATGCTGATTATATAAAAGATTCTTCTTACATGTGTAAATGCATTTCTATACGACAAATGCACATTTGTTTTTGGCCCCAAAATAGAAAAAAAAAATTGTTTTGGAGTTAATGAAGAAAATTTTGAAAATGAGATATGAATTTCTTCATATTCATGAAAGAAATTATTTAGAATAAACAGTTAAAAATCATTTCTCATTTGTTTTGTTAAAAAACTTATCATAATTTAAATAAGTGAAATGTATTCTGAAATTAATTCCAACGAAAAAACAAAACCTTGTACATCTGTCTGGTAAATTCAAAAGAAATCTAAAGAAAACATAAAATGAATATTTTATTTCATTCATCAATATTTTATGGTTTATTCAAATATTTAAAAAGAAAAAGTAACTTACTCCAATAAATTCTGTATACCAATGTCCAGGAATAAAGCTTAAGTTCCTCATAATTTGGTACTCTCATTATAAACCATTTATATGGAAAGCTAGCTATTCTCTTTTCACCAAGCATGTACACCTCTCCAATGGCCACAACAAATACCTTGACGTCTTTGCGTTTCAAGAAGTCGGCCTGATCTGTGGTCCAAAGAAGATTGTTTGATCTGCCGTTAGTGATCACGATGGCAACGTTGATTACGTGAGGCCTGGCTCCATATCGGTAAGTGAATGAGAATCTCCTGACATAGTTCAAGGCTCGGTTGGTGTATTCTTGTCCCCTTACATATGGAATCCTGTCAATGGCTAGCAAGACTTGACGCAGATCCTTGTAGCTGTTCAAGTTGAAGTCGTTTCTCACGAAAGTGCTATAAGTGACAACACCGACTCTCACATGGCTGGGTGCAATACGGAAGTACCTGATGACATTCTTCACAAAGTTTTTCACTCGCTTGAAGTTTGCCAATCCGACATAACTGGATGTGTTGATTACAAACATGATGTCCATTCGAGCTTTATCGTAACCTTTTAGAAAAAAAAGAAGTATTTATTTATGAATATCTGATGTTGTAAATGGTATACATCACACTGATGATTACGAGTTATTGCTAAAAGAAAATGTTGCTTTTATTCAAAGCAGTTCCATACATGAGGTATGAGTAAGTAAATAAGATATACTTGTAAATGGAAGATAATTCTGTAAGTAAAATGTTTTGAGTTGATTAAGTGAGGCAAGATTTTCTTCATGGTTAAAAGTTATTAATCATTGTACTTACTAAGTTCCTGATAGTATAATACTAAACTATCAATTTGCACTTTTAATCAGTTGTACTAATGCATATAAAATATTAAAACAACATGATATGCAACCAATAAACAATGAATCGTGCTAAACAAAAGAATAGATCTATTTATAATCATCTATTTCAAAAGTCTTTTATGAACAAAGTTTTTTTTTAAATAATTGTTCTCATTTATTTTCATATATAAATGGCGTCAGGCTTTATGAATTTGTGCCGATTGGACAGTTTATATGGAAAATGGAGACATGTTTTGAAAATCATAATCAATTAGTTTAAAAAGTCATTTTTCTAAAACAATGTATTTTCTTTACCTAATTTGAATATAGATAAAACAATTTAACCAAGAGAAAAACCAGGATTTTTTTTTTATTTGAACAAGAAATAAAATAAAAATAGTTTTTTTAAAAATTATTCAAAGAAATGATCCAGAAGATACTAACCCCTTAGTTTCCATTCTTCTTGAACTATTATTGAAAAAGAAAAGATAAAAAATGAAAATATTAATCTTTTATGAAAAGATATCCTATGAAAACATGAGAAATATTATTTGAAATTGTCAGACTGATATCATTTTTGAGCTGTGTCAGTGTTTGTGCTTAAATTAATTTGTAATTAAAATATTTTGTAAGAATAAAAAATGAATAAAATACAACAAATAAAAATTAATACTAGGCAATTCTGTCTTTTTAAAGTGTTATATTGGGTTTTTCAAGGTGGATGAAACATTGAAACAGATGAAAATACATGAGAAGTTGGACAAAGTTTACAGAAAAATAAATAGTAAATTTGTTTCTTCATACAGTTGAAAATCTTCTTTGTGTGTATGATAGTGTCAACATATTTCAGATGGTCTAACCACCAACCTTTCTCAGATGAATTGTTTGCATGGAAAGTGAGGGTCTCTTTCTGGCAGCAGTATAAACCAAAAAAGAAAAATACTATAAAAATTCATTTTAAAAATTCATCTAAATAGCAATGCTTACATTTGTTATTTTATGTTTTTAGTTTAAAGTGCTGCTTAGTTGAATCTTTTACAAATCTTTTTTTAAATTTCTCAATGCTTTCTTTATTGAGCAAAAAAATCATAATGTGAAACCCATACTTAGCTTATACAGATAAGCTAATGTATGCTACCCATTTTAACTTCCTCACTTACCAACAATGCTCTCTGTCTATTATCTGGACTTTATCCCAAAGGTAGTAATGTGTACTTTTTTCATACATTATACAAAATTTTTCCAACTGTCTTTCATCTAAGGTCTTTTTATGTTCTTCAAGTCTGGAATTAAAGTGGCTGCTGGTCCCTCTCTCATTCCATATATACTTTTCCTGATATATGATTGGGAATTAGGGATGTTGTAAACATTTTCTTTCATTGAATCTTTCTCTTATAAAGGACTAACTCTCATTTGGTGGTTTAAAAGTTCTACAATTAAGTAATACTCTGATATAGTAAATTTTATCCAACCCTTTGGATCTGTTCTACTATATCTCATAAGGAATATTTATTGTAGTTAAGTAGTTTGTGGTATTCTCTTGTTTTCCAATTTAAACACAATTATGAGCAGATAGTTGTTACATTGGAAGATACTTTTAATATCTATCAATTCTTCTTCCATTAAAAAGGAGCCAGTCTTTCAATACATATAGTATACCTGATGAAAGGTATAGATAAGAGCTGTTAAAAACTTGTTGTCAATATCATTGAGATAAAGAAAAACGTTGGATTGTTTATTAGTCTTCTAAAGGTAATAGACATAATGCTAATATCATTTAAGTATAAATAAATATCAAATATTATTTAGAATCATCTGATTGAACCCAAAATTATGAGCAAACTTTGTCAATAGTTTTGCTTCAAATAAGTTGTAATAAAAATATTTGCATAAAAAAATTAAGATACGACAGATAAAAATTGATACCAAGAAATTGTATTTTTCAAGTGTTATATTCGATATTATATCTAATATATTAGTAATAAATGAATATAATATGCATATGAAAGAAAACAATTCGCCAAAAATAGTTATCAATGGAAATTAATGATTTTATCAATAAAAGATATCAATCATGATTTATGTGGGACTAAAAATTTGACAAAATCAATTAATTCATCATTTTTGTAAACAAAGTTTGGAAATTATTCACATTTTGGAATTATGCCGTATGCAACAGTCCTGAAAGCTATCAGCTCGAGAAAGCCGGGAATGACTTTTAAAAAATTGATTTATTTTTATTTTTGAGATGTTTGAAGAAACTTGAGAATCAATATAGTAATTATGTTGAATTATAGAATGAATATATAAGATGATAGCAAGTATATTTCATGGCTCTTGTCATTTCCTGTTCTAGGAAGAGAATTTTTTTCCTATCGCTTCAGATAAAAGAGTTCTAAAATTTTTTAAATATAAGTTCACAAAATGAAAATAGTACAAACCTTCATAACTATATTTCTCTTCATCTTCTGTTGAAAAAAGTTAAAAGGATAAATGTAAGTCTTATTTTCAAAATTTTGAAAATATCAGCTATCTCTCATGCTTTCTCACACACACACACACACACACACACACACACACACACACACACACACACACACACAGAGCATTGAGGAAATAATGATAATTTTATTTTTGAAAATATATATATTGATTCTAATGAAATATTTTATTTAGGAAATGATTACCTATCAAGATGATGGCAGCATTTACTTATAAAACATATTGACTTGTACATAAATTCTTTCTCTTTTAAAATGAACAGGTTAGTCACAGTGATTGTTGTGATTATGATCACTATTAATCTCTGTTTCTCACAAACAACATCACATTTTGGGTTTACCTATTTTTAGGTTGAAAATAGAATTGGCAGTGGGGATGTTAAAATAAAGATTATAATATCATCAAAATAACAATCTTTCATTTTCCAGAGTAAGTATATGTACCAATCAACCTAATCAACCTATTATTTTATATATATATATATATATATATATTTCAAAAACCTGCTTGGAAATCATTGATAAAACAACTGAAGAAATGATTAATGATATCAAACTTGGACATTTTACACAAGATGGCTTGGATGCAGTTTTGAAACAATTAAAACAGAAAATTGCAGGCTTTGATGAAATACCTCCTGAAATATTAAAGATAAGAAGACTTGAGGATGTACTTCTTTGGTTATGCAATGCCATGTATGAACAAAGCATAATTAAGGAATAGACAAAAGTCTAAATCTTCCTCTTGTAAGGCAAACTTGTAATTACAAAGAACTACAGAGGCATAACTTTTACTACTATAGATGCTAATGTTTATAATGCCCTGCTTCTTAATAGTATCTGACCTGAAGTTGAGAAAATTCTTAAGAAAAATCAGAATGGTTTTTGAATAAATCGATCCACAACTATTCAGATTCTGACTACATGGCATCAAAGATGTGTGTACAAAAAATCTCGAGGCAATACTTTTGTTTGTAGATTTCTCAAAGGTATTTGACTCCATACACAGGGAAATGATGGAGTATGTAGTCTCTCCAAAGAAACTTACTGCAACAATAACATTCTACAAAGACACAAAAGCAATCGTTCAGTTATCTAATGATGACACAAATTTCTTTGACATTGTCCTGGCAATCTTGTAAGGAGTTACTTTTGCACCATTTGTCAATAGATCTAATGAAAGAAATTGGTTCCATACTAAAAATGGCAAGAAGCAAATGATATCTTGCAAAAACTATAACAAATGCAAACACTACAGATGATCAAGTGCTTCACACAAATACACCTGGTTAAGCTGAATCTGTTTCATAGCTTGGGGCAGGCAGCAAGAGACATTAGTATTGACATGAAATCAGATAAAACAGAGTTCATGTGTTTTAAACAAGATGCTGCCATCTCCACACTAAATGGCAAGCCTTTGAAATTTGTAGATCAGTTTATATACCTCGGTAGCAATATCTCATCTACAGAAAGAGATGCTAACTTATGCATAGGAAGAATTATGAAGATGTAATTCAAATAATGACGTCATTGTTTTTCATGCCAATCAATCCGACAAGCATCAAGAAAAGTAACATAAAATGAATTCAAAACATTAAATCTAATGGCATCAGTTATTCTTGATATTTTTAAAGTAATTTTCTTTAAAAGCAATTTGATTTAGCCTTTTCAATTATTGGTTCCCAGATTGTGTTTATTTCTATACTTGGTCAACTCAAGAGATCAACATGGCCCAACTTATTTCTTGAATGCCTTGTTTGATCAACTGTCAAACTTTAAAAATGATTTCCCAGGTTGAATCATTTCTATGCCCAGATAAACAAGGGAAACCTGAGAAAGACTGGAGGATAGAGCAGCTGAAACATTGTGTTACAACTAACAACAATAAAGATGAGGACAAGAGTCCAAAAAATCACACACAAAATATTGCACATCAAGCCTCATCTCAAAAATTGAGACAGATAATGAAAATCTGGTCTCACTGATTAAATAAAATGGGAATTCTTCCAAGCTTTAGCTGTATCAGTACTATTGTATGGTTGCACTATTGTATAGCACTATGCTGCAGGTTGTTTGGAACAAATTCTGAGAGCAGCACTCCATAAAACAGCAGCTGTACAGCCACTGACCATCCATCTTACAAGCCATCCAAGTAAGATTAATAAAACATGCTGGGAATTATTGGAGAAACAGAGACAAATTCACAAACAGAATTCTCCAGGGGACTCCTACACATTGATACACCAGTATTGACTGATTAGCTATGTGTGGTATTTCATCAGCTCAGCAGTCTAGAGGACCTATTGAAAGCAATAGACAATAGGGACAGAGGGTGAGAGAGAGTCAAGAGAATCTAGCAACATAAGTTGATTATATATATATATATATATATACGTTGTCTGTTTATATATATATATATATATATATATATATATATATATATATATATATATATATATATAAACAGACAATATAAAAATATAAAATCTTTCTAAAGAGCAAATAAAATATAACTTAATGAAATTAACTGAGTAAGGTTTTTAATCTTTTTTTTTTTGCATACAAACTGTTTATAATAGAATAAATAAAGTATTTAAAATTTTTAAAAAGTATTTTCAGTTGAACATTTTACCAGTGTTATCTAATAGCAATTCAAAATCAGTGTTACATACCAATAACTTTTAATTTCTCTTGATGAGCTACAAAAGAAAAATATGGTAGTAAAACAATTTGTCAATGCATAGACAAAGAAAAGTATCTTAAAAATGTTTATACTTTGATAGAAGTTGGCACATTAATACATCCTAAAAGTAATGAGAAAACATAATTTTGATTTAAATTTTAAAAGAATTATACATCATACATTTGCATATTTGATATTTATTTTAAACCAATTTCATATCTCTAAAAACTTCATAGGAAAAAAATTGAAAAGAGAAATATTTAAAGATTTTCTTCTTTACATAACACTGTAATCTACTATGATTATTGTATAGTAATTTTGTGTTGATAAGATTTAAATATTATTATTATTTCTTTGAAAGGTGATGCATGTGCCAGGTACTGATTTTAAATATCTACAAACCTTTCAAGTTCCATTTTCTATCATAGCCTGAAGTAAAAAAAATGGTACAGAAGAAAAATATATTAGAAATAGAATAACACTATATTAATCTGACATACATATCAATATGGACTTTAATACAGACAAGTATATCCAGAAAGTTTCTTTTTTAAATCATATGTGAAATTTCATTCATGTTAACAGGATTTTAAGTGCTAAGTCCATACAAATGACTAAATTTAATCAATTTCAAAATTCAGGTTCAGAAAACAATAGACAAAATTTTAACTTGCAAAAGATTTCATGGTCCTACTAGGTACATAAGTTAAAAACACCATGAATAAAATACAGAATAATCTTTTCTTTCCTATAACACTTAATTCTTCACAAAAATTATGTTTTAAAACAAAATATTGTTTTTTTATGGCAATGTATCATATCTTTGGAAAAATAAGTAAAATCTAAATTTGCTTTTCTCTGTCTTTCTTTCATGATTCAAAGGTTTTTGTCAAAATAATTGTAAAGTTGATGATAGAAACATTTGCAGAAACATTTGCAATTACTGAGAGAAAAACATTGATGGAATGTTAATCTTTATACCCTGCCCCCACAAAAAAACCCACAACCGACCAATACAAAAAAATTTTATCTTATAAAGACCAAACAACTTCATTAAATATATATTTCATTATATGACGGATATTTTGGGAGAAATTAAAGAACATTTTTTTGTTCAAATATATTTCCTAGCATGAGAACCTAAGATGCATTGCCAGTGATAATGAAAATAATAAAAATTATTTTTTACTTGTTTATTATAAAGAATTAATAAACAAGGATTTATCATAAAACAGATATATGTATTCTTAATAAAAAACATAATTTACAAAGAAGATTGAAGGATTTGTAAAAAAACAAGACAAAATAAAAAGAAACAGTGGATGGTAATATGGAAAAATAAACTTTATAAATTACTTTTTTAATGTCATATTGTAAAAGATTATTATGTTTTCTACTTACTCCAATAAAGTCTGTATGCCAAATCCCAAGCATATTTTTGAAGTACCCTGTAGTCAGGTACTCTCACAATAAACCATCTAGATGGAACACTGGCTATTTTTTCTTCATTGGCCATGTCCACATTTCCAATTGCCACCACAAATATTTTCACATCTTCATGTTTCAACAATTTGGCCTGATCTGCTGTCCACCAAATATTGTTGGCCTGACCATTGGTGATGACAATGGCAACATTGATTACATGCGGTCGTGCTCCTAATCGGTAAGTGAATGAGTATTGTCTGAGGTAACTTAGCGCTCTGCTTGTGTAATGTTGTCCTCTCATGTAAGGAATCTTGTCAATAGCTTGTAGCACTTGGCGAAGATTTTTGAAGGTGTTTAGATTGAAGTCATCTTTTACCCAAGTGCTATAAGTAATAGCACCAACTCTTACATGTCTCGGTGCAATATGGAAATATCTGATCACATTCTTCACAAAGTTTTTCGTTCGTTTAAAGTTTTCATTTCCAATGAAGCTAGAGGAATCCAGTACAAACATGATGTCCATTTGAGCTGTTTTATAACCTGGCAAAAAATGTACTTAAATAGTTGAAATTTCAAACAAATTTACTTTCTTATTATTCTTCTCTAATGATTTGATCTTAGATTATATGAAAGAAAAATATTTCCATTGGAAAAATAGAAGGCATGAATTTAAAAAGCCAATGTAAAATAACACTGATTTACTTGTAAGAATCTAAATGGTACTTACCTTGTTTCATGAATGGTATTTTTCTTGGAACTGGAGGAAGCAGAAGAATGGGCAAGTTTTAAAAAGATTTTCAATAAAGTCAAGCAAAATTAGCTACCCAAAGCGTATGCACACACACACACACACACACACACACACAAGCATATATGCATACATACATACACGCACCTGAGTATAAATGGAAATAAACCTGATGGTATGGAAATAAAAAAAATATGAAAAACAAGATATACTGAGGATGTATTTTTAATAAAACAAGACATATTTTTTAAAAAACATTATCAAGGCATATAGAGCAGATGTTAAATGTTTTGCCTGAAAAATATTTTCAAATGAAAAAATTCTTAGCATTCTTTTAACATTAGTATTTCATTTCAGATCGACAGACATCACAGAGTTTGAAAAATGTTTTTCAAAATTAGGTGATGGTTGGAATCCATTTGTAAAACATAACAAAGAAATCAAACATCATTTTAATCTTAAATGTTGATTCATATACATAATAAACAACACAGAAAGATTATTGAATCTAACATTATTTTGAATTATCATAATATCAAACAAACAAAAAGACCCGTTTTTTCCAATTTAACTCTTTACAAAGTTACATTAGTTCTAAACAGTCACAATATCACTTATTTAAATTAGTTTTTTTTTCAGTTAATGATAAATTATAATTACATTCAATATTTTCGTTGTGATTTCTAACTAAGATATTTTTAAATAAAATTTTAAATTGCAAACTATAAATAAAGACAGCATTTTACTTAAGATGTGAATTTAAAAAAAATCAAAAATTCCAAAAACAATTTTTTAAAACTAAGAATACGGATATATTTTAGAATCAAAAATAAAAATTCGCAGTTCATAGAAATGTTTCCAAATTTTAAAAAATCTATAACAAAAATGTTATCTTTTATTAAATGAAAAAAATTTTTTGAACAGAGTAAGTGACATTATATGTCCTGATGATAGTTAAAAAAATAACAAGATTATATTGGCACATTACCATATATAAAAAAAGAGACCCCTAAATATTTTTCATAAATATATATATATATATATATATATATATATATATATATAAGCAAAAGAAGTTTTACAATTCAATGATCAATTTACTTGTTAAGTATGTAGACAATCAGACCTGATTTTATTCAATTTAAGGTTTTGACTTGATTGTATTGAATTAGAGATTACACAAATTATGAGATCAAAAAAATAATCTACATTGTTTGTAACTCATAAGAATAAATTGTCAAATTTCTTTCTGAAATGAAAAGCAATCAGAGAGAAACTTCAATTTGTTCGGATTAATAGGTATATCTGCTGTCAGTTTGCTAAGGCAAATGGAAGCCTTACTTTTTAGATTTTAAAAACAAAAATTAAAGTAAATATTCCATTTTTCAAGGGAAATTGTTCACTTATTTGGTTTTTGTTTTTACTTGGTCAGTAAAAATGAAAACATTGACATCATTTTTTTTAAATTGATAATTTCTTAAAAAATTCTTTCATTTTATGTAAGAGATCAACGTTTTGTAATTTAAGTGGAACACTGTAGAATAAAATATGACTAGAATGTTGTAATTTTTTTTGTATGTCATTTTGCCTTGGAGAAGAAATGGAAGTATGATATATGTTTGTCCATATTATAAATCTTTCAAGTGGTAATAACTTTGACTGACTGATTAATAAGACATGTTTATTGCCTCCCACAAAAAATTGTCTTTGAACATTTTTTATATAATTCTTCAAATTTTCATTTCTTTTTTGGCAAGAGATACTTTTCTTTTTTTGAATTTAACTCAGAAGATTGTTCAGGAGGCACAATTTTCAAGCATAAAACTTAAAATATCATTACTTCTATGGGCTGGATTCTTCTGGAATTTAAGGTGGTATAATTTGTGTCAGTCAATGAATTATTGGGAAGTAATGTAAACAAAACACAGAAACTGACCAATTTACAAACCCAATTTGGTTATAGTAGATGAAAGTAGAGTTTTCTATTTTTTAAACAAAAATTTGGGATTGTTTTTTCAAGCACTCCCCCAAACAAAACAAACAAAAAAAGAACAGGGGGATCTACCAACAAAATTTTTAGCTATTCAGGTTATGTTATGTTGAAGTTCTAAAAAAATGACTTTTTTGTCCCTTTTTGGTGCACTATGTGTAGATTATATTTATATAAATAGATCTTTAAAGTAAAAATCAAGAAAAAGATTTGACTGTCAAATATTTCTTTGTGTTAATTTTTTTTCATCAATTGATTCATTGAATCCTAAAAGCTGATCAATTGAAATCAATTGAATAATTGAATAATTAAATAATTAAGAGAAAAAAATGCTACAAACCTAAAATGTCCAAACTCTTTTTGTAACCTTGCCATAAGAAGGATAATGAAAAAAAAATTACAAATATAAATTAGTCATAAAAATGTTTCATGACTGAACAAAAATGGAAGAGGAATTTCTTTCTAACATCAAATAAATTAAAATGTGAATATATAATTTTTGAATGTTAAATTTATAGCAAGAAACTAAAATTTACTAAATATATGGGTTGGAACTGAAGAAAAGTGTTTATTAATAACAGGTTTAAAAGTGAATGAATTTATTTATTTTCATGAAAAAAAAAAATTCTGGCAAATGGCAAAATATAAACATTAGAACAATTTATTCCCCAAAATAAAATTTTAACAGTGACATTTTATCAGTGACATTAAGAATATTTTCTATCTTATTATCAAATGTTTGATTATTTTTCATGAATAATAAGCCAAAAAGACTTTAAAAACTGTAGATATAATAAAATTCTAAAAAATATTAACCTTTCATGTTCCAACCTCTATCAAAACCTAAAATGAAAAAAAAGGTGAATTTATTTATAGGAGGGGGGAAAAATATGACAAAAGAAGTCAAAAGTTTTTGCATGAAAACATTGGAATTTTAGATATTTTAGTTGTCTGAATTTTTGAGGTGATGATTTTTATCATTCAGGGTTTTCAGACTATTGTCTTCATCTTTATTGTTATATTCACAATGTTTCTGATGATATGTTTTCTGGCCTTCTTCAGGTGTTTGTTGAACACCTGAAGAAGAAGTAGTATTCATAGTGATTAATAACATTAAGGTTATAAGTCCCAAAAATTCACTCAGAATTGTCCAGTAGGACACATAGCATAACAGTTATCGGTGTTGGTTCCCTAAGCTTCTAAAAGAGACAATCATGTGGAGGTTGCAGGTTCAATCCTGACTGCAAGTGTGTAACAATACAGGAATACTTAGCACTTATCCTAGGTTATGGTGAACAGATTCAGAACAAGTGACCCCCATGGATTAAATAAAGGATGTGGTTTAAAGCTCTGTGTAGGCTTACAAGTTTGACAAACACCAGAAGAAGGTTGGAGGACATATCAACTGAAATGTTGTGAATATAACAATAAAGATGAAGACAATAGTTTGAAAACCATGAATGATAAAAAATCAGATATCTTATTATTAAATAATGGAAATATGAATCATGTTTAAGTGTCACAGAATTTTCACATATAAAACTTGATTATCTTTGAATTTTGCAAATGGACAACTATCAAACATCGTGACCATAACAATCAAGAGAAGGACACTAGTTTGAGTACATTTGTGTACTAATAAAAAATCTCAGTAGAAAACTAACCCCTATTTAAAGTGTTAAAACATAACCACAAAGAGAAAAACAAATATACAACTTTTATCAATTGACTGCATTAGGAAACAGACATCTGAATTACTTGTGCTGTTTATTATGCTATTATATACTTATGCTATGAAATTTCCTATTTATCAAATATTGGATAAATAATATTGTTGATATTTCATTTATGATAAAATATAGTTTTAAAAAAAATAATTCTTATAGCTTTTAACACTGAAATGTAATGATTTACAATTAGGGTGGAAAATCATCGCAAATTTTAATTTACAGGACAAATAAATAATATTCATGTGAAAAATGACTTTTGTAAATGAAATATACAAATAAATAATAAACTTACCCCAATATATTCGATATACCAATGCAAGTGTGAATTCTTCAAGTTGTTTATATTGTAGCACTCTCAGTATAAACCAGTCATCAGGCGTACTGGCCATTTTTTCTACTTGTTTTATAAGAACATGTCCAGTTGCAACAACAAATACCTTTACACCGGCACGTTTCAAATTTTCAGCCTGTTGGACTGCCACTGAAGGATCTTCAGATTTACCATTAGTAATGATGATGGCAATATTCATAACATGTGGTCGGCCACCAAATTGTCGTGTGTATGAAAATCGCTTGAGGAAAGCCAAAGTTGCACCTAAATCAGGCCATCCACTCTTATAAGGAATCTTGTCAATTGCCCGTAGCACTTGTCTCATATTCTTGTACTTGCTTAAATCAAAGCCTCTTATTAATGTACTGTATGCTAAAGCGCCTACTCGAACAAATTTTGGAGCAATGTTGAAGTATCTGACAACTGACTTCATAAAGTTCTTAATTCTTTTAAAGTCTTCCTTTCCAACTGAAGAGTCAAGTATAAACATGATGTCCATACGTGCAGTAAAGTAACCTGTAATGGATATGAAAGAAATCTATAAAAATCTATTTTTTATTTGATTATTTAGAGAAAAAATGAAAAAAAGTAATTCTAGTTTTACTTCTTCATATTTTATTTGTTTTGTTTTGAATCAAATCTTTTGTTTTCTCTTGGTTTTTATATGATTGGTACTTGGTGACACAAAATACTTAGTAGAATCAAAATGTCAAATATTTACTGTGTAAACAATATTTCTTTAATGTTATTACATTAGATAAATATTATCATCATTAAATTCATTCTTTTGTATATTGTAATTAATGTGTTGAAAGATCCTCATATGATTAACTCATAAGTATTGAATATATTTAAGTAGATTGAAAGATTTCTATCATAAAAAATCAAAGCATTTATTGTGGAAGAACCTTAAACAGCAAATCAATATTTATTCTTCAGTGGAAAAAAATCAACTGAGCTTTTTAAACTAGCAAAATTCATTTTGAAACAACTTACCTCTCACTTTCCATTTTTTTAAAACTAGAGAAAAATTAAAAAAGAAATTCATTAATAAATTGTATTTTGATGAGAAACAAAAGAATTAAAACATACTGTTTAAACATAATGTAGATTGTAAAATATTATCTATTGTTAACCAAAGATGAAATAAAAAAAAAATCAGACACCAAATAGACAGAGAAACACTACACTTTCTGGAATGAAGTCAAAATAATAGATATGGGATGATGTTTGAAAATAAGAAAAATGAAAAAATCAGTATGTATGAAGATGTTAGAGATATTTGATACTATTTTTGCTTTTCACTAACAAAAATAAAAAAGGCTTGAAGTAGAAGGTATCAGTGAAAACATTGTGTGAACAACAAAAATTGCTAGTAGTTCAAATGTTTCTTTGAATGTTAACAACCCATCTCTAACTTATAGACAGTATTTTAAATAACACTACTATCTTTAAGGAGACAGATAAACTACTTTGGTGGTTCAAAGGAAATTTTTGAATACAATAAATGTTCTTGAAATAACCAAGAAGAAAATGGGCTTTTTAAAATTAAATTTTTGTTTTAATTTGATTTGGTTTTTGAAGGGTTAAAGAAATTTGATAAAAGAAATTGCAAGTTTGCTGAGCTGTGGCATGAATATGTCTCATGGGTAAGTTGATCCTTGATAAAACAGACATTTTCAGAATCCCAACACAAATTGATATAGAAAATGCTATTATCAGTTAATACAGAACATTATTTCATGTTTTTTTTAAAAAAAAAAAAGAAAAATGACAATTAGAAATTGGTATTTAAAAGTATCACAAACCTTCACCGGTATATTTCCGTTGCTCTTCTGATGAGAAAAAGAAACAATAATTTTAATCATTCATATAATATTTTGTAAATGAATATTCAATAGTATAGTAAATTATAAATATTCATTTTGAAAAAGAATATTTTCTACTTACAAAGATTTGTGAAGATATAGAAAGAAATTGAAGCAACTTTTTTTACTCACTAATGTTAGAAATGAATTGTTAAAAGGAATGTAATGTTTACTTGTATTCTACGAGTTATAACGATAATTTGTTGAAAACCTTTTTATTCATTTCATTAAAGTATCTTCATTACTTATCTTTAATGTAATATTAAAAGTATACAAACCTTCTACGATTGATTGTACTCGATTATCTGAAAAATGAAAATAAAATATATTATCAAATTTATTTATGATTTTTAATAAAATTGTTAATTTTGGAAAATGAAAAAATTATCAAAAAGAAATAACTCTTGACATGTATGATCTAAATGATTTAACATTGCAATAATGAAATTATAAAATTCAAATATATTTTCTAATATCTTTTTCTCATTTATCAACTGCAAAGAAAATTCTTTACAATGAAAAATCAATTTATTTGTTTTGTTAAAATAGAAACTTATTAGTGATGTAAATTTCATGTTATGCATTGAAATGAATGTTTTTGAGTAAATAAAGAATTCATGATTAAAAAGTAAATTGTTAAAATAGAAACTTATTAGTGATGTAAATTTTATGTTATTCTAGCAACACACATGCAAATGAATTGTACGCTGCTGCTTTTTAGAAGCCTTGTCTTTCTGTCCAGAAATAAATGAGATTGAGACAGTATTACGAGTGACAAACATTTAGTACAGTTATAAAAGTTATTGTGATCATCCACTATGGATATAGTATTTGGTTTGTTTTGGTTTGTTGGGTTTTATGGCATATCAACCTTTGTTGGTTATTTAATGCCAAATCCATTTTTTATGTAAATAATCAGTTCCATTTAAAACAATTCAGTATAGCATGTTTAATTGTCAAAAACATTTCTATTTCAAACAATTCAAGCAGTTACAAATAACAATTCAGTTTAGTGTAAGTACAATTTCAATGTCAAATATATTTCAATTTCAAATAATTCAGTTCAGCATAAGCACGCAGTTTAAACGTAAGTACAGTTCAACTGTGAAAAACACTTCCATTTCCAGGCGCTCAGCTCAGTCAAGCAGTCCTAATTTAGCCAATTCAGCCCAGTACAAGTACAGATCCTACTCACACAAAGCTTACGATCAAAACAGCTCCACGTTAAACAACTCAGCCCAGCGCAAATACAGCTTCAAAGTCAAAAAATAGCTCTATTTGAAATAATTCAGTTTAGCATAAGCACACAGTTTAAATGTAAGTATGGTTTAATTGTCAAAAACACCTTCAACTCAAGCCACTCAGCCCAATCAAACAATTCAGTTTAGCATAAGTATGCCGTTAATTCTATTCAACCCATAGATAGAGCCCTATCAGGTGCCACCACGCCAGGCCAGAGCGGACCTGGGAGCAATGGCAATGAAAGGGTGCTCCACACCCCCACGGCCCCAGCACCACCGGGCCCCCACCATCATATCCAGGACACTCATTGGGGGGGGGGTCTCATCCCTCTGCAGAGGCGCAGCCGGTGCACTCCACAGCCCAAGCCGACTGGGCAAAACACAGAGTTTATGTCAAAACAGTCTTATTTCAGATAATTCAGTTCAGCATAAGTACACAGTTTAGATATCAAAACTGTTCTATTTTGAGTAATTCAGTTTAGTATTAGTACACAGTTTAAATGTCAAAACAGTTCTATTTTAAACAATTCAGTTTAGCATAAATACGCAGTTTAAATGTATAAAAGCAATAAACGTCAACCACCGTTTAGTTCTATTTAACCCATAGATAGGACCCTTATCAGGTGCTACCACTCCAGGCCAGAGTGGACCTGGGTGCAATTGCAGTGAAGGGGTACTATGCATTTTCCAAAGCTCAAGCATTGCTTAGTGTCATATCCAGGACACTCGTTGGCGGGGGTCTTACCCTTCTGCAGAGTTGCAGTCAGTGTATTCTACAGCCCCAGCCAAGTGGGCAAAGATATAGTATTTACCAATTTAAGTTGATATTGTAATACTCCATACTACCATTGTAAATTGTCTTTATCACATTGATTACTTATTGATTGATTCATGTATATTTTGTACTATATTTACCGTTTTATTACTGCTGTTCAATTGGTTCTACCAAAGCACATAAAGAGAAAATATTATTCTGATTTTAGCTGTTCTTTCTTACCACTGTTATATCTCATTTACTAAATTTCACATGTATTTCAAGAGATAAGTTTAGAAGGGACTAAATATAAAAATAATACGTACCCATATAATTCAATTTTACTTGGTAACCTGTATACAAAAAAAAAAAAAAAGATGATCAAAGCAGAAAATATTATTTTAAACAACAACAACAACAACAACAACAACAACAACAACAACAACAACAACAACAACTGCTGCTGCTGCTGCTACTGCAACAATGGTGATGATGATGATGTCAAAAAATGCCACAAATGACAAGGACTCATTTAAATATTTATCGAATTGGACAAGGTATCCATTAACGCTGACTAATATTTTTTATTTATTTTTGATGAAGCATTCTTGCTAATTCTTGTTAATTATTATTGTTATAACTTTAATTAGTAGTTGCTTTTTATTAGAGTTTTATTAGAGTCACTCAAGAAATAAGATGAAAAGACATATTGATTTCAATCGACAATAACATCAGGGAACAGCACAAATTAAAACTACTTTCATGCTGTCTTCAAAATGAAATAAGCAATGTTTTGCTCCTTTAAGTATGGAAATGTAAAATTTTACAGGAAATCATTTGACTTTTATAATTAATAAAAATAGAATTAATTCTAAACGTTACAAACCTTCCAGATCCCAGTTTTTGTCTATACCTGTTAAGTAAAAGAAAAAGAAAAATTCGAATAAATGTATGGATTTTGTATGATATAAATATCCATTTAGAAAGTTAATCATAAATGAAATGTTTTGTTGATTTTTTTCTCTCTGAAATTTGAAGAATATTAATAGAATAAAAAGTTTTTAATAGTATTATTAAATCTATAATGTTTTGTGTATAGCTGCACATTTATGTTTTGTTTGAATCTAATTTGAATAAAGTTTGTCTTAGATATATCTTTAAAACTATAATGTTTCATTCTATGCTGATTATATAAAAGATTCTTCTTACATGTGTAAATGCATTTCTATACGACAAATGCACATTTGTTTTTGGCCCCAAAATAGAAAAAAAAAATTGTTTTGGAGTTAATGAAGAAAATTTTGAAAATGAGATATGAATTTCTTCATATTCATGAAAGAAATTATTTAGAATAAACAGTTAAAAATCATTTCTCATTTGTTTTGTTAAAAAACTTATCATAATTTAAATAAGTGAAATGTATTCTGAAATTAATTCCAACGAAAAAACAAAACCTTGTACATCTGTCTGGTAAATTCAAAAGAAATCTAAAGAAAACATAAAATGAATATTTTATTTCATTCATCAATATTTTATGGTTTATTCAAATATTTAAAAAGAAAAAGGAACTTACTCCAATAAATTCTGTATACCAATGTCCAGGAATAAAGCTTAAGTTCCTCATAATTTGGTACTCTCATTATAAACCATTTATATGGAAAGCTAGCTATTCTCTTTTCACCAAGCATGTACACCTCTCCAATGGCCACAACAAATACCTTGACGTCTTTGCATTTCAATGAGTTGGCCTCTTTTGATGTCCAAAGAAGATTGTTTGATCTGCCGTTAGTGATCACGATGGCAACGTTGATTACATGAGGCCTGGCTCCATATCGGTAAGTGAATGAGAATCTCCTGACATAGTTCAAGGCTCGGTTGGTGTATTCTTGTCCCCTTACATATGGAATCCTGTCAATGGCTAGCAAGACTTGACGCAGATCCTTGTAGCTGTTCAAGTTGAAGTCGTTTCTCACGAAAGTGCTATAAGTGACAACACCGACTCTCACATGGCTGGGTGCAATACGGAAGTACCTGATGACATTCTTCACAAAGTTTTTCACTCGCTTGAAGTTTGCCAATCCGACATAACTGGATGTGTCGATTACAAACATGATGTCCATTCGGGCTTTGTTGTAACCTGCCAGAAAAACAAAAAAATACAAAAACTCAAATTTATGTCATATTGATTTTGTTTTTATTACGTAACATTTTTAAACAACTGAGAAAAACTGAATTTTTACTAGGATATTTTCAGGATCATGTACATAAGATACTTTAAGTTTATTTCATAATTGGTACAAGGTAGAGAAAATTTTTTGTAGTTGAAGAAAATGTTTCAAGCAAGATGCTCATATAGATTGCACATTTTTCTTTTTTAATTAGAGGAATCATATTATGAATTGAATTACCATGACCAGAAAATATGGCGAACACTTATGCACGACATACAGAAAGAAATCTACTCAGTAAAGAGTATGGATGTAACTTGCACGACACATTCAGGTTAATTGGCCACGCAATTACCATGATAGTTAATTTGGCATTACTTGTGTGTGATATGGACTGGTGGTCAGTTGTAGAGTTTCGGCTCTGCAATCTGTGGTCACTGGTTCGATTTCTAGTTGTAGAGATCTCGTAGTGGTGTTTGCATATGTCGTGCATAAGTGTTTGCCAGATTTTCTGGTCATGGTAATTCAATTCACAATCCATATAATTGATTCAAATTTCTGTGATGAAGATTGATAATTTTTATCACTTAGAATATTTGGGCAATTGTCGCTACCTTCAATGCTATATTAACAATGTTTCATCTGATGCATCCTAAACACGTCTACTCCATCATGGTTAACCGAATTAGAACAATCTATCCTCGTGGATTAAATAAAAATGTTTGTTTGATGTTCTGAAACTCCTAAAGAAGGCCAAAGGATGCATCGGCCGAAACATTGTAAAAATAACAATAAAGATGGAGACTATAATCTAAATACTCTAAGTAATAAGAAAATGTATGTCTATTGAAATATTCATACCTGATCTAATTTTACATATTTTAGTTTGCTGAAATGCAACTTTGTTCATTTATTGTTTAGCTAAATTTTTAACAAAGTAAATGACAAAAATCAATTATAAAATGAAACAAAAATGCTTCATTGGAAAAACAGAAGAAAGAATAATTTAAAAAATAAACATCAATTTTGAAGTTGCAAATAACTTATTTTTTAAGTTATGAAAAATAAGAAAAATACTAACCTCTTAATTTCCACTTTTTTTTAACTATGATAGAAAAAAAAGATCAAAAGATTTACGTCAAAGTTATGAAATGAAATGTAAATCTACAAGGAATGAAACATACGTATTTTGTGGACTGATAATTAACATATTAAACATCTAGCTATGAAAATACAGTGAAGACAAATAGACAATAATAATATCATATAAATAATGATATCATAATATTATTATTATAGTAATATCATATTGAATAATAATATCATAGGAGTATCTTGTTAATGATTTAAAACTAGAACAAAAAAATAAGATTGGTATTTTATCAAGTAATGAAAATAAATAATAATTTGTTGCTGTTGTGAATAAAAATAGTTAAACTCTTTAAAATCAAATATTCAAAGAAATTGAAAAACATATTTTAAACATTTAATTTTATTTATAGAAAATATCTATCAATTGGATTATTTTTTTCTTTTATTGTGGATCTTATAAAATGAAGTGAAAATTTATAAATCAACAATTGAAATCCTACCAACCTTCATAATCATATTCCTCTTCATTTGCTACAGATAAAAAATTGTAGAATATTATGTTTGATGAGTTTTGAAACAAAGTAAAGTGCATTGTTAAATATCTTTGCAAATGTACGTAAATTTACTAGTGGAAATAGCTGTACTATTTAATGAACTTAACCTTAAAAGCAATTACGTTTGGTGATAAAGTAATTTCTTCATAGGAAATTTATATTAAAACAAGATAACCTAAAATAGTTTTTTTTAGATACATAAATGGATAGAAATGTTTAATTGATGGCTTTTTATTTGGCAAATGATACAAATTAAATGATTTTTTTATATTTATGTTTCCCTCAATGAGTCTTTAGATCATCATCTTGGTAAATAACTGAAGCTTAACGTATTAAGTATTAGAGTTTAATTAGGAACCTGGAATTAAATGAAACTTAATAAAAGAAAAGAATTATAAAAAATAATTGTTTGATACAATTCTTGTCAGAATTTTGTTTGGTAGAATTTAAGGGAATTCATTTTTTATAAGATTGACTATTTTCCTTATCTTTGTTGTTCATAATTTACAATGTCTTCTAGTGTAGAGAACTTCATAATGGATGACATGAATGATTTCGTATTAAATACACCAGATGAACAGAGAGTACACAGCCAAAATATTGTGAACAAAGAATTATACAGAAGAGGAAAATAGTCAGTCTAATAAAAATGAATTTTAGGTATTTTTCTTTGAAGATTTAATAATAAAGATTGTCTAGTTATATTTTACAAAACCAAAAACATATCTTTTTTTTGGTGAAATTGAATTGAAGTTAAAAATGAAACTGAATAAAAATAATTTGTATTGTAATTTCTATGTTCTAATAACATTAAGCATTCATTTTAATTGGAATAAAAATATATTTTATTGAACTATGAATAAAGAAACCAAATATTGTTTTGTCATCAGTTCAAATATCTTGGTCCAATTTCAAATGATCAAGGATATGCACTTGTAGATGAAACCAGAAGAACAAGACTAGAATTTTTTAAGTTCATATAATGAAGTGAATTTAATCTAATTTTTCTATTCTGCATGAAGTCTAAATAGTATGAAAACAAATTTACTTATAATAAGTAACTAGGAAACAAAAATGGGAAGGAAAACAATTTTATGGGCGCTTTAAACGACTAATAAACAATATCTTACACGACAAAACTTGGACATGGCTAAGAAAAGGAAACTTTAAGAGAGAAACAGAATCTCTCCCAATAGCAGCACAGGACAACGCCATAAGAATGAATCATATCAAAACGAGAATAGATAAGACGCAACAAAATAGCAAATGCAAGTTATGTGGCAACAGAGATGAAACCATCAATCATATAATAAGCGAATGCAGTAAATTAGCACAGCGGAAATATAAGGTGAGACACGACTGGGTCGGTAAGGTGATTCACTGGGAAATGTGTAAGAAATTTCAATTCGACCATACTAACAAATGGTATATGCACAACCCAGCACCTGTCCTAGAAAATGACTCGCATAAACTCCTATGGGACTTTGATATACAAACGGATCACCTTATCCCGGCCAGGAGACCAGACTTAATAATAATCAACAAAAAAAAAAAAAAAAAAAGAGAACTTGCAAAATAGTCGACTTTGCTGTCCCGGCAGACCACAGGATAAAACAGAAAGAAAGTGAAAAGAAGGATAAATACCTCGACCTTACTAGGGAACTGAAAATACTGTGGAACATGCAGGTAAAAATTATACCAATTGTAATAGGTGCGTTTGGAACAGTAACTAAGGGATTACTAAAGGGACTAGAGGACTTGGAGGTTGGTGGACGAGTGGAGACCATCCAAACGACAGCATTGTTAAGAACTGCCAGAATACTAAGAAGAGTCCTGGAGACTTGAGGAGACTTGCTGTCACTCAGACTTCAGTGAAAAACCATCGGCTTTCGCTGATGTGAAAAGCTCTAATGAGTGAATAATAATAATAATACTATTCAAATGAGGAAAATAGTCAACAAAAATCTAGAAATGTAACTTACACTTAATACAAATCACAGAATATAATACAAAAAATAAATCTATGTGCAAAAACTTTCTTTTGATAAATCTTTGAAATAAAATCAAATGATATAAACGTCAGTAAATCAGCTTATTGGGAAAGTCCTATGGAATAAATTTAACATGGTAAAAAATGAAAAATTTTACAAACCTTTATATTCTAACTTCTTGAGGTAACCTGTATACAAAATTATAAAAATATCAATATTAATACACACACACACACACACACACACACACACACACACACACACACACACACACACACACACACACACACACACATATATATATATATATATATATACATTGAGAAAGAAAAAGAGAGTTTAGAAAATCAGACTCACATGTTTTGCAAGAGGTCTAGCATCATTAAAATGGATCTATATTATAAGGGAGATATGTGTAATAATTTATGTAAAGCATATGAACATTTAATTTAATTAAATTAAAAAAATTGTATAGATAAATCTTATTAACTTTTTGTGTTTATGCCCTTTTAGTATTTCATATTTTGTAAATAATTAATATGGGGAGGAAAGACCTCAAGGAAAACATGTGAATATATATATATATATATATATATATATATATATATATATATATATATATATATATATATATATATATTTACACATCCCTGTCATTCCCCCACCCGCTCCAAAAATAATAAAACAGCAGTGTGGCCAATAAAACCTACATCAGATGATGATGCTAATGTCAGGCATGGTTTCAGAGCCAAAACGTCATTAATAACTCACAGCATCCCAGTAGTATTTTAGAATACCACCAGACTTTATTGTTTTCTTTTATGTCATAGAAATATCAGATCAAAATACAGCCTCTTTGTATCATCTTTATATTCACAATTTTTGATTAATGAAGTGTTAATTCAATGATATAAGATTTGAATTAACTGATACATTGAATGAGAAATAGAAATTCTATGAAATCTACAAAAACAAAATTTTGTATAAAGCTATAAATTCTAATTTCACATTAATAGTAACTGCTGTGGCTTTTACTGAAGTCTGAGTAACAAGTATCCTCAGCCCATCAAGACTTTCCTAAATATTCTAGCTGATCTCAGTTGTGTCATCATCATCATCATCAATTTTGATCCGTATCTATTTTTCATATTTATTTTTTACTTTCTTTTTTATTACAACTCATTTAGGTTATCCTTCTACAACAAAGAGAAACAGCAACAGATTAGAAATAATAATGAAAAATAATCCCTTGGTAAAATTTTTATTTATATATTAGGTGCCCTAATTGTTTGACAGTTGGAACAATTTGGAGATATTTTTTCCCTTTTTGCTATTGTTTTTACAATAAAACTATCAACGGCAAAATTTACTTATTTTTACTTCTAGATGAAAGTTGATAATAGCTGATAATACTCCATCTAAAAGAAAAATAAGAAAAAAATATAGATATCTATTAAGGATCTTTTTAATTAATACATACAGTGGTTATTTACCATGACTAAAGATAGAATGTAGCACAAGGCCAAGTTTTTGGTCGACATCCGTTTTAACATGAATGACTCTAAAAGATGAATCCATCAGTAAAAAAAATATTGGGCTTCCTTTATTACCAATTCAATTCTTAATCCTTCAGCTTGCTATTTTTGACAATTCATATCTGGCAATGAATACTCTGAAAATGTCCTCACAAAACTGCATTTAATTGTGAGGCTCCAGTTCTGAAGCTCTGGGGAATGAGTAGTGTCTATTTATTGCTATTACTCTTAGGTCCACTCTGAGCTAGAGTCATAGTACTTGTTAGGATCTCATTTATGGATCAAATAAATCAATTAAAAATGGTTTATATTAATATTCCTTGATATCATATAATTGTATGTAAATTATTTCTTTTTGTTGAAGTTATAATTATTTATCAATGATTATTAAGGAATAACATAGCTTCTGTTCAATTGAAACTTGTTGCTAGAATTTCATCTGATTTATATCAACTTATCAGTACACGTCTTTTGATCTGTCATTTTAAATTATTTATTATTCCAAAATAACTATTATAGAAATGGAGGGACTGGAAAATACAAAGATACAAACCTTGCAGGTTCCATTTTCTGTCATAACCTGAAGAAGGAAGATAGTAGAAAACATAAAAAGAGAATGAAAATGAATGCCCACTTTTGTCGCAATGTATTCATGGCAAATACTTCATTCAAAAACATATTTGTTGCAAGACTGCTAAGTTTGCACAATCATATTTTCTAACAGGATTATTATCTTGAAAAGAAGCAGAATTAAGTAGGATTTAAAATAGAAATAAACAGAATTTATCATAGATTTATAGCAATATTTATTCTTGATTTATAGCAAAATTAAAATAAAATAACAATAAAGAAATTTACAGGAAAGAAAATTTTCTATTTCTTTAAAAATAATATTAACCTGAAAGATAACAAAAAGAGCATATGCGTGTGTGTACACTTAAGTGTGTAAGTGTGTAAGTGGGCATGTGTATATAAGTGTGTGCATGTGTACATAAGTGTGTGCATATGTGAACATTCAGTTATTTGATAATGTATTCCTAGAGCACATAGATTGTTAAAAGGGAGTATTGTTGGCATGTGCACATATGTATACATGAAGATGTTCTGAAAAGTTCTTGGTCTGACCAAGAATGGAATGGTATTTTTGTTTTTGAAATAAAAAAATTTGAAGGGTTAAGAAACAATGTGCCAAATAAGATGAACAGTAGGATGAAAATATGGAATGGTATAGCTATGTTTCATGGTTCTTAGACATTGCCTTTTTGGTTGGATTTAGAAATCTTTAGTGCCACCTTGTATGTATACAGATATAAGTAAATGCTCACCATTATTTTATTTAGGGCCTAATGAATAGAGTGTTTGCCAATGGTCTGGGAGACCGGGGTTCAATCCCAGGTCGAGTCATATCAAAGACTCAAAAAATGGTATGATGCTGCTTTTCTTAACACTTAGCATTGTAAGGTAAGGATCAAGGGTAAAGTGGGGCAATCCAGGGAATGGAGTAGCGCCCTCCCCTACACCTTGGTGTAGCAGCTATTGAAAAGGAAGCCTTTAGGTCACTCTCGACTAAAGTCGCCAACTTTATTCATTTCATTTTGATTTCATATTTAATAAAGATAGGCTACTTTGAATATGACCAACATTACCAAGGGAAATAAGGCGCCAAACACTTTAAAATGTCTTACATATTGACCATTGACAGCCAGTTACTGCATCGTAAACAGAATGTGCAGTTGTGTCTTAAGATGAACAAGTGACAGTGGAAATGCAATGTGAATTGCGACAGAAAGAAAAATGTGTGGGCGTCCTTCAATTCCTATTCAGGTTTTGTCTTTCTTTTGGGTTCCTTTTGTGAATGCTAATTCTATGGCCGACTAGTTTTGTTCCTATAGAAAGTAAAGCGTTGAATTCGGTGATGTCCGTTGGGATATTTTTGATAATTCATTTCCTTATTTTTTGATTTCTACCTTGACTTTTTTGATTTCTACCTAGACTTTTTTGATTTCTACCTTGACTTTTTTGAAGTTATGATTTCTTATGGATGGTAAAGTAGTTTTCTTTTTAGTTATGATTTTCGTAAACACTTAATGTTTTTTTCTTTTTGTGTTAACATTGTTTTTGTGTTTATGGATTTCATAATGTCTGTATTTTCAGAGATTCCTTTCAACTCGTTTGGAGGATTTTCAGCATATTTTTAACAACTTACTTATTAATATATTTCTTGTATTTCGAGGTTAGAAAACCAGTTTTTCTTTAATATTTTTCCTGTATGATCAGCAAGTCTTTAACTTGTATCAAATTTAGTGGATTCCTCCCGATGTTTGAGCTATTGAGCGGTGTGAAACAATTAATTTTCTTTTTGAAACATTCAATTGAAAAAGAAAGATATTTTTTAAAGGCCATTTTCGAGAGCGAGATAAAAAATTCAAAGAATGACATTGTATCTGCTGTTGATAACTATTTTACCAATAAGATCCAAACACAACAACACCAATGGAAGAAGTATGTCCACTGTATGAGGAGGGCTATGTTGAAAAATGAACCTCATTTAGTCGCATTCCACGAAATAATCCTGGTCTGCCAATTAATTCTTCAGCAACCCATATAGATATGAACAGATATAAAAACAGAAAGACGGAATTGAGCGATATATATATATATATATATATATATATATATATATATATATATATATATATACATATATAAAGAAAGAGAGAGAACAATTGGTAGATAAGTAGGTAACATGAATCAATCACAAATTGACTCATATATATATATATATATATATATATATATATATATATATATATATATATATATATATATATATATCTGGGTGTGTGTGTGCATATTTCCGTGTATGTGTGCGTATGTATTTTTCTAAATATCAATATAGAAATTTTACGCTAACTTTTGAATATTTACTGGGAACTTATATGTGTCAGTAAGATATGTTATCGGGTCTTAGTGAGTGACATCAAGACTCACCAATTGACACATGCCGCAGACCTTGTGTAAAACTAGGATAAACATAGTAAATAACACTTTAAATAAACTTCTCTCAAATTGTAAGTAACTGACTCTCTTGCAGCTTGATAGAGTTTTAAGTGAGTTGATCAGCTTCTTCAATTATCACAGTGGCAGTGTTTTTGTTGACTGAGGAACACGAAGAAAGTATATCATAACGGTACCAAATATACGTTTGTACCACCACGTGCTCCAACAAGTTAATGGCTTTATCTCTACGTCTTAAGTAGTAATCGGACCCTATTGCGACCCTACCGTGGGAAAAGTTAACGAACACAGGAAACTATGTCTTATTTCACGACAAAAAGGCTTTTTCACTTACACAATTTGTAAGTAGCCGCCGGGAGAAAAATAGAGAGTATCAAAGTTGAGTCGACCATATCAGCTGGGCAAAGAGAAACATGTCATGATGAGAAAGAGAAGGGATTGGTTAGAGTAACTCTTTCAGTTTTAAAAATTGAATTTACTTCGATAATACAGCACAGATATAAAGATATACATATATACATATTCACATTTTTCCGATACATCAACGAAGAAAAATTGAATGTTAAACAGCTCTTCATCTGGATCTTTATATTCTCCCAAGTTCGAAGTCGATTCAGCACAAACAGCCATTTCTACCGATTTGAATACATTAGCTGAACATTTGGAAGCTGCTCGGGTCACTTTATTTTATAACAAACAACATTATAATTATCATTACTATAATTATTTACTCTTTAGAGAGTTTTTCACACCAGCGTAAGGTGATGGTTTTCCCCTGTGATCCGAGCGACAGCAAGTCTACACAAGTCTCCAGGACTCCTTAGTATTCTGGTTGATCTTGATAATGCTATAGTTTGAATGGTGTCCACTCGTCCTCTTCTTTTAAGGTCCTTCAGTTCTTGTACAATTCTTTGGCGATGGAGCACACAGTTCTTGTACCATTCCTTTGGTGACAGAGCGCACGAATTACAATTGGTATCACAGTTATTTTCATTTTCTATAATTTTTTCATGTCTCTTTCAATATCAAGGTACTAACCTCTTTTTCGCTTTCTTTCAGTTTTACCGTGTGGTCAGCCGGAACGGTAAAGTCCACTATTCGGTATTTTTTTTTTGTTTTTTGGACTATCACTCAGCCTCGTCGTTTGTTTGAGATTTGGTAATCAAGTTGTATCTCAATATTCCAGAAAAATTTGTGCACTTCATTTTCCAGAACGGATTCTGGGTTGCGCATATACCACTTGTTTATGAGATAAAATTTAATTTCGTTCGCAATTCCCAATGGATCCCCTTCCCCAACCAATCATGTCTCCTCTTATACGCCTTTTGCGCTAACTTCCAAGGGAGAGCAGTCTGCAAAGTAGGCACGTCACGCTGTTTTGACGCTAGCCGGGTGGTAGGGGGTGGCCACCGGGCTGAGAAGTCGGTCCTTTATTAGTCTCACGTGAAAGAAGCATGAAGAAGCAAAGGATCTGAATATATATCTATCTTAACGTGGTGTCCATCATAGAAGTTCGACCCTCTCTCTCTCATACACAACGATTTCGACATTTCTAAGTAAATAAAAAAGAGGGTTTATATTTTTATAAACAAGTGTTGTTGTCACTTGCTCTTTGCCCAGGTAAACAACAAATGGATCAGACTCTAGGACAACAACTCTGACATAATGAAACTCTTAGATTACATAAAGGGATATATTTTTGGTTAGCCAAAAGATACCCTCGGCCAAAAAACAAAACAAAACAAAACAAAACAAAAACGAAAAAAAAAAAAGAAAAAAAGAATCAGAACCAAAGCAACAACAAAAACAAGAAAAACAAAACAATTATGAAACTCTTAGATTACAAGAGAGGATATATTTTTGGTTAGCTAAAAGATGCGCCCTGCAAAAAAAGAAGAAAAAAAACACAAAAAACTCCAGAAAGAACTGGAATTAGGAATTCCATTTTCATATAAGAACCTTGTAATCATAAAATTCATTTATGAATGAAAAGAATCTAATTATCTTCATCATGTTAAACTGAGTAATAAAGATAAGAAATTGAAAAAAAATCATATTGCCAACTGCAGACGTGGTAAAGAGTATCTAAGTTTAATGAATGGGAGAATAAGATCTTCATTCAAATGAATTATTATGATTGAGCAGCTAGAAAAAAAAAAAATTAAAACCAATCAACATATAGTCGAGAAGATAGTGGCTGATTGAGATGGTAGGCAGAGAGAGTTTAAGTACAATCATTATTTCTGATTGGTTTATTTTATTAGCTTAGTTTTTAAACTGGATCTAGAGATTGTTAGGAGAAGAATGTGAGTTATCTGTAGGAAAATATCAAACAAGATTAATTTTTAATCATGGTTTAGTGAGCAATTTAAAGCGCAATTCATTCAAGCATAGGGAATATCAATTCAGAAAAATATACATGCATTCTGCAAGATAGAATTTTCATAATATTCAACGATAATCATTTGGTCAAAATCATTTCACTTACAGGGTGCGGAAGCAAAATTAGGAATATTCTGGTATAATAATAACCGACTCGATTATAAAACAAGAATAATTCTACTTAAAAAAAAGGAACAACAAAATAAGAAGATAGACACAAAACAGTAAATTTTGTCAATATGGCCGTCATTTTTTCAATTATTGTATCAACACGCCTTCGAAACAATTTGCACACTTTCAAAATAAATTCTTCAGACATTTTATTCCATTCCTCCTCAATAGCAGAGGAGAGATCCAATATTTTGATGGGAAGTTGCATTTGTTTTGTTTTCTAAAACGGCCCATATAGTGCAATTAAGGTCTGAGCTTGATGGAGGCCATAAAGAAATTCCAATCATTTCGGAATGTTTTTGGCTTGGTTTCGACGTTAAGCAAATCATAGATTCTTTGTCGTTTCTTTTCTTGCTCACTCATATGTGGCTGAATTTCAATGAAAAAGTGTTTGAATAATAGAACTAATCATGAACATTTAGATTTACCTCATTTAGATTTACCTCATTTAAACTAAAAAAAAAAACGTTTTAAGAATTATTCCATATTTTGCTTTTGCACCGTGTACAAAAAGGACGTAAAAAATAAAAGTGTATATGAAGAGTATATATAGGGAAATGTCCTAATAATTAAAGATGATCATTTGGTCAAAATCATTACAATTACATGGACAGTAGTGCTTCGTACCGTTCAATAAAAACAAAAAAGCTTGAGAATAACTGAAGCAAAATGCATATAACCAATTATTGTAAATAAGTTTGTCTTGTAACATGAATCTTACTGAATATGTGTTGATGGTAAAAAAAAAATATATAAAAAAAAAAAACTTTCTATTGAGGGAGTTTTGAATTGTATTTTGAATGGAATCTGATTAGATATATTTTGTAACCTAAAAAAAAGGTTACTGAATGAGAAATAACCAAAACGGAGGTTGATAATGAAATGGAAATATTTATAACATTAACAAAATACAATATGCATACACACACACATATGAGGTTTGAATGAAAAGTATTAAGGCTAAATCTTTAAATTTTCAAAAATTTAAAAGACACAGTAGAACAACTTTGATGATGTCTAGATTTCATGACTACTGTCTAGATGAATCAGTGCCAATTCTCAATATTTTTTCAATTTGCTGTCATTATACATTTTGATCCAGCATCAGTTTTTAGTTGGTCAGGCGGCTAGGGCTTGTAGAATACACTGACTACACCTCCGCAGAAGTGTACCCCCCCTGCAACGAGAGTCCTGGGTATGACACTAAACAATCTGATGTTGAGGTCCCAGTGATGCTGGAGCTTTGGGGAATGTGGAGCATCTTCATCACCATCACTCCCTGGTCTACTTTGATCTAACCTATGTCAAATCAAGCGGAATTTATTTAACATTAATTTTGTTAAAAAGGGGATCTCTTTAAAAGTCAATGTCAGTGTTTGATTAATACAATGAAATGATCCAATTAATTTCTTATTGTCCTTATGATTTAATTGTTTGTTTTGGTTTGTGTATGAGTCACAGTAATCTTTCGATGGCTGTGTTTTATTCTCATCCATAGAAGCCACCCTAATAGATGAGCAGCAGTAGTTCCCCGATCGAACTATTTGATCCTGGTTGTATTCCCGTCGGATTCGCCCGACCAGCATCTGGTTAGGCGTGACGCTGACCCGTTTTTGGGTTCGTCCGCCTTTACGTTCGCGACGCTGATTCCCACGGTGTCCGTGGTATATTTAAAAAAAATCCTTTTCTTTCTCCTTCCCTCCGTAGATGCATTAAGTTTTAACTTATGTCCACAGTTACTTTTTTTTTTAAATTCATCAGGGAGTCCTTATTTATAGTTCATTGTAACCTTAAAGGCAATTCTATTTTTACGCTAACTTAGGTTTTCAAACGCTCTGTAATCTTTTCAAAATTATTAAAATCTATTACCTCGTTTTTCATGGTTCAACTGGAAATTAGATTTATATTAAGTCTTTTACATTTAAACACAGAATATTCAGCAATGGTTTTTCAGATAATAAAATATTTCATGGATTTTAAGATGACAATATAGTAAAAAGACAGATTAACTAACCCGTAAGTTGACCAGTACCAGAATTATCTACAGATTTGGTCTTTCTTTTGGTACCTTTGTGTTAATGCGAGTCGATTCTAAGATGGACTTGGGGGGGAGGTTCTAAATCTTTTATAGAGATATATACGTGTTTTCTAGCGTCTTCCTTTTTTTCCTTCATTTTAACCCCCTCTCTTCCCTGCCACTATTTCTATTCTACTACGCACCCGCATAGGACCTAAAATTGAGAAAATATTTAGGAAAAAATAAAATGGCTTTCGGAAAATCGATCCACGACATCACAAATTTTGACTTTGTCGAATACTAGAAGGTGTTCGTGCAAAAAACCTAACCCTAACCCTGTCGAGGCAACACTATTATTCGTCGACTTCTCCAAGACATTTGAATCCATACACAGAATACGCCTACGACCTTTCCAAAGAAACCGTCGCAACCATAAGGATGCAATATAAAAACACTAGAGTGAAAATCCACTCACCAAATGGAGACACAGACTACTTCGACATCGTAGCAGGTGTGCTACAAGGAGACACATTAGCCCCATACCTGTTTATCATCTGCATAGACGACGTGCTTAGAACGTCCATAGATTTAATGAAAGAAAACGGCTTTAAGCTAGCAAAGGAAAGCTAGCAAACTATTACGGACGCGGACTACACCGATGACATAGCGCTTCTGGTAAAATCACCCGCCCAAGCTGAATCCCTGTTACAAAGCTTGAAACGAGCAGCAGATGGCATAGGCCTCCATGTCAACACAGACAAAACAGAATACATATGCTTTAATCAAAGAGGTGACATCTTCACACTAAAGGGTGGTCTTTTGAAACAAGTGGACAAGTTCACCTATCTTGGAAGCAGCGTCTCATCGACCGAAATGACATTAACACGCGACTAGCAAAGGCATGAACAGAAATCGATAGTCTATCGGTCTGACCTGATCGATAAAACAAAGCGCAGTTTTTTCTAAGCAGCGGTCGTATCGATATGGATGCACTACATGGACCCTAACTAAACGCACGGAGAAAAAGCTCGACGGCAATTATATAAGAATGTTGCAAGGTGTGTTGAATAAGCCCTAGAGGCAACATACTTCAAAGCAGCAGTTGTACGGCCATCTGACACCCATCACAAAAACTATCCAAATTAGATGAACCAGACATTCAGGACAGGGGTGGAGAAGTAAGGACGAACTCATAAGCAATGTACTCCTGTGGACCCCCTCATATGGACAAACAAAGATTGGACGACCAGCTAGAACCTACGTGGTGTCTTCAATAAGTTTCCAGACTTTTTTTTGTACAGGTCTTTAAAACTGTCGTAGACTCTTGAACATTCAGTATGTTATTGCTATACATCATATGAGATGACTGGCCAATTTTTATGATCTCAGGTTAAAATGAACAGCTACAGCAGCAATTGGAATACATCCTACTAAAGCTTGATTGTCACAGCTGGTGAATTTCAAAAATGAAATCTGGACGTGAGGACACTTTAGAAGAACGATATGCAATAAAATTCAGTTTTAAACTTCGAAAAAATGCCACAGAAACGTATGGAATGCTTCATACCGCTTTTGGAGCATCTTCCATGAATCGAGCATCAGTTTTTGAGTGGCATAAGAGATTCAAGTTAGGCAGGGAGTCTGTGAGGGATGATGAAAGGTGTGAGAGAAGTAAGGAAGTCAATACACCAGAGTTGATTGGCCAAAGGGTTAGGGTTAGTTTTAGGGTTACTACGTTGAGGTTTTAAGGGAGTTCAGGAAGAGATTCCGTCGGAAGAGGCCAGCACTCTTTAAATCGGGTCAGTGGCATTTCCACGAGGACAATGCACCAGTCCACAACTCTATCCTTGTCACAGATTATTTGACCAAGATGGGCATCAAGACAATTCTTCACCCTCCCTATAGTCCAGACCTTGCTCCCTGTGACTTTTGCTTATTCCCTAAGCTCAGAGGCTGTCGTTATGAGACAACTGAGGAGATGAAAGAAGCTGTGACAAAGGTCATTGACACACTCATACGAGAGGACTTCCATGGGGCCTTCCAGAGGTTGTTGGAACGGTAGAACCAAGTGCATTGCAGCCGGAAGAGATTACTTTGAAGGGGACTAGAGTTTCATGTGTATACTATCAATAAAAGTACCCATACGAAAAAAGTCTGGAAACTTAATTAATGATCCTCGTATATACAGCAGCTCTGTGCCAATACAGGATGTAGCCTGAAAGACCAATCGGGACCGATTGACGATTGGAATGAGTTGCGAGAGATCCGTGCTAGCAGCGTGACATGATGTTGATTAATTGCTTGTTATCCTTATGATTCCATTTATTGTTTGTTATTCTTAAAAGCCCATTAGTTGGTTTTTATCCTTATGATCCAATTAATCACTTGTTATCCTTTTCAAATAAAACATCTAATGAATTAAAAGTGTTATTTTGCCCAGTCGGCTGGGGCTGTAGAATACACCGACTGAGCCTCTGCAGAGGGGTAAGACTCCGCCAACGAGTGTCCTGTATATGACACTAAACAATCGGATAGTGAGGTTCTAGTGGTGCTGGAGCTTTGGGGAATAATCATAATAAAGAAATAATTAAGCAATTTCATGACCGAACGAATAATAATAATATTAATAACAATAATAATAATTGTAAACAAAACGAATGTAATTGTAAAACTCGAATGGATTATGTAACTTAGATAATGTAGTATACCAAGGAATCATTTACCCAAAAGAAAATGTTAAGGATAGAAAAACTTATATAGGGATTTCCTCGATGAAATGGAAATCTAGATACGCTAATCATAAATTTTCTTTCTCCCATGAACATCTGAAAAACCAAACAGCCCTTGCTAAGCATTTTTGGAGTTTGAAAAATAGTGGTTTGATCCCTGAGATTCAATGGTCCATATTGAAAAAGTCGAATACTCCAAAATGTTTTGATAGTAGATGTAATCTGTGCCTAGAAGAAAAAATATAAATAATGATATACCCAGACCATGAAAAATTATTAAATCAGCGATGTGAATTAATAGCAAGATATAGACATAGGATTAAATTTAAACTCGACAAATTACCATAGATAATGTTTAATTAACCAAAACATAGGATTAATTTGAGATTTGTGGTGAGATGAGTAAGATAAAAAAAAATAAAATAAAAAATGAGAAGATACCATGTGATGTGTACGTACTTTTCAATAAAAGGGTAACTGAATTAATAGGCACGAATATAAATTTTGAATTTAAAATTTTAATTTTAATTTTTGAATTTAATTTAAGATAAGTATTACTGTATCCTTACGTAAGGTTATTAAGGAATGTTGTACTTTCCTAAATTATTATTAAATCTGGAGTTTTAAGTTGAAATATATTTAGAATTTAAAAATTAGAAAAAAAATAATTTACTGTAATTCCAACCGAGAATAAAAAAAAACCGGAAGAGGGCAAAATGGGGAGGAAACTCTTCGTCCCTCTTCTACCCCCGCCCAACCTTCTTTCCTGTGTCGATTCTGGATGTAATTATTTTATCCATTAGATCTGAAAAAGTCCTGTTATTTTTGGTGCTATCGATTCATATCAATACCCATAACAGGATGGAAGTAAATTTATAATCCTAATGTGACGGTTTTTGTTTTTCTTAAAGAAAAAAATGTATGTGTGTGTGTGTGTGTGTGCATGATATGTTTATGATGTGTGTGTCTCAGTATAAGACATTTAAATTGATTATTTATGAAGCGTCTGACAGAAAAGATAATAAAAAAATATTTCAAAACGTAAATGTAAAAAAAAATCATAGATATAAAAAAAATCCGATAAAACTTTTCCGCTATAAAGAAAAGAAAATGATACTTACTCCAATAAAGCCTGTATGCCAAATCCCAAGCATATTTTTGAAGTACCCTGTAGTCAGGTACTCTCACAATAAACCATCTAGATGGAACACTGGCTATTTTTTCTTCATTGGCCATGTCCACATTTCCAATTGCCACCACAAATATTTTCACATCTTCATGTTTCAACAATTTGGCCTGATCTGCTGTCCACCAAATATTGTTGGCCTGACCATTGGTGATGACAATGGCAACATTGATTACATGCGGTCGTGCTCCTAATCGGTAAGTGAATGAGTATTGTCTGAGGTAACTTAGCGCTCTGCTTGTGTAATGTTGTCCTCTCACGTAAGGAATAATGTCAATAGCTCGTAGCACTTGGCGAAGATTTTTGAAGGTGTTTAGATTGAAGTCATCTTTTACCCAAGTGCTATAAGTAATAGCACCAACTCTTACATGTCTCGGTGCAATACGGAAATATCTGATCACATTCTTCACAAAGTTTTTCGTTCGTTTAAAGTTTTCATTTCCAATGAAGCTAGAGGAGTCTAGTACAAACATGATGTCCATTCGGGCACTACGATAACCTGAGAGCAAAGAAAAAATTTGAAAATCATAAAAAAATATATAGCATCAAAAATAAAAAAAAATTAGGATGAATGGATAAAAATCAACGGTAGAGATGAAAACAAAATAAAAAACAAAAATATACGCACCAGTTAACTGAAGATTTTCCAAAACTATTAATAAAGAGAAGAAAAAGAAACAAAAAAAAGTTTTACAGAATGGGTGTAATTTTGAAAAAAATAAATAAAAATAAGATAATAAAAAGCTAAAAAGAAAAAAACAGGTAAAAAAAGGAACTATAGAGTGACAAAAAACAGTAATAAAAATGAAAAGAAATAAATGGAATACCAAAAAAAATAAATTGGAATCAAAGAGAAAACATTAAAATTACGGGTATATAAGTGTTTAAAAAATTTTCAATGAATGAAAAAGTTACAAATAAGTTCAGATTTAGGTCAATATCAATATTTCGAAAATAAATGATCAAGTCATATTACACGTACCTTTCTCTGAATATTCAATGTAGGTCTCTTCATTTTCTGCAAGAAGAATTGTGAAAAGCACTTATAATTTGCATTGAATGCTGTGGGTATTTGTCATATAACTAAAACATATATGCATTGATTGTAAAGCAGAAAGAAAGCAGCTGTGATTTGCTAGCTAAATCAGCTGAATAGGGAAAGTAATGGAAAATAAGGGTCGTTATTTTCTAGTAAGTTTGCTAGAATATTAGTTGATGAGTGCCATAAAACTACATGGAGTATTGAGTGGAAAAGAGAGCAAGTTAAAAAACACTTACCCATATATTCCAAGCGTTCTTCATAACCTGTTGGCAAAACGTAGAAATGAACGCATTAGAATAAGGAAAGAAATCAACATGCACATAGATAGGTGCATGCCTCTTATATAAAGAGATAGATAGATAGAAAGATAGATAGATAGAGAGAGAGAGAGAGAGAGAAAGAGAAAGAGAGAGAGAGATAGAGCGTGAGAGAATATACGGAGAGTGGGTGAATCGTTGAAGAGATATTATTGTCTTAATCATGGCTTGCTGCTTTCACTAAAAGAAGATTCATTGTGAAGATAATCAAATAGATATGAAGAAAGTAAAATTATCAACTGAAATGATAGAACTAACTATGATTTTCTTGTCTTTTCATGGTTGGATAATTGCAAGGGGTCTTGAAGAGAGAATAGGGAAGACGAGAGATGACTTACCGTCCAGGTTCCAGTTTCTGTCATAACCTGCAAGAGAGAAAGGAAGAAAGAAAAAATCGTTAAAACTATCATTAGCAATTGTTTTTGTCATGATAGATTGCAGGAAGTGTAAACAATGCATAGTTGCTTGTGATTTATAGTTTTCTAAAGTTTTCGTTGGTTGACTTGAAAAGACGCATGCATGTTTTTTGTTTTGTTTTGTGGTTTTTGTTTTTCTTTGCGTAAGAATGATGAAATAAATGAGCTGCGAAAAATGGAAGGCAAATATGAGTTAGAAGTATGAGAGTTGTCTTTCACAAACATAAGATGCGGCACACACATGAGAAGTTTGAGTTGATGAATAAAGATAAAGAAAGTTTGCTAGAGAGTGTGAAAAGCAGACGAATTGCATTTCTTGCTGCACTGCTATGGTGTAATAGTAGAGGAAGAGCGTTGAAATCGATAAAGTAGAAAGGTGGGGCTATGGGCGGAAAAGAAGATAGAAATTGGCACAAGTGATGAGGAGAAAAATGGCAAAAGTGCTTTTAGCAATAGAGAATTTACTTACTCCAATATAGTCTGTATATCAATGCCCATGCGTATCTCTGAAGTTCATTGTAACTGGGTACTCTGACAACAAACCAAGTGTACGGGACGCTGGCTATTCTCTCGACACCTAGCATATAGACTTCTCCGATGGCCACAACAAATACCTTGACGTCTTTGCGTTTCAAGAAGTCGGCCTGATCTGTGGTCCAAAGAAGATTGTTTGATCTGCCGTTAGTGATCACGATGGCAACGTTGATTACGTGAGGCCTGGCTCCATATCGGTAAGTGAATGAGAATCTCCTGACATAGTTCAAGGCTCGGTTGGTGTATTCTTGTCCCCTTACATATGGAATCCTGTCAATGGCTATCAAGACTTGACGCAGATCCTTGTAGCTGTTCAAGTTGAAGTCGTTTCTCACGAAAGTGCTATAAGTGACAACACCGACTCTCACATGGCTGGGTGCAATACGGAAGTACCTGATGACATTCTTCACAAAGTTTTTCACTCGCTTGAAGTTTGCCAATCCGACATAACTGGATGTGTCGATTACAAACATGATGTCCATTCGGGCTTTGTTGTAACCTAGGATAAGAAAGCATATTTTACTGTACGACTGACTGAACGGAGAATACAAGTATTTTCTCAATACTTGATGATAAAACAACTCTTCACACACAACGTCCGTCTTCAGAGATTTATTTTCCCATGCAGCAGAAATCCTTAAGCAAAGACAATCAGCAAACGCAACTCACCTGGTAGTCTAATTTCTTCCCGCTCTGCAAATAGAAAAGCATAGATTACATACCACACAAATAGCACGATTTTAAATGGAAATGTTGCAACAATATTTCACTTGTAAATCGATGTCTCATCAAAGTGCAGAATGCAAAACTGCACTGGGCCGACATTGAGAATAAAAACAACACTAGATTTCAACGCTGACATTTAAAATAGACGCTAGAGCGAGAAGAAAAGTGAACTTTTTTTTCTCCTTTTTTTAATATTATCATTGCATATGCAAGAATGTATGTAGAAATCTGTGTCGTGAACGTGACGGAAATATTCTTTTTCTATAAAAATCTAAAAGTCATATTACACGTACCTTTCTCTGAATATTCAATGTAGGTCTCTTCATTTTCTGCAAGAAGAATTGTGAAAAGCACTTATAATTTGCATTGAATGCTGTGGGTATTTGTCATATAACTAAAACATATATGCATTGATTGTAAAGCAGAAAGAAAGCAGCTGTGATTTGCTAGCTAAATCAGCTGAATAGGGAAAGTAATGGAAAATAAGGGTCGTTATTTTCTAGTAAGTTTGCTAGAATATTAGTTGATGAGTGCCATAAAACTACATGGAGTATTGAGTTGAAAAGAGAGCAAGTTAAAAAACACTTACCCATATATTCCAAGCGTTCTTCATAACCTGTTGGCAAAATGTAGAAATGAACGCATTAGAATAAGGAGAGAAATCAACATGCACATAGATAGGTGCATGCCTCTTATATAAAGAGATAGATAGATAGATAGATAGATAGATAGATAGAAAGATAGATAGATAGAGAGAGAGAGAGAGAGAAAGAGAAAGAGAGAGAGAGATAGAGCGTGAGAGAATATACAGAGAGTGGGTGAATCGTTGAAGAGATATTATTGTCTTAATCATGGCTTGCTGCTTTCACTAAAGGAAGATTCATTGTGAAGATAATCAAATAGATATGAAGAAAGTAAAATTATCAACTGAAATGATAGAACTAACTATGATTTTCTTGTCTTTTCATGGTTGGATAATTGCAAGGGGTCTTGAAGAGAGAATAGGGAAGACGAGAGATGACTTACCGTCCAGGTTCCAGTTTCTGTCATAACCTGCAAGAGAGAAAGGAAGAAAGAAAAAATCGTTAAAACTATCATTAGCAATTGTTTTTGTCATGATAGATTGCAGGAAGTGTAAACAATGCATAGTTGCTTGTGATTTATAGTTTTCTAAAGTTTTCGTTGGTTGACTTGAAAAGACGCATGCATGTTTTTTGTTTTGTTTTGTGGTTTTTGTTTTTCTTTGCGTAAGAATGATGAAATAAATGAGCTGCGAAAAATGGAAGGCAAATATGAGTTAGAAGTATGAGAGTTGTCTTTCACAAACATAAGATGCGGCACACACATGAGAAGTTTGAGTTGATGAATAAAGATAAAGAAAGTTTGCTAGAGAGTGTGAAAAGCAGACGAATTGCATTTCTTGCTGCACTGCTATGGTGTAATAGTAGAGGAAGAGCGTTGAAATCGATAAAGTAGAAAGGTGGGGCTATGGGCGGAAAAGAAGATAGAAATTGGCACAAGTGATGAGGAGAAAAATGGCAAAAGTGCTTTTAGCAATAGAGAATTTACTTACTCCAATATAGTCTGTATATCAATGCCCATGCGTATCTTTGAAGTTCATTGTAACTGGGTACTCTGACAACAAACCAAGTGTACGGGACGCTGGCTATTCTCTCGACACCTAGCATATAGACTTCTCCGATGGCCACAACAAATACCTTGACGTCTTTGCGTTTCAAGAAGTCGGCCTGATCTGTGGTCCAAAGAAGATTGTTTGATCTGCCGTTAGTGATCACGATGGCAACGTTGATTACGTGAGGCCTGGCTCCATATCGGTAAGTGAATGAGAATCTCCTGACATAGTTCAAGGCTCGGTTGGTGTATTCTTGTCCCCTTACATATGGAATCCTGTCAATGGCTAGCAAGACTTGACGCAGATCCTTGTAGCTGTTCAAGTTGAAGTCGTTTCTCACGAAAGTGCTATAAGTGACAACACCGACTCTCACATGGCTGGGTGCAATACGGAAGTACCTGATGACATTCTTCACAAAGTTTTTCACTCGCTTGAAGTTTGCCAATCCGACATAACTGGATGTGTCGATTACAAACATGATGTCAATTCGGGCTTTGTTGTAACCTAGGATAAGAAAGCATATTTTACTGTACGACTGACTGAACGGAGAATACAAGTATTTTCTCAATACTTGATGATAAAACAACTCTTCACACACAACGTCCGTCTTCAGAGATTTATTTTCCCATGCAGCAGAAATCCTTAAGCAAAGACAATCAGCAAACGCAACTCACCTGGTAGTCTAATTTCTTCCCGCTCTGCAAATAGAAAAGCATAGATTACATACCACACAAATAGCACGATTTTAAATGGAAATGTTGCAACAATATTTCACTTGTAAATCGATGTCTCATCAAAGTGCAGAATGCAAAACTGCACTGGGCCGACATTGAGAATAAAAACAACACTAGATTTCAACGCTGACATTTAAAATAGACGCTAGAGCGAGAAGAAAAGTGAACTTTGTTTTCTCCTTTTTTTATTATTATCATTGCATATGCAAGAATGTATGTAGAAATCTGTGTCGTGAACGTGACGGAAATATTCTTTTTCTATAAAAATCTAAAAGTCATATTACACGTACCTTTCTCTAAATATTCAATGTAGGTCTCTTCATTTTCTGCAAGAAGAATTGTGAAAAGCACTTATAATTTGCATTGAATGCTGTGGGTATTTGTCATATAACTAAAACATATATGCATTGATTGTAAAGCAGAAAGAAAGCAGCTGTGATTTGCTAGCTAAATCAGCTGAATAGGGAAAGTAATAGAAAATAAGGGTCGTTATTTTCTAGTAAGTTTGCTAGAATATTAGTTGATGAGTGCCATAAAACTACATGGAGTATTGAGTGGAAAAGAGAGCAAGTTAAAAAACACTTACCCATATATTCCAAGCGTTCTTCATAACCTGTTGGCAAAACGTAGAAATGAACGCATTAGAATAAGGAAAGAAATCAACATGCACATAGATAGGTGCATGCCTCTTATATAAAGAGATAGATAGATAGATAGAAAGATAGATAGATAGAGAGAGAGAGAGAGAGAAAGAGAAAGAGAGAGAGAGATTGAGCGTGAGAGAATATACAGAGAGTGGGTGAATCGTTGAAGAGATATTATTGTCTTAATCATGGCTTGCTGCTTTCACTAAAAGAAGATTCATTGTGAAGATAATCAAATAGATATGAAGAAAGTAAAATTATCAACTGAAATGATAGAACTAACTATGATTTTCTTGTCTTTTCATGGTTGGATAATTGCAAGGGGTCTTGAAGAGAGAATAGGGAAGACGAGAGATGACTTACCGTCCAGGTTCCAGTTTCTGTCATAACCTGCAAGAGAGAAAGGAAGAAAGAAAAAATCGTTAAAACTATCATTAGCAATTGTTTTTGTCATGATAGATTGCAGGAAGTGTAAACAATGCATAGTTGCTTGTGATTTATAGTTTTCTAAAGTTTTCGTTGGTTGACTTGAAAAGACGCATGCATGTTTTTTGTTTTGTTTTGTGGTTTTTGTTTTTCTTTGCGTAAGAATGATGAAATAAATGAGCTGCGAAAAATGGAAGGCAAATATGAGTTAGAAGTATGAGAGTTGTCTTTCACAAACATAAGATGCGGCACACACATGAGAAGTTTGAGTTGATGAATAAAGATAAAGAAAGTTTGCTAGAGAGTGTGAAAAGCAGACGAATTGCATTTCTTGCTGCACTGCTATGGTGTAATAGTAGAGGAAGAGCGTTGAAATCGATAAAGTAGAAAGGTGGGGCTATGGGCGGAAAAGAAGATAGAAATTGGCACAAGTGATGAGGAGAAAAATGGCAAAAGTGCTTTTAGCAATAGAGAATTTACTTACTCCAATATAGTCTGTATATCAATGCCCATGCGTATCTCTGAAGTTCATTGTAACTGGGTACTCTGACAACAAACCAAGTGTACGGGACGCTGGCTATTCTCTCGACACCTAGCATATAGACTTCTCCGATGGCCACAACAAATACCTTGACGTCTTTGCGTTTCAAGAAGTCGGCCTGATCTGTGGTCCAAAGAAGATTGTTTGATCTGCCGTTAGTGATCACGATGGCAACGTTGATTACGTGAGGCCTGGCTCCATATCGGTAAGTGAATGAGAATCTCCTGACATAGTTCAAGGCTCGGTTGGTGTATTCTTGTCCCCTTACATATGGAATCCTGTCAATGGCTATCAAGACTTGACGCAGATCCTTGTAGCTGTTCAAGTTGAAGTCGTTTCTCACGAAAGTGCTATAAGTGACAACACCGACTCTCACATGGCTGGGTGCAATACGGAAGTACCTGATGACATTCTTCACAAAGTTTTTCACTCGCTTGAAGTTTGCCAATCCGACATAACTGGATGTGTCGATTACAAACATGATGTCCATTCGGGCTTTGTTGTAACCTAGGATAAGAAAGCATATTTTACTGTACGACTGACTGAACGGAGAATACAAGTATTTTCTCAATACTTGATGATAAAACAACTCTTCACACACAACGTCCGTCTTCAGAGATTTATTTTCCCATGCAGCAGAAATCCTTAAGCAAAGACAATCAGCAAACGCAACTCACCTGGTAGTCTAATTTCTTCCCGCTCTGCAAATAGAAAAGCATAGATTACATACCACACAAATAGCACGATTTTAAATGGAAATGTTGCAACAATATTTCACTTGTAAATCGATGTCTCATCAAAGTGCAGAATGCAAAACTGCACTGGGCCGACATTGAGAATAAAAACAACACTAGATTTCAACGCTGACATTTAAAATAGACGCTAGAGCGAGAAGAAAAGTGAACTTTTTTTTCTCCTTTTTTTAATATTATCATTGCATATGCAAGAATGTATGTAGAAATCTGTGTCGTGAACGTGACGGAAATATTCTTTTTCTATAAAAATCTAAAAGTCATATTACACGTACCTTTCTCTGAATATTCAATGTAGGTCTCTTCATTTTCTGCAAGAAGAATTGTGAAAAGCACTTATAATTTGCATTGAATGCTGTGGGTATTTGTCATATAACTAAAACATATATGCATTGATTGTAAAGCAGAAAGAAAGCAGCTGTGATTTGCTAGCTAAATCAGCTGAATAGGGAAAGTAATGGAAAATAAGGGTCGTTATTTTCTAGTAAGTTTGCTAGAATATTAGTTGATGAGTGCCATAAAACTACATGGAGTATTGAGTGGAAAAGAGAGCAAGTTAAAAAACACTTACCCATATATTCCAAGCGTTCTTCATAACCTGTTGGCAAAACGTAGAAATGAACGCATTAGAATAAGGAAAGAAATCAACATGCACATAGATAGGTGCATGCCTCTTATATAAAGAGATAGATAGATAGATAGAAAGATAGATAGATAGAGAGAGAGAGAGAGAGAAAGAGAAAGAGAGAGAGAGAGAGATAGAGCGTGAGAGAATATACAGAGAGTGGGTGAATCGTTGAAGAGATATTATTGTCTTAATCATGGCTTGCTGCTTTCACTAAAGGAAGATTCATTGTGAAGATAATCAAATAGATATGAAGAAAGTAAAATTATCAACTGAAATGATAGAACTAACTATGATTTTCTTGTCTTTTCATGGTTGGATAATTGCAAGGGGTCTTGAAGAGAGAATAGGGAAGACGAGAGATGACTTACCGTCCAGGTTCCAGTTTCTGTCATAACCTGCAAGAGAGAAAGGAAGAAAGAAAAAATCGTTAAAACTATCATTAGCAATTGTTTTTGTCATGATAGATTGCAGGAAGTGTAAACAATGCATAGTTGCTTGTGATTTATAGTTTTCTAAAGTTTTCGTTGGTTGACTTGAAAAGACGCATGCATGTTTTTTGTTTTGTTTTGTGGTTTTTGTTTTTCTTTGCGTAAGAATGATGAAATAAATGAGCTGCGAAAAATGGAAGGCAAATATGAGTTAGAAGTATGAGAGTTGTCTTTCACAAACATAAGATGCGGCACACACATGAGAAGTTTGAGTTGATGAATAAAGATAAAGAAAGTTTGCTAGAGAGTGTGAAAAGCAGACGAATTGCATTTCTTGCTGCACTGCTATGGTGTAATAGTAGAGGAAGAGCGTTGAAATCGATAAAGTAGAAAGGTGGGGCTATGGGCGGAAAAGAAGATAGAAATTGGCACAAGTGATGAGGAGAAAAATGGCAAAAGTGCTTTTAGCAATAGAGAATTTACTTACTCCAATATAGTCTGTATATCAATGCCCATGCGTATCTTTGAAGTTCATTGTAACTGGGTACTCTGACAACAAACCAAGTGTACGGGACGCTGGCTATTCTCTCGACACCTAGCATATAGACTTCTCCGATGGCCACAACAAATACCTTGACGTCTTTGCGTTTCAAGAAGTCGGCCTGATCTGTGGTCCAAAGAAGATTGTTTGATCTGCCGTTAGTGATCACGATGGCAACGTTGATTACGTGAGGCCTGGCTCCATATCGGTAAGTGAATGAGAATCTCCTGACATAGTTCAAGGCTCGGTTGGTGTATTCTTGTCCCCTTACATATGGAATCCTGTCAATGGCTAGCAAGACTTGACGCAGATCCTTGTAGCTGTTCAAGTTGAAGTCGTTTCTCACGAAAGTGCTATAAGTGACAACACCGACTCTCACATGGCTGGGTGCAATACGGAAGTACCTGATGACATTCTTCACAAAGTTTTTCACTCGCTTGAAGTTTGCCAATCCGACATAACTGGATGTGTCGATTACAAACATGATGTCCATTCGGGCTTTGTTGTAACCTAGGATAAGAAAGCATATTTTACTGTACGACTGACTGAACGGAGAATACAAGTATTTTCTCAATACTTGATGATAAAACAACTCTTCACACACAACGTCCGTCTTCAGAGATTTATTTTCCCATGCAGCAGAAATCCTTAAGCAAAGACAATCAGCAAACGCAACTCACCTGGTAGTCTAATTTCTTCCCGCTCTGCAAATAGAAAAGCATAGATTACATACCACACAAATAGCACGATTTTAAATGGAAATGTTGCAACAATATTTCACTTGTAAATCGATGTCTCATCAAAGTGCAGAATGCAAAACTGCACTGGGCCGACATTGAGAATAAAAACAACACTAGATTTCAACGCTGACATTTAAAATAGACGCTAGAGCGAGAAGAAAAGTGAACTTTTTTTTCTCCTTTTTTTAATATTATCATTGCATATGCAAGAATGTATGTAGAAATCTGTGTCGTGAACGTGACGGAAATATTCTTTTTCTATAAAAATCTAAAAGTCATATTACACGTACCTTTCTCTGAATATTCAATGTAGGTCTCTTCATTTTCTGCAAGAAGAATTGTGAAAAGCACTTATAATTTGCATTGAATGCTGTGGGTATTTGTCATATAACTAAAACATATATGCATTGATTGTAAAGCAGAAAGAAAGCAGCTGTGATTTGCTAGCTAAATCAGCTGAATAGGGAAAGTAATGGAAAATAAGGGTCGTTATTTTCTAGTAAGTTTGCTAGAATATTAGTTGATGAGTGCCATAAAACTACATGGAGTATTGAGTGGAAAAGAGAGCAAGTTAAAAAACACTTACCCATATATTCCAAGCGTTCTTCATAACCTGTTGGCAAAACGTAGAAATGAACGCATTAGAATAAGGAAAGAAATCAACATGCACATAGATAGGTGCATGCCTCTTATATAAAGAGATAGATAGATAGATAGAAAGATAGATAGATAGAGAGAGAGAGAGAGAGAAAGAGAAAGAGAGAGAGAGAGAGATAGAGCGTGAGAGAATATACAGAGAGTGGGTGAATCGTTGAAGAGATATTATTGTCTTAATCATGGCTTGCTGCTTTCACTAAAGGAAGATTCATTGTGAAGATAATCAAATAGATATGAAGAAAGTAAAATTATCAACTGAAATGATAGAACTAACTATGATTTTCTTGTCTTTTCATGGTTGGATAATTGCAAGGGGTCTTGAAGAGAGAATAGGGAAGACGAGAGATGACTTACCGTCCAGGTTCCAGTTTCTGTCATAACCTGCAAGAGAGAAAGGAAGAAAGAAAAAATCGTTAAAACTATCATTAGCAATTGTTTTTGTCATGATAGATTGCAGGAAGTGTAAACAATGCATAGTTGCTTGTGATTTATAGTTTTCTAAAGTTTTCGTTGGTTGACTTGAAAAGACGCATGCATGTTTTTTGTTTTGTTTTGTGGTTTTTGTTTTTCTTTGCGTAAGAATGATGAAATAAATGAGCTGCGAAAAATGGAAGGCAAATATGAGTTAGAAGTATGAGAGTTGTCTTTCACAAACATAAGATGCGGCACACACATGAGAAGTTTGAGTTGATGAATAAAGATAAAGAAAGTTTGCTAGAGAGTGTGAAAAGCAGACGAATTGCATTTCTTGCTGCACTGCTATGGTGTAATAGTAGAGGAAGAGCGTTGAAATCGATAAAGTAGAAAGGTGGGGCTATGGGCGGAAAAGAAGATAGAAATTGGCACAAGTGATGAGGAGAAAAATGGCAAAAGTGCTTTTAGCAATAGAGAATTTACTTACTCCAATATAGTCTGTATATCAATGCCCATGCGTATCTTTGAAGTTCATTGTAACTGGGTACTCTGACAACAAACCAAGTGTACGGGACGCTGGCTATTCTCTCGACACCTAGCATATAGACTTCTCCGATGGCCACAACAAATACCTTGACGTCTTTGCGTTTCAAGAAGTCGGCCTGATCTGTGGTCCAAAGAAGATTGTTTGATCTGCCGTTAGTGATCACGATGGCAACGTTGATTACGTGAGGCCTGGCTCCATATCGGTAAGTGAATGAGAATCTCCTGACATAGTTCAAGGCTCGGTTGGTGTATTCTTGTCCCCTTACATATGGAATCCTGTCAATGGCTAGCAAGACTTGACGCAGATCCTTGTAGCTGTTCAAGTTGAAGTCGTTTCTCACGAAAGTGCTATAAGTGACAACACCGACTCTCACATGGCTGGGTGCAATACGGAAGTACCTGATGACATTCTTTACAAAGTTTTTCACTCGCTTGAAGTTTGCCAATCCGACATAACTGGATGTGTCGATTACAAACATGATGTCCATTCGGGCTTTGTTGTAACCTAGGATAAGAAAGCATATTTTACTGTACGACTGACTGAACGGAGAATACAAGTATTTTCTCAATACTTGATGATAAAACAACTCTTCACACACAACGTCCGTCTTCAGAGATTTATTTTCCCATGCAGCAGAAATCCTTAAGCAAAGACAATCAGCAAACGCAACTCACCTGGTAGTCTAATTTCTTCCCGCTCTGCAAATAGAAAAGCATAGATTACATACCACACAAATAGCACGATTTTAAATGGAAATGTTGCAACAATATTTCACTTGTAAATCGATGTCTCATCAAAGTGCAGAATGCAAAACTGCACTGGGCCGACATTGAGAATAAAAACAACACTAGATTTCAACGCTGACATTTAAAATAGACGCTAGAGCGAGAAGAAAAGTGAACTTTTTTTTCTCCTTTTTTTAATATTATCATTGCATATGCAAGAATGTATGTAGAAATCTGTGTCGTGAACGTGACGGAAATATTCTTTTTCTATAAAAATCTAAAAGTCATATTACACGTACCTTTCTCTGAATATTCAATGTAGGTCTCTTCATTTTCTGCAAGAAGAATTGTGAAAAGCACTTATAATTTGCATTGAATGCTGTGGGTATTTGTCATATAACTAAAACATATATGCATTGATTGTAAAGCAGAAAGAAAGCAGCTGTGATTTGCTAGCTAAATCAGCTGAATAGGGAAAGTAATGGAAAATAAGGGTCGTTATTTTCTAGTAAGTTTGCTAGAATATTAGTTGATGAGTGCCATAAAACTACATGGAGTATTGAGTGGAAAAGAGAGCAAGTTAAAAAACACTTACCCATATATTCCAAGCGTTCTTCATAACCTGTTGGCAAAACGTAGAAATGAACGCATTAGAATAAGGAAAGAAATCAACATGCACATAGATAGGTGCATGCCTCTTATATAAAGAGATAGATAGATAGATAGAAAGATAGATAGATAGAGAGAGAGAGAGAGAGAAAGAGAAAGAGAGAGAGAGAGAGATAGAGCGTGAGAGAATATACAGAGAGTGGGTGAATCGTTGAAGAGATATTATTGTCTTAATCATGGCTTGCTGCTTTCACTAAAGGAAGATTCATTGTGAAGATAATCAAATAGATATGAAGAAAGTAAAATTATCAACTGAAATGATAGAACTAACTATGATTTTCTTGTCTTTTCATGGTTGGATAATTGCAAGGGGTCTTGAAGAGAGAATAGGGAAGACGAGAGATGACTTACCGTCCAGGTTCCAGTTTCTGTCATAACCTGCAAGAGAGAAAGGAAGAAAGAAAAAATCGTTAAAACTATCATTAGCAATTGTTTTTGTCATGATAGATTGCACGAAGTGTAAACAATGCATAGTTGCTTGTGATTTATAGTTTTCTAAAGTTTTCGTTGGTTGACTTGAAAAGACGCATGCATGTTTTTTGTTTTGTTTTGTGGTTTTTGTTTTTCTTTGCGTAAGAATGATGAAATAAATGAGCTGCGAAAAATGGAAGGCAAATATGAGTTAGAAGTATGAGAGTTGTCTTTCACAAACATAAGATGCGGCACACACATGAGAAGTTTGAGTTGATGAATAAAGATAAAGAAAGTTTGCTAGAGAGTGTGAAAAGCAGACGAATTGCATTTCTTGCTGCACTGCTATGGTGTAATAGTAGAGGAAGAGCGTTGAAATCGATAAAGTAGAAAGGTGGGGCTATGGGCGGAAAAGAAGATAGAAATTGGCACAAGTGATGAGGAGAAAAATGGCAAAAGTGCTTTTAGCAATAGAGAATTTACTTACTCCAATATAGTCTGTATATCAATGCCCATGCGTATCTTTGAAGTTCATTGTAACTGGGTACTCTGACAACAAACCAAGTGTACGGGACGCTGGCTATTCTCTCGACACCTAGCATATAGACTTCTCCGATGGCCACAACAAATACCTTGACGTCTTTGCGTTTCAAGAAGTCGGCCTGATCTGTGGTCCAAAGAAGATTGTTTGATCTGCCGTTAGTGATCACGATGGCAACGTTGATTACGTGAGGCCTGGCTCCATATCGGTAAGTGAATGAGAATCTCCTGACATAGTTCAAGGCTCGGTTGGTGTATTCTTGTCCCCTTACATATGGAATCCTGTCAATGGCTATCAAGACTTGACGCAGATCCTTGTAGCTGTTCAAGTTGAAGTCGTTTCTCACGAAAGTGCTATAAGTGACAACACCGACTCTCACATGGCTGGGTGCAATACGGAAGTACCTGATGACATTCTTCACAAAGTTTTTCACTCGCTTGAAGTTTGCCAATCCGACATAACTGGATGTGTCGATTACAAACATGATGTCCATTCGGGCTTTGTTGTAACCTAGGATAAGAAAGCATATTTTACTGTACGACTGACTGAACGGAGAATACAAGTATTTTCTCAATACTTGATGATAAAACAACTCTTCACACACAACGTCCGTCTTCAGAGATTTACTTTCCCATGCAGCAGAAATCCTTAAGCAAAGACAATCAGCAAACGCAACTCACCTGGTAGTCTAATTTCTTCCCGCTCTGCAAATAGAAAAGCATAGATTACATACCACACAAATAGCACGATTTTAAATGGAAATGTTGCAACAATATTTCACTTGTAAATCGATGTCTCATCAAAGTGCAGAATGCAAAACTGCACTGGGCCGACATTGAGAATAAAAACAACACTAGATTTCAACGCTGACATTTAAAATAGACGCTAGAGCGAGAAGAAAAGTGAACTTTTTTTTCTCCTTTTTTTAATATTATCATTGCATATGCAAGAATGTATGTAGAAATCTGTGTCGTGAACGTGACGGAAATATTCTTTTTCTATAAAAATCTAAAAGTCATATTACACGTACCTTTCTCTGAATATTCAATGTAGGTCTCTTCATTTTCTGCAAGAAGAATTGTGAAAAGCACTTATAATTTGCATTGAATGCTGTGGGTATTTGTCATATAACTAAAACATATATGCATTGATTGTAAAGCAGAAAGAAAGCAGCTGTGATTTGCTAGCTAAATCAGCTGAATAGGGAAAGTAATGGAAAATAAGGGTCGTTATTTTCTAGTAAGTTTGCTAGAATATTAGTTGATGAGTGCCATAAAACTACATGGAGTATTGAGTGGAAAAGAGAGCAAGTTAAAAAACACTTACCCATATATTCCAAGCGTTCTTCATAACCTGTTGGCAAAACGTAGAAATGAACGCATTAGAATAAGGAAAGAAATCAACATGCACATAGATAGGTGCATGCCTCTTATATAAAGAGATAGATAGATAGATAGAAAGATAGATAGATAGAGAGAGAGAGAGAGAGAGAGAAAGAGAAAGAGAGAGAGAGAGAGAGAGATAGAGCGTGAGAGAATATACAGAGAGTGGGTGAATCGTTGAAGAGATATTATTGTCTTAATCATGGCTTGCTGCTTTCACTAAAAGAAGATTCATTGTGAAGATAATCAAATAGATATGAAGAAAGTAAAATTATCAACTGAAATGATAGAACTAACTATGATTTTCTTGTCTTTTCATGGTTGGATAATTGCAAGGGGTCTTGAAGAGAGAATAGGGAAGACGAGAGATGACTTACCGTCCAGGTTCCAGTTTCTGTCATAACCTGCAAGAGAGAAAGGAAGAAAGAAAAAATCGTTAAAACTATCATTAGCAATTGTTTTTGTCATGATAGATTGCAGGAAGTGTAAACAATGCATAGTTGCTTGTGATTTATAGTTTTCTAAAGTTTTCGTTGGTTGACTTGAAAAGACGCATGCATGTTTTTTGTTTTGTTTTGTGGTTTTTGTTTTTCTTTGCGTAAGAATGATGAAATAAATGAGCTGCGAAAAATGGAAGGCAAATATGAGTTAGAAGTATGAGAGTTGTCTTTCACAAACATAAGATGCGGCACACACATGAGAAGTTTGAGTTGATGAATAAAGATAAAGAAAGTTTGCTAGAGAGTGTGAAAAGCAGACGAATTGCATTTCTTGCTGCACTGCTATGGTGTAATAGTAGAGGAAGAGCGTTGAAATCGATAAAGTAGAAAGGTGGGGCTATGGGCGGAAAAGAAGATAGAAATTGGCACAAGTGATGAGGAGAAAAATGGCAAAAGTGCTTTTAGCAATAGAGAATTTACTTACTCCAATATAGTCTGTATATCAATGCCCATGCGTATCTTTGAAGTTCATTGTAACTGGGTACTCTGACAACAAACCAAGTGTACGGGACGCTGGCTATTCTCTCGACACCTAGCATATAGACTTCTCCGATGGCCACAACAAATACCTTGACGTCTTTGCGTTTCAAGAAGTCGGCCTGATCTGTGGTCCAAAGAAGATTGTTTGATCTGCCGTTAGTGATCACGATGGCAACGTTGATTACGTGAGGCCTGGCTCCATATCGGTAAGTGAATGAGAATCTCCTGACATAGTTCAAGGCTCGGTTGGTGTATTCTTGTCCCCTTACATATGGAATCCTGTCAATGGCTATCAAGACTTGACGCAGATCCTTGTAGCTGTTCAAGTTGAAGTCGTTTCTCACGAAAGTGCTATAAGTGACAACACCGACTCTCACATGGCTGGGTGCAATACGGAAGTACCTGATGACATTCTTCACAAAGTTTTTCACTCGCTTGAAGTTTGCCAATCCGACATAACTGGATGTGTCGATTACAAACATGATGTCCATTCGGGCTTTGTTGTAACCTAGGATAAGAAAGCATATTTTACTGTACGACTGACTGAACGGAGAATACAAGTATTTTCTCAATACTTGATGATAAAACAACTCTTCACACACAACGTCCGTCTTCAGAGATTTATTTTCCCATGCAGCAGAAATCCTTAAGCAAAGACAATCAGCAAACGCAACTCACCTGGTAGTCTAATTTCTTCCCGCTCTGCAAATAGAAAAGCATAGATTACATACCACACAAATAGCACGATTTTAAATGGAAATGTTGCAACAATATTTCACTTGTAAATCGATGTCTCATCAAAGTGCAGAATGCAAAACTGCACTGGGCCGACATTGAGAATAAAAACAACACTAGATTTCAACGCTGACATTTAAAATAGACGCTAGAGCGAGAAGAAAAGTGAACTTTTTTTTCTCCTTTTTTTAATATTATCATTGCATATGCAAGAATGTATGTAGAAATCTGTGTCGTGAACGTGACGGAAATATTCTTTTTCTATAAAAATCTAAAAGTCATATTACACGTACCTTTCTCTGAATATTCAATGTAGGTCTCTTCATTTTCTGCAAGAAGAATTGTGAAAAGCACTTATAATTTGCATTGAATGCTGTGGGTATTTGTCATATAACTAAAACATATATGCATTGATTGTAAAGCAGAAAGAAAGCAGCTGTGATTTGCTAGCTAAATCAGCTGAATAGGGAAAGTAATGGAAAATAAGGGTCGTTATTTTCTAGTAAGTTTGCTAGAATATTAGTTGATGAGTGCCATAAAACTACATGGAGTATTGAGTGGAAAAGAGAGCAAGTTAAAAAACACTTACCCATATATTCCAAGCGTTCTTCATAACCTGTTGGCAAAACGTAGAAATGAACGCATTAGAATAAGGAAAGAAATCAACATGCACATAGATAGGTGCATGCCTCTTATATAAAGAGATAGATAGATAGATAGAAAGATAGATAGATAGAGAGAGAGAGAGAGAGAGAGAAAGAGAAAGAGAGAGAGAGAGAGATAGAGCGTGAGAGAATATACAGAGAGTGGGTGAATCGTTGAAGAGATATTATTGTCTTAATCATGGCTTGCTGCTTTCACTAAAAGAAGATTCATTGTGAAGATAATCAAATAGATATGAAGAAAGTAAAATTATCAACTGAAATGATAGAACTAACTATGATTTTCTTGTCTTTTCATGGTTGGATAATTGCAAGGGGTCTTGAAGAGAGAATAGGGAAGACGAGAGATGACTTACCGTCCAGGTTCCAGTTTCTGTCATAACCTGCAAGAGAGAAAGGAAGAAAGAAAAAATCGTTAAAACTATCATTAGCAATTGTTTTTGTCATGATAGATTGCAGGAAGTGTAAACAATGCATAGTTGCTTGTGATTTATAGTTTTCTAAAGTTTTCGTTGGTTGACTTGAAAAGACGCATGCATGTTTTTTGTTTTGTTTTGTGGTTTTTGTTTTTCTTTGCGTAAGAATGATGAAATAAATGAGCTGCGAAAAATGGAAGGCAAATATGAGTTAGAAGTATGAGAGTTGTCTTTCACAAACATAAGATGCGGCACACACATGAGAAGTTTGAGTTGATGAATAAAGATAAAGAAAGTTTGCTAGAGAGTGTGAAAAGCAGACGAATTGCATTTCTTGCTGCACTGCTATGGTGTAATAGTAGAGGAAGAGCGTTGAAATCGATAAAGTAGAAAGGTGGGGCTATGGGCGGAAAAGAAGATAGAAATTGGCACAAGTGATGAGGAGAAAAATGGCAAAAGTGCTTTTAGCAATAGAGAATTTACTTACTCCAATATAGTCTGTATATCAATGCCCATGCGTATCTTTGAAGTTCATTGTAACTGGGTACTCTGACAACAAACCAAGTGTACGGGACGCTGGCTATTCTCTCGACACCTAGCATATAGACTTCTCCGATGGCCACAACAAATACCTTGACGTCTTTGCGTTTCAAGAAGTCGGCCTGATCTGTGGTCCAAAGAAGATTGTTTGATCTGCCGTTAGTGATCACGATGGCAACGTTGATTACGTGAGGCCTGGCTCCATATCGGTAAGTGAATGAGAATCTCCTGACATAGTTCAAGGCTCGGTTGGTGTATTCTTGTCCCCTTACATATGGAATCCTGTCAATGGCTATCAAGACTTGACGCAGATCCTTGTAGCTGTTCAAGTTGAAGTCGTTTCTCACGAAAGTGCTATAAGTGACAACACCGACTCTCACATGGCTGGGTGCAATACGGAAGTACCTGATGACATTCTTCACAAAGTTTTTCACTCGCTTGAAGTTTGCCAATCCGACATAACTGGATGTGTCGATTACAAACATGATGTCCATTCGGGCTTTGTTGTAACCTAGGATAAGAAAGCATATTTTACTGTACGACTGACTGAACGGAGAATACAAGTATTTTCTCAATACTTGATGATAAAACAACTCTTCACACACAACGTCCGTCTTCAGAGATTTATTTTCCCATGCAGCAGAAATCCTTAAGCAAAGACAATCAGCAAACGCAACTCACCTGGTAGTCTAATTTCTTCCCGCTCTGCAAATAGAAAAGCATAGATTACATACCACACAAATAGCACGATTTTAAATGGAAATGTTGCAACAATATTTCACTTGTAAATCGATGTCTCATCAAAGTGCAGAATGCAAAACTGCACTGGGCCGACATTGAGAATAAAAACAACACTAGATTTCAACGCTGACATTTAAAATAGACGCTAGAGCGAGAAGAAAAGTGAACTTTTTTTTCTCCTTTTTTTAATATTATCATTGCATATGCAAGAATGTATGTAGAAATCTGTGTCGTAAACGTGACGGAAATATTCTTTTTCTATAAAAATCTAAAAGTCATATTACACGTACCTTTCTCTGAATATTCAATGTAGGTCTCTTCATTTTCTGCAAGAAGAATTGTGAAAAGCACTTATAATTTGCATTGAATGCTGTGGGTATTTGTCATATAACTAAAACATATATGCATTGATTGTAAAGCAGAAAGAAAGCAGCTGTGATTTGCTAGCTAAATCAGCTGAATAGGGAAAGTAATGGAAAATAAGGGTCGTTATTTTCTAGTAAGTTTGCTAGAATATTAGTTGATGAGTGCCATAAAACTACATGGAGTATTGAGTGGAAAAGAGAGCAAGTTAAAAAACACTTACCCATATATTCCAAGCGTTCTTCATAACCTGTTGGCAAAACGTAGAAATGAACGCATTAGAATAAGGAAAGAAATCAACATGCACATAGATAGGTGCATGCCTCTTATATAAAGAGATAGATAGATAGATAGAAAGATAGATAGATAGAGAGAGAGAGAGAGAGAGAGAGAAAGAGAAAGAGAGAGAGAGAGAGAGAGAGAGATAGAGCGTGAGAGAATATACAGAGAGTGGGTGAATCGTTGAAGAGATATTATTGTCTTAATCATGGCTTGCTGCTTTCACTAAAAGAAGATTCATTGTGAAGATAATCAAATAGATATGAAGAAAGTAAAATTATCAACTGAAATGATAGAACTAACTATGATTTTCTTGTCTTTTCATGGTTGGATAATTGCAAGGGGTCTTGAAGAGAGAATAGGGAAGACGAGAGATGACTTACCGTCCAGGTTCCAGTTTCTGTCATAACCTGCAAGAGAGAAAGGAAGAAAGAAAAAATCGTTAAAACTATCATTAGCAATTGTTTTTGTCATGATAGATTGCAGGAAGTGTAAACAATGCATAGTTGCTTGTGATTTATAGTTTTCTAAAGTTTTCGTTGGTTGACTTGAAAAGACGCATGCATGTTTTTTGTTTTGTTTTGTGGTTTTTGTTTTTCTTTGCGTAAGAATGATGAAATAAATGAGCTGCGAAAAATGGAAGGCAAATATGAGTTAGAAGTATGAGAGTTGTCTTTCACAAACATAAGATGCGGCACACACATGAGAAGTTTGAGTTGATGAATAAAGATAAAGAAAGTTTGCTAGAGAGTGTGAAAAGCAGACGAATTGCATTTCTTGCTGCACTGCTATGGTGTAATAGTAGAGGAAGAGCGTTGAAATCGATAAAGTAGAAAGGTGGGGCTATGGGCGGAAAAGAAGATAGAAATTGGCACAAGTGATGAGGAGAAAAATGGCAAAAGTGCTTTTAGCAATAGAGAATTTACTTACTCCAATATAGTCTGTATATCAATGCCCATGCGTATCTTTGAAGTTCATTGTAACTGGGTACTCTGACAACAAACCAAGTGTACGGGACGCTGGCTATTCTCTCGACACCTAGCATATAGACTTCTCCGATGGCCACAACAAATACCTTGACGTCTTTGCGTTTCAAGAAGTCGGCCTGATCTGTGGTCCAAAGAAGATTGTTTGATCTGCCGTTAGTGATCACGATGGCAACGTTGATTACGTGAGGCCTGGCTCCATATCGGTAAGTGAATGAGAATCTCCTGACATAGTTCAAGGCTCGGTTGGTGTATTCTTGTCCCCTTACATATGGAATCCTGTCAATGGCTATCAAGACTTGACGCAGATCCTTGTAGCTGTTCAAGTTGAAGTCGTTTCTCACGAAAGTGCTATAAGTGACAACACCGACTCTCACATGGCTGGGTGCAATACGGAAGTACCTGATGACATTCTTCACAAAGTTTTTCACTCGCTTGAAGTTTGCCAATCCGACATAACTGGATGTGTCGATTACAAACATGATGTCCATTCGGGCTTTGTTGTAACCTAGGATAAGAAAGCATATTTTACTGTACGACTGACTGAACGGAGAATACAAGTATTTTCTCAATACTTGATGATAAAACAACTCTTCACACACAACGTCCGTCTTCAGAGATTTATTTTCCCATGCAGCAGAAATCCTTAAGCAAAGACAATCAGCAAACGCAACTCACCTGGTAGTCTAATTTCTTCCCGCTCTGCAAATAGAAAAGCATAGATTACATACCACACAAATAGCACGATTTTAAATGGAAATGTTGCAACAATATTTCACTTGTAAATCGATGTCTCATCAAAGTGCAGAATGCAAAACTGCACTGGGCCGACATTGAGAATAAAAACAACACTAGATTTCAACGCTGACATTTAAAATAGACGCTAGAGCGAGAAGAAAAGTGAACTTTTTTTTCTCCTTTTTTTAATATTATCATTGCATATGCAAGAATGTATGTAGAAATCTGTGTCGTGAACGTGACGGAAATATTCTTTTTCTATAAAAATCTAAAAGTCATATTACACGTACCTTTCTCTGAATATTCAATGTAGGTCTCTTCATTTTCTGCAAGAAGAATTGTGAAAAGCACTTATAATTTGCATTGAATGCTGTGGGTATTTGTCATATAACTAAAACATATATGCATTGATTGTAAAGCAGAAAGAAAGCAGCTGTGATTTGCTAGCTAAATCAGCTGAATAGGGAAAGTAATGGAAAATAAGGGTCGTTATTTTCTAGTAAGTTTGCTAGAATATTAGTTGATGAGTGCCATAAAACTACATGGAGTATTGAGTGGAAAAGAGAGCAAGTTAAAAAACACTTACCCATATATTCCAAGCGTTCTTCATAACCTGTTGGCAAAACGTAGAAATGAACGCATTAGAATAAGGAAAGAAATCAACATGCACATAGATAGGTGCATGCCTCTTATATAAAGAGATAGATAGATAGATAGAAAGATAGATAGATAGAGAGATAGAGAGAGAGAGAGAGAAAGAGAAAGAGAGAGAGAGAGAGAGAGATAGAGCGTGAGAGAATATACAGAGAGTGGGTGAATCGTTGAAGAGATATTATTGTCTTAATCATGGCTTGCTGCTTTCACTAAAAGAAGATTCATTGTGAAGATAATCAAATAGATATGAAGAAAGTAAAATTATCAACTGAAATGATAGAACTAACTATGATTTTCTTGTCTTTTCATGGTTGGATAATTGCAAGGGGTCTTGAAGAGAGAATAGGGAAGACGAGAGATGACTTACCGTCCAGGTTCCAGTTTCTGTCATAACCTGCAAGAGAGAAAGGAAGAAAGAAAAAATCGTTAAAACTATCATTAGCAATTGTTTTTGTCATGATAGATTGCAGGAAGTGTAAACAATGCATAGTTGCTTGTGATTTATAGTTTTCTAAAGTTTTCGTTGGTTGACTTGAAAAGACGCATGCATGTTTTTTGTTTTGTTTTGTGGTTTTTGTTTTTCTTTGCGTAAGAATGATGAAATAAATGAGCTGCGAAAAATGGAAGGCAAATATGAGTTAGAAGTATGAGAGTTGTCTTTCACAAACATAAGATGCGGCACACACATGAGAAGTTTGAGTTGATGAATAAAGATAAAGAAAGTTTGCTAGAGAGTGTGAAAAGCAGACGAATTGCATTTCTTGCTGCACTGCTATGGTGTAATAGTAGAGGAAGAGCGTTGAAATCGATAAAGTAGAAAGGTGGGGCTATGGGCGGAAAAGAAGATAGAAATTGGCACAAGTGATGAGGAGAAAAATGGCAAAAGTGCTTTTAGCAATAGAGAATTTACTTACTCCAATATAGTCTGTATATCAATGCCCATGCGTATCTTTGAAGTTCATTGTAACTGGGTACTCTGACAACAAACCAAGTGTACGGGACGCTGGCTATTCTCTCGACACCTAGCATATAGACTTCTCCGATGGCCACAACAAATACCTTGACGTCTTTGCGTTTCAAGAAGTCGGCCTGATCTGTGGTCCAAAGAAGATTGTTTGATCTGCCGTTAGTGATCACGATGGCAACGTTGATTACGTGAGGCCTGGCTCCATATCGGTAAGTGAATGAGAATCTCCTGACATAGTTCAAGGCTCGGTTGGTGTATTCTTGTCCCCTTACATATGGAATCCTGTCAATGGCTATCAAGACTTGACGCAGATCCTTGTAGCTGTTCAAGTTGAAGTCGTTTCTCACGAAAGTGCTATAAGTGACAACACCGACTCTCACATGGCTGGGTGCAATACGGAAGTACCTGATGACATTCTTCACAAAGTTTTTCACTCGCTTGAAGTTTGCCAATCCGACATAACTGGATGTGTCGATTACAAACATGATGTCCATTCGGGCTTTGTTGTAACCTAGGATAAGAAAGCATATTTTACTGTACGACTGACTGAACGGAGAATACAAGTATTTTCTCAATACTTGATGATAAAACAACTCTTCACACACAACGTCCGTCTTCAGAGATTTATTTTCCCATGCAGCAGAAATCCTTAAGCAAAGACAATCAGCAAACGCAACTCACCTGGTAGTCTAATTTCTTCCCGCTCTGCAAATAGAAAAGCATAGATTACATACCACACAAATAGCACGATTTTAAATGGAAATGTTGCAACAATATTTCACTTGTAAATCGATGTCTCATCAAAGTGCAGAATGCAAAACTGCACTGGGCCGACATTGAGAATAAAAACAACACTAGATTTCAACGCTGACATTTAAAATAGACGCTAGAGCGAGAAGAAAAGTGAACTTTTTTTTCTCCTTTTTTTAATATTATCATTGCATATGCAAGAATGTATGTAGAAATCTGTGTCGTGAACGTGACGGAAATATTCTTTTTCTATAAAAATCTAAAAGTCATATTACACGTACCTTTCTCTGAATATTCAATGTAGGTCTCTTCATTTTCTGCAAGAAGAATTGTGAAAAGCACTTATAATTTGCATTGAATGCTGTGGGTATTTGTCATATAACTAAAACATATATGCATTGATTGTAAAGCAGAAAGAAAGCAGCTGTGATTTGCTAGCTAAATCAGCTGAATAGGGAAAGTAATGGAAAATAAGGGTCGTTATTTTCTAGTAAGTTTGCTAGAATATTAGTTGATGAGTGCCATAAAACTACATGGAGTATTGAGTGGAAAAGAGAGCAAGTTAAAAAACACTTACCCATATATTCCAAGCGTTCTTCATAACCTGTTGGCAAAACGTAGAAATGAACGCATTAGAATAAGGAAAGAAATCAACATGCACATAGATAGGTGCATGCCTCTTATATAAAGAGATAGATAGATAGATAGAAAGATAGATAGATAGAGAGAGAGAGAGAGAGAGAGAGAAAGAGAAAGAGAGAGAGAGAGAGAGATAGAGCGTGAGAGAATATACAGAGAGTGGGTGAATCGTTGAAGAGATATTATTGTCTTAATCATGGCTTGCTGCTTTCACTAAAAGAAGATTCATTGTGAAGATAATCAAATAGATATGAAGAAAGTAAAATTATCAACTGAAATGATAGAACTAACTATGATTTTCTTGTCTTTTCATGGTTGGATAATTGCAAGGGGTCTTGAAGAGAGAATAGGGAAGACGAGAGATGACTTACCGTCCAGGTTCCAGTTTCTGTCATAACCTGCAAGAGAGAAAGGAAGAAAGAAAAAATCGTTAAAACTATCATTAGCAATTGTTTTTGTCATGATAGATTGCAGGAAGTGTAAACAATGCATAGTTGCTTGTGATTTATAGTTTTCTAAAGTTTTCGTTGGTTGACTTGAAAAGACGCATGCATGTTTTTTGTTTTGTTTTGTGGTTTTTGTTTTTCTTTGCGTAAGAATGATGAAATAAATGAGCTGCGAAAAATGGAAGGCAAATATGAGTTAGAAGTATGAGAGTTGTCTTTCACAAACATAAGATGCGGCACACACATGAGAAGTTTGAGTTGATGAATAAAGATAAAGAAAGTTTGCTAGAGAGTGTGAAAAGCAGACGAATTGCATTTCTTGCTGCACTGCTATGGTGTAATAGTAGAGGAAGAGCGTTGAAATCGATAAAGTAGAAAGGTGGGGCTATGGGCGGAAAAGAAGATAGAAATTGGCACAAGTGATGAGGAGAAAAATGGCAAAAGTGCTTTTAGCAATAGAGAATTTACTTACTCCAATATAGTCTGTATATCAATGCCCATGCGTATCTTTGAAGTTCATTGTAACTGGGTACTCTGACAACAAACCAAGTGTACGGGACGCTGGCTATTCTCTCGACACCTAGCATATAGACTTCTCCGATGGCCACAACAAATACCTTGACGTCTTTGCGTTTCAAGAAGTCGGCCTGATCTGTGGTCCAAAGAAGATTGTTTGATCTGCCGTTAGTGATCACGATGGCAACGTTGATTACGTGAGGCCTGGCTCCATATCGGTAAGTGAATGAGAATCTCCTGACATAGTTCAAGGCTCGGTTGGTGTATTCTTGTCCCCTTACATATGGAATCCTGTCAATGGCTATCAAGACTTGACGCAGATCCTTGTAGCTGTTCAAGTTGAAGTCGTTTCTCACGAAAGTGCTATAAGTGACAACACCGACTCTCACATGGCTGGGTGCAATACGGAAGTACCTGATGACATTCTTCACAAAGTTTTTCACTCGCTTGAAGTTTGCCAATCCGAAATAACTGGATGTGTCGATTACAAACATGATGTCCATTCGGGCTTTGTTGTAACCTAGGATAAGAAAGCATATTTTACTGTACGACTGACTGAACGGAGAATACAAGTATTTTCTCAATACTTGATGATAAAACAACTCTTCACACACAACGTCCGTCTTCAGAGATTTATTTTCCCATGCAGCAGAAATCCTTAAGCAAAGACAATCAGCAAACGCAACTCACCTGGTAGTCTAATTTCTTCCCGCTCTGCAAATAGAAAAGCATAGATTACATACCACACAAATAGCACGATTTTAAATGGAAATGTTGCAACAATATTTCACTTGTAAATCGATGTCTCATCAAAGTGCAGAATGCAAAACTGCACTGGGCCGACATTGAGAATAAAAACAACACTAGATTTCAACGCTGACATTTAAAATAGACGCTAGAGCGAGAAGAAAAGTGAACTTTTTTTTCTCCTTTTTTTAATATTATCATTGCATATGCAAGAATGTATGTAGAAATCTGTGTCGTGAACGTGACGGAAATATTCTTTTTCTATAAAAATCTAAAAGTCATATTACACGTACCTTTCTCTGAATATTCAATGTAGGTCTCTTCATTTTCTGCAAGAAGAATTGTGAAAAGCACTTATAATTTGCATTGAATGCTGTGGGTATTTGTCATATAACTAAAACATATATGCATTGATTGTAAAGCAGAAAGAAAGCAGCTGTGATTTGCTAGCTAAATCAGCTGAATAGGGAAAGTAATGGAAAATAAGGGTCGTTATTTTCTAGTAAGTTTGCTAGAATATTAGTTGATGAGTGCCATAAAACTACATGGAGTATTGAGTGGAAAAGAGAGCAAGTTAAAAAACACTTACCCATATATTCCAAGCGTTCTTCATAACCTGTTGGCAAAACGTAGAAATGAACGCATTAGAATAAGGAAAGAAATCAACATGCACATAGATAGGTGCATGCCTCTTATATAAAGAGATAGATAGATAGATAGAAAGATAGATAGATAGAGAGAGAGAGAGAGAGAGAGAAAGAGAAAGAGAGAGAGAGAGAGAGAGATAGAGCGTGAGAGAATATACAGAGAGTGGGTGAATCGTTGAAGAGATATTATTGTCTTAATCATGGCTTGCTGCTTTCACTAAAAGAAGATTCATTGTGAAGATAATCAAATAGATATGAAGAAAGTAAAATTATCAACTGAAATGATAGAACTAACTATGATTTTCTTGTCTTTTCATGGTTGGATAATTGCAAGGGGTCTTGAAGAGAGAATAGGGAAGACGAGAGATGACTTACCGTCCAGGTTCCAGTTTCTGTCATAACCTGCAAGAGAGAAAGGAAGAAAGAAAAAATCGTTAAAACTATCATTAGCAATTGTTTTTGTCATGATAGATTGCAGGAAGTGTAAACAATGCATAGTTGCTTGTGATTTATAGTTTTCTAAAGTTTTCGTTGGTTGACTTGAAAAGACGCATGCATGTTTTTTGTTTTGTTTTGTGGTTTTTGTTTTTCTTTGCGTAAGAATGATGAAATAAATGAGCTGCGAAAAATGGAAGGCAAATATGAGTTAGAAGTATGAGAGTTGTCTTTCACAAACATAAGATGCGGCACACACATGAGAAGTTTGAGTTGATGAATAAAGATAAAGAAAGTTTGCTAGAGAGTGTGAAAAGCAGACGAATTGCATTTCTTGCTGCACTGCTATGGTGTAATAGTAGAGGAAGAGCGTTGAAATCGATAAAGTAGAAAGGTGGGGCTATGGGCGGAAAAGAAGATAGAAATTGGCACAAGTGATGAGGAGAAAAATGGCAAAAGTGCTTTTAGCAATAGAGAATTTACTTACTCCAATATAGTCTGTATATCAATGCCCATGCGTATCTTTGAAGTTCATTGTAACTGGGTACTCTGACAACAAACCAAGTGTACGGGACGCTGGCTATTCTCTCGACACCTAGCATATAGACTTCTCCGATGGCCACAACAAATACCTTGACGTCTTTGCGTTTCAAGAAGTCGGCCTGATCTGTGGTCCAAAGAAGATTGTTTGATCTGCCGTTAGTGATCACGATGGCAACGTTGATTACGTGAGGCCTGGCTCCATATCGGTAAGTGAATGAGAATCTCCTGACATAGTTCAAGGCTCGGTTGGTGTATTCTTGTCCCCTTACATATGGAATCCTGTCAATGGCTAGCAAGACTTGACGCAGATCCTTGTAGCTGTTCAAGTTGAAGTCGTTTCTCACGAAAGTGCTATAAGTGACAACACCGACTCTCACATGGCTGGGTGCAATACGGAAGTACCTGATGACATTCTTCACAAAGTTTTTCACTCGCTTGAAGTTTGCCAATCCGACATAACTGGATGTGTCGATTACAAACATGATGTCCATTCGGGCTTTGTTGTAACCTAGGATAAGAAAGCATATTTTACTGTACGACTGACTGAACGGAGAATACAAGTATTTTCTCAATACTTGATGATAAAACAACTCTTCACACACAACGTCCGTCTTCAGAGATTTATTTTCCCATGCAGCAGAAATCCTTAAGCAAAGACAATCAGCAAACGCAACTCACCTGGTAGTCTAATTTCTTCCCGCTCTGCAAATAGAAAAGCATAGATTACATACCACACAAATAGCACGATTTTAAATGGAAATGTTGCAACAATATTTCACTTGTAAATCGATGTCTCATCAAAGTGCAGAATGCAAAACTGCACTGGGCCGACATTGAGAATAAAAACAACACTAGATTTCAACGCTGACATTTAAAATAGACGCTAGAGCGAGAAGAAAAGTGAACTTTTTTTTCTCCTTTTTTTAATATTATCATTGCATATGCAAGAATGTATGTAGAAATCTGTGTCGTGAACGTGACGGAAATATTCTTTTTCTATAAAAATCTAAAAGTCATATTACACGTACCTTTCTCTGAATATTCAATGTAGGTCTCTTCATTTTCTGCAAGAAGAATTGTGAAAAGCACTTATAATTTGCATTGAATGCTGTGGGTATTTGTCATATAACTAAAACATATATGCATTGATTGTAAAGCAGAAAGAAAGCAGCTGTGATTTGCTAGCTAAATCAGCTGAATAGGGAAAGTAATGGAAAATAAGGGTCGTTATTTTCTAGTAAGTTTGCTAGAATATTAGTTGATGAGTGCCATAAAACTACATGGAGTATTGAGTGGAAAAGAGAGCAAGTTAAAAAACACTTACCCATATATTCCAAGCGTTCTTCATAACCTGTTGGCAAAACGTAGAAATGAACGCATTAGAATAAGGAAAGAAATCAACATGCACATAGATAGGTGCATGCCTCTTATATAAAGAGATAGATAGATAGATAGAAAGATAGATAGATAGAGAGAGAGAGAGAGAGAGAGAAAGAGAAAGAGAGAGAGAGAGAGAGAGATAGAGCGTGAGAGAATATACAGAGAGTGGGTGAATCGTTGAAGAGATATTATTGTCTTAATCATGGCTTGCTGCTTTCACTAAAAGAAGATTCATTGTGAAGATAATCAAATAGATATGAAGAAAGTAAAATTATCAACTGAAATGATAGAACTAACTATGATTTTCTTGTCTTTTCATGGTTGGATAATTGCAAGGGGTCTTGAAGAGAGAATAGGGAAGACGAGAGATGACTTACCGTCCAGGTTCCAGTTTCTGTCATAACCTGCAAGAGAGAAAGGAAGAAAGAAAAAATCGTTAAAACTATCATTAGCAATTGTTTTTGTCATGATAGATTGCAGGAAGTGTAAACAATGCATAGTTGCTTGTGATTTATAGTTTTCTAAAGTTTTCGTTGGTTGACTTGAAAAGACGCATGCATGTTTTTTGTTTTGTTTTGTGGTTTTTGTTTTTCTTTGCGTAAGAATGATGAAATAAATGAGCTGCGAAAAATGGAAGGCAAATATGAGTTAGAAGTATGAGAGTTGTCTTTCACAAACATAAGATGCGGCACACACATGAGAAGTTTGAGTTGATGAATAAAGATAAAGAAAGTTTGCTAGAGAGTGTGAAAAGCAGACGAATTGCATTTCTTGCTGCACTGCTATGGTGTAATAGTAGAGGAAGAGCGTTGAAATCGATAAAGTAGAAAGGTGGGGCTATGGGCGGAAAAGAAGATAGAAATTGGCACAAGTGATGAGGAGAAAAATGGCAAAAGTGCTTTTAGCAATAGAGAATTTACTTACTCCAATATAGTCTGTATATCAATGCCCATGCGTATCTTTGAAGTTCATTGTAACTGGGTACTCTGACAACAAACCAAGTGTACGGGACGCTGGCTATTCTCTCGACACCTAGCATATAGACTTCTCCGATGGCCACAACAAATACCTTGACGTCTTTGCGTTTCAAGAAGTCGGCCTGATCTGTGGTCCAAAGAAGATTGTTTGATCTGCCGTTAGTGATCACGATGGCAACGTTGATTACGTGAGGCCTGGCTCCATATCGGTAAGTGAATGAGAATCTCCTGACATAGTTCAAGGCTCGGTTGGTGTATTCTTGTCCCCTTACATATGGAATCCTGTCAATGGCTAGCAAGACTTGACGCAGATCCTTGTAGCTGTTCAAGTTGAAGTCGTTTCTCACGAAAGTGCTATAAGTGACAACACCGACTCTCACATGGCTGGGTGCAATACGGAAGTACCTGATGACATTCTTCACAAAGTTTTTCACTCGCTTGAAGTTTGCCAATCCGACATAACTGGATGTGTCGATTACAAACATGATGTCCATTCGGGCTTTGTTGTAACCTAGGATAAGAAAGCATATTTTACTGTACGACTGACTGAACGGAGAATACAAGTATTTTCTCAATACTTGATGATAAAACAACTCTTCACACACAACGTCCGTCTTCAGAGATTTATTTTCCCATGCAGCAGAAATCCTTAAGCAAAGACAATCAGCAAACGCAACTCACCTGGTAGTCTAATTTCTTCCCGCTCTGCAAATAGAAAAGCATAGATTACATACCACACAAATAGCACGATTTTAAATGGAAATGTTGCAACAATATTTCACTTGTAAATCGATGTCTCATCAAAGTGCAGAATGCAAAACTGCACTGGGCCGACATTGAGAATAAAAACAACACTAGATTTCAACGCTGACATTTAAAATAGACGCTAGAGCGAGAAGAAAAGTGAACTTTTTTTTCTCCTTTTTTTAATATTATCATTGCATATGCAAGAATGTATGTAGAAATCTGTGTCGTGAACGTGACGGAAATATTCTTTTTCTATAAAAATCTAAAAGTCATATTACACGTACCTTTCTCTGAATATTCAATGTAGGTCTCTTCATTTTCTGCAAGAAGAATTGTGAAAAGCACTTATAATTTGCATTGAATGCTGTGGGTATTTGTCATATAACTAAAACATATATGCATTGATTGTAAAGCAGAAAGAAAGCAGCTGTGATTTGCTAGCTAAATCAGCTGAATAGGGAAAGTAATGGAAAATAAGGGTCGTTATTTTCTAGTAAGTTTGCTAGAATATTAGTTGATGAGTGCCATAAAACTACATGGAGTATTGAGTGGAAAAGAGAGCAAGTTAAAAAACACTTACCCATATATTCCAAGCGTTCTTCATAACCTGTTGGCAAAACGTAGAAATGAACGCATTAGAATAAGGAAAGAAATCAACATGCACATAGATAGGTGCATGCCTCTTATATAAAGAGATAGATAGATAGATAGAAAGATAGATAGATAGAGAGAGAGAGAGAGAGAGAGAAAGAGAAAGAGAGAGAGAGAGAGAGAGATAGAGCGTGAGAGAATATACAGAGAGTGGGTGAATCGTTGAAGAGATATTATTGTCTTAATCATGGCTTGCTGCTTTCACTAAAAGAAGATTCATTGTGAAGATAATCAAATAGATATGAAGAAAGTAAAATTATCAACTGAAATGATAGAACTAACTATGATTTTCTTGTCTTTTCATGGTTGGATAATTGCAAGGGGTCTTGAAGAGAGAATAGGGAAGACGAGAGATGACTTACCGTCCAGGTTCCAGTTTCTGTCATAACCTGCAAGAGAGAAAGGAAGAAAGAAAAAATCGTTAAAACTATCATTAGCAATTGTTTTTGTCATGATAGATTGCAGGAAGTGTAAACAATGCATAGTTGCTTGTGATTTATAGTTTTCTAAAGTTTTCGTTGGTTGACTTGAAAAGACGCATGCATGTTTTTTGTTTTGTTTTGTGGTTTTTGTTTTTCTTTGCGTAAGAATGATGAAATAAATGAGCTGCGAAAAATGGAAGGCAAATATGAGTTAGAAGTATGAGAGTTGTCTTTCACAAACATAAGATGCGGCACACACATGAGAAGTTTGAGTTGATGAATAAAGATAAAGAAAGTTTGCTAGAGAGTGTGAAAAGCAGACGAATTGCATTTCTTGCTGCACTGCTATGGTGTAATAGTAGAGGAAGAGCGTTGAAATCGATAAAGTAGAAAGGTGGGGCTATGGGCGGAAAAGAAGATAGAAATTGGCACAAGTGATGAGGAGAAAAATGGCAAAAGTGCTTTTAGCAATAGAGAATTTACTTACTCCAATATAGTCTGTATATCAATGCCCATGCGTATCTTTGAAGTTCATTGTAACTGGGTACTCTGACAACAAACCAAGTGTACGGGACGCTGGCTATTCTCTCGACACCTAGCATATAGACTTCTCCGATGGCCACAACAAATACCTTGACGTCTTTGCGTTTCAAGAAGTCGGCCTGATCTGTGGTCCAAAGAAGATTGTTTGATCTGCCGTTAGTGATCACGATGGCAACGTTGATTACGTGAGGCCTGGCTCCATATCGGTAAGTGAATGAGAATCTCCTGACATAGTTCAAGGCTCGGTTGGTGTATTCTTGTCCCCTTACATATGGAATCCTGTCAATGGCTAGCAAGACTTGACGCAGATCCTTGTAGCTGTTCAAGTTGAAGTCGTTTCTCACGAAAGTGCTATAAGTGACAACACCGACTCTCACATGGCTGGGTGCAATACGGAAGTACCTGATGACATTCTTCACAAAGTTTTTCACTCGCTTGAAGTTTGCCAATCCGACATAACTGGATGTGTCGATTACAAACATGATGTCCATTCGGGCTTTGTTGTAACCTAGGATAAGAAAGCATATTTTACTGTACGACTGACTGAACGGAGAATACAAGTATTTTCTCAATACTTGATGATAAAACAACTCTTCACACACAACGTCCGTCTTCAGAGATTTATTTTCCCATGCAGCAGAAATCCTTAAGCAAAGACAATCAGCAAACGCAACTCACCTGGTAGTCTAATTTCTTCCCGCTCTGCAAATAGAAAAGCATAGATTACATACCACACAAATAGCACGATTTTAAATGGAAATGTTGCAACAATATTTCACTTGTAAATCGATGTCTCATCAAAGTGCAGAATGCAAAACTGCACTGGGCCGACATTGAGAATAAAAACAACACTAGATTTCAACGCTGACATTTAAAATAGACGCTAGAGCGAGAAGAAAAGTGAACTTTTTTTTCTCCTTTTTTTAATATTATCATTGCATATGCAAGAATGTATGTAGAAATCTGTGTCGTGAACGTGACGGAAATATTCTTTTTCTATAAAAATCTAAAAGTCATATTACACGTACCTTTCTCTGAATATTCAATGTAGGTCTCTTCATTTTCTGCAAGAAGAATTGTGAAAAGCACTTATAATTTGCATTGAATGCTGTGGGTATTTGTCATATAACTAAAACATATATGCATTGATTGTAAAGCAGAAAGAAAGCAGCTGTGATTTGCTAGCTAAATCAGCTGAATAGGGAAAGTAATGGAAAATAAGGGTCGTTATTTTCTAGTAAGTTTGCTAGAATATTAGTTGATGAGTGCCATAAAACTACATGGAGTATTGAGTGGAAAAGAGAGCAAGTTAAAAAACACTTACCCATATATTCCAAGCGTTCTTCATAACCTGTTGGCAAAACGTAGAAATGAACGCATTAGAATAAGGAAAGAAATCAACATGCACATAGATAGGTGCATGCCTCTTATATAAAGAGATAGATAGATAGATAGAAAGATAGATAGATAGAGAGAGAGAGAGAGAAAGAGAGAGAGAGAGAGATAGAGCGTGAGAGAATATACAGAGAGTGGGTGAATCGTTGAAGAGATATTATTGTCTTAATCATGGCTTGCTGCTTTCACTAAAAGAAGATTCATTGTGAAGATAATCAAATAGATATGAAGAAAGTAAAATTATCAACTGAAATGATAGAACTAACTATGATTTTCTTGTCTTTTCATGGTTGGATAATTGCAAGGGGTCTTGAAGAGAGAATAGGGAAGACGAGAGATGACTTACCGTCCAGGTTCCAGTTTCTGTCATAACCTGCAAGAGAGAAAGGAAGAAAGAAAAAATCGTTAAAACTATCATTAGCAATTGTTTTTGTCATGATAGATTGCAGGAAGTGTAAACAATGCATAGTTGCTTGTGATTTATAGTTTTCTAAAGTTTTCGTTGGTTGACTTGAAAAGACGCATGCATGTTTTTTGTTTTGTTTTGTGGTTTTTGTTTTTCTTTGCGTAAGAATGATGAAATAAATGAGCTGCGAAAAATGGAAGGCAAATATGAGTTAGAAGTATGAGAGTTGTCTTTCACAAACATAAGATGCGGCACACACATGAGAAGTTTGAGTTGATGAATAAAGATAAAGAAAGTTTGCTAGAGAGTGTGAAAAGCAGACGAATTGCATTTCTTGCTGCACTGCTATGGTGTAATAGTAGAGGAAGAGCGTTGAAATCGATAAAGTAGAAAGGTGGGGCTATGGGCGGAAAAGAAGATAGAAATTGGCACAAGTGATGAGGAGAAAAATGGCAAAAGTGCTTTTAGCAATAGAGAATTTACTTACTCCAATATAGTCTGTATATCAATGCCCATGCGTATCTTTGAAGTTCATTGTAACTGGGTACTCTGACAACAAACCAAGTGTACGGGACGCTGGCTATTCTCTCGACACCTAGCATATAGACTTCTCCGATGGCCACAACAAATACCTTGACGTCTTTGCGTTTCAAGAAGTCGGCCTGATCTGTGGTCCAAAGAAGATTGTTTGATCTGCCGTTAGTGATCACGATGGCAACGTTGATTACGTGAGGCCTGGCTCCATATCGGTAAGTGAATGAGAATCTCCTGACATAGTTCAAGGCTCGGTTGGTGTATTCTTGTCCCCTTACATATGGAATCCTGTCAATGGCTAGCAAGACTTGACGCAGATCCTTGTAGCTGTTCAAGTTGAAGTCGTTTCTCACGAAAGTGCTATAAGTGACAACACCGACTCTCACATGGCTGGGTGCAATACGGAAGTACCTGATGACATTCTTCACAAAGTTTTTCACTCGCTTGAAGTTTGCCAATCCGACATAACTGGATGTGTCGATTACAAACATGATGTCCATTCGGGCTTTGTTGTAACCTAGGATAAGAAAGCATATTTTACTGTACGACTGACTGAACGGAGAATACAAGTATTTTCTCAATACTTGATGATAAAACAACTCTTCACACACAACGTCCGTCTTCAGAGATTTATTTTCCCATGCAGCAGAAATCCTTAAGCAAAGACAATCAGCAAACGCAACTCACCTGGTAGTCTAATTTCTTCCCGCTCTGCAAATAGAAAAGCATAGATTACATACCACACAAATAGCACGATTTTAAATGGAAATGTTGCAACAATATTTCACTTGTAAATCGATGTCTCATCAAAGTGCAGAATGCAAAACTGCACTGGGCCGACATTGAGAATAAAAACAACACTAGATTTCAACGCTGACATTTAAAATAGACGCTAGAGCGAGAAGAAAAGTGAACTTTTTTTTCTCCTTTTTTTAATATTATCATTGCATATGCAAGAATGTATGTAGAAATCTGTGTCGTGAACGTGACGGAAATATTCTTTTTCTATAAAAATCTAAAAGTCATATTACACGTACCTTTCTCTGAATATTCAATGTAGGTCTCTTCATTTTCTGCAAGAAGAATTGTGAAAAGCACTTATAATTTGCATTGAATGCTGTGGGTATTTGTCATATAACTAAAACATATATGCATTGATTGTAAAGCAGAAAGAAAGCAGCTGTGATTTGCTAGCTAAATCAGCTGAATAGGGAAAGTAATGGAAAATAAGGGTCGTTATTTTCTAGTAAGTTTGCTAGAATATTAGTTGATGAGTGCCATAAAACTACATGGAGTATTGAGTGGAAAAGAGAGCAAGTTAAAAAACACTTACCCATATATTCCAAGCGTTCTTCATAACCTGTTGGCAAAACGTAGAAATGAACGCATTAGAATAAGGAAAGAAATCAACATGCACATAGATAGGTGCATGCCTCTTATATAAAGAGATAGATAGATAGATAGAAAGATAGATAGATAGAGAGAGAGAGAGAGAGAGAAAGAGAAAGAGAGAGAGAGAGATAGAGCGTGAGAGAATATACAGAGAGTGGGTGAATCGTTGAAGAGATATTATTGTCTTAATCATGGCTTGCTGCTTTCACTAAAAGAAGATTCATTGTGAAGATAATCAAATAGATATGAAGAAAGTAAAATTATCAACTGAAATGATAGAACTAACTATGATTTTCTTGTCTTTTCATGGTTGGATAATTGCAAGGGGTCTTGAAGAGAGAATAGGGAAGACGAGAGATGACTTACCGTCCAGGTTCCAGTTTCTGTCATAACCTGCAAGAGAGAAAGGAAGAAAGAAAAAATCGTTAAAACTATCATTAGCAATTGTTTTTGTCATGATAGATTGCAGGAAGTGTAAACAATGCATAGTTGCTTGTGATTTATAGTTTTCTAAAGTTTTCGTTGGTTGACTTGAAAAGACGCATGCATGTTTTTTGTTTTGTTTTGTGGTTTTTGTTTTTCTTTGCGTAAGAATGATGAAATAAATGAGCTGCGAAAAATGGAAGGCAAATATGAGTTAGAAGTATGAGAGTTGTCTTTCACAAACATAAGATGCGGCACACACATGAGAAGTTTGAGTTGATGAATAAAGATAAAGAAAGTTTGCTAGAGAGTGTGAAAAGCAGACGAATTGCATTTCTTGCTGCACTGCTATGGTGTAATAGTAGAGGAAGAGCGTTGAAATCGATAAAGTAGAAAGGTGGGGCTATGGGCGGAAAAGAAGATAGAAATTGGCACAAGTGATGAGGAGAAAAATGGCAAAAGTGCTTTTAGCAATAGAGAATTTACTTACTCCAATATAGTCTGTATATCAATGCCCATGCGTATCTTTGAAGTTCATTGTAACTGGGTACTCTGACAACAAACCAAGTGTACGGGACGCTGGCTATTCTCTCGACACCTAGCATATAGACTTCTCCGATGGCCACAACAAATACCTTGACGTCTTTGCGTTTCAAGAAGTCGGCCTGATCTGTGGTCCAAAGAAGATTGTTTGATCTGCCGTTAGTGATCACGATGGCAACGTTGATTACGTGAGGCCTGGCTCCATATCGGTAAGTGAATGAGAATCTCCTGACATAGTTCAAGGCTCGGTTGGTGTATTCTTGTCCCCTTACATATGGAATCCTGTCAATGGCTAGCAAGACTTGACGCAGATCCTTGTAGCTGTTCAAGTTGAAGTCGTTTCTCACGAAAGTGCTATAAGTGACAACACCGACTCTCACATGGCTGGGTGCAATACGGAAGTACCTGATGACATTCTTCACAAAGTTTTTCACTCGCTTGAAGTTTGCCAATCCGACATAACTGGATGTGTCGATTACAAACATGATGTCCATTCGGGCTTTGTTGTAACCTAGGATAAGAAAGCATATTTTACTGTACGACTGACTGAACGGAGAATACAAGTATTTTCTCAATACTTGATGATAAAACAACTCTTCACACACAACGTCCGTCTTCAGAGATTTATTTTCCCATGCAGCAGAAATCCTTAAGCAAAGACAATCAGCAAACGCAACTCACCTGGTAGTCTAATTTCTTCCCGCTCTGCAAATAGAAAAGCATAGATTACATACCACACAAATAGCACGATTTTAAATGGAAATGTTGCAACAATATTTCACTTGTAAATCGATGTCTCATCAAAGTGCAGAATGCAAAACTGCACTGGGCCGACATTGAGAATAAAAACAACACTAGATTTCAACGCTGACATTTAAAATAGACGCTAGAGCGAGAAGAAAAGTGAACTTTTTTTTCTCCTTTTTTTAATATTATCATTGCATATGCAAGAATGTATGTAGAAATCTGTGTCGTGAACGTGACGGAAATATTCTTTTTCTATAAAAATCTAAAAGTCATATTACACGTACCTTTCTCTGAATATTCAATGTAGGTCTCTTCATTTTCTGCAAGAAGAATTGTGAAAAGCACTTATAATTTGCATTGAATGCTGTGGGTATTTGTCATATAACTAAAACATATATGCATTGATTGTAAAGCAGAAAGAAAGCAGCTGTGATTTGCTAGCTAAATCAGCTGAATAGGGAAAGTAATGGAAAATAAGGGTCGTTATTTTCTAGTAAGTTTGCTAGAATATTAGTTGATGAGTGCCATAAAACTACATGGAGTATTGAGTGGAAAAGAGAGCAAGTTAAAAAACACTTACCCATATATTCCAAGCGTTCTTCATAACCTGTTGGCAAAACGTAGAAATGAACGCATTAGAATAAGGAAAGAAATCAACATGCACATAGATAGGTGCATGCCTCTTATATAAAGAGATAGATAGATAGATAGAAAGATAGATAGATAGAGAGAGAGAGAGAGAGAGAAAGAGAAAGAGAGAGAGAGAGATAGAGCGTGAGAGAATATACAGAGAGTGGGTGAATCGTTGAAGAGATATTATTGTCTTAATCATGGCTTGCTGCTTTCACTAAAAGAAGATTCATTGTGAAGATAATCAAATAGATATGAAGAAAGTAAGATTATCAACTGAAATGATAGAACTAACTATGATTTTCTTGTCTTTTCATGGTTGGATAATTGCAAGGGGTCTTGAAGAGAGAATAGGGAAGACGAGAGATGACTTACCGTCCAGGTTCCAGTTTCTGTCATAACCTGCAAGAGAGAAAGGAAGAAAGAAAAAATCGTTAAAACTATCATTAGCAATTGTTTTTGTCATGATAGATTGCAGGAAGTGTAAACAATGCATAGTTGCTTGTGATTTATAGTTTTCTAAAGTTTTCGTTGGTTGACTTGAAAAGACGCATGCATGTTTTTTGTTTTGTTTTGTGGTTTTTGTTTTTCTTTGCGTAAGAATGATGAAATAAATGAGCTGCGAAAAATGGAAGGCAAATATGAGTTAGAAGTATGAGAGTTGTCTTTCACAAACATAAGATGCGGCACACACATGAGAAGTTTGAGTTGATGAATAAAGATAAAGAAAGTTTGCTAGAGAGTGTGAAAAGCAGACGAATTGCATTTCTTGCTGCACTGCTATGGTGTAATAGTAGAGGAAGAGCGTTGAAATCGATAAAGTAGAAAGGTGGGGCTATGGGCGGAAAAGAAGATAGAAATTGGCACAAGTGATGAGGAGAAAAATGGCAAAAGTGCTTTTAGCAATAGAGAATTTACTTACTCCAATATAGTCTGTATATCAATGCCCATGCGTATCTTTGAAGTTCATTGTAACTGGGTACTCTGACAACAAACCAAGTGTACGGGACGCTGGCTATTCTCTCGACACCTAGCATATAGACTTCTCCGATGGCCACAACAAATACCTTGACGTCTTTGCGTTTCAAGAAGTCGGCCTGATCTGTGGTCCAAAGAAGATTGTTTGATCTGCCGTTAGTGATCACGATGGCAACGTTGATTACGTGAGGCCTGGCTCCATATCGGTAAGTGAATGAGAATCTCCTGACATAGTTCAAGGCTCGGTTGGTGTATTCTTGTCCCCTTACATATGGAATCCTGTCAATGGCTATCAAGACTTGACGCAGATCCTTGTAGCTGTTCAAGTTGAAGTCGTTTCTCACGAAAGTGCTATAAGTGACAACACCGACTCTCACATGGCTGGGTGCAATACGGAAGTACCTGATGACATTCTTCACAAAGTTTTTCACTCGCTTGAAGTTTGCCAATCCGACATAACTGGATGTGTCGATTACAAACATGATGTCCATTCGGGCTTTGTTGTAACCTAGGATAAGAAAGCATATTTTACTGTACGACTGACTGAACGGAGAATACAAGTATTTTCTCAATACTTGATGATAAAACAACTCTTCACACACAACGTCCGTCTTCAGAGATTTATTTTCCCATGCAGCAGAAATCCTTAAGCAAAGACAATCAGCAAACGCAACTCACCTGGTAGTCTAATTTCTTCCCGCTCTGCAAATAGAAAAGCATAGATTACATACCACACAAATAGCACGATTTTAAATGGAAATGTTGCAACAATATTTCACTTGTAAATCGATGTCTCATCAAAGTGCAGAATGCAAAACTGCACTGGGCCGACATTGAGAATAAAAACAACACTAGATTTCAACGCTGACATTTAAAATAGACGCTAGAGCGAGAAGAAAAGTGAACTTTTTTTTCTCCTTTTTTTAATATTATCATTGCATATGCAAGAATGTATGTAGAAATCTGTGTCGTGAACGTGACGGAAATATTCTTTTTCTATAAAAATCTAAAAGTCATATTACACGTACCTTTCTCTGAATATTCAATGTAGGTCTCTTCATTTTCTGCAAGAAGAATTGTGAAAAGCACTTATAATTTGCATTGAATGCTGTGGGTATTTGTCATATAACTAAAACATATATGCATTGATTGTAAAGCAGAAAGAAAGCAGCTGTGATTTGCTAGCTAAATCAGCTGAATAGGGAAAGTAATGGAAAATAAGGGTCGTTATTTTCTAGTAAGTTTGCTAGAATATTAGTTGATGAGTGCCATAAAACTACATGGAGTATTGAGTGGAAAAGAGAGCAAGTTAAAAAACACTTACCCATATATTCCAAGCGTTCTTCATAACCTGTTGGCAAAACGTAGAAATGAACGCATTAGAATAAGGAAAGAAATCAACATGCACATAGATAGGTGCATGCCTCTTATATAAAGAGATAGATAGATAGATAGAAAGATAGATAGATAGAGAGAGAGAGAGAGAGAGAAAGAGAAAGAGAGAGAGAGAGATAGAGCGTGAGAGAATATACAGAGAGTGGGTGAATCGTTGAAGAGATATTATTGTCTTAATCATGGCTTGCTGCTTTCACTAAAAGAAGATTCATTGTGAAGATAATCAAATAGATATGAAGAAAGTAAGATTATCAACTGAAATGATAGAACTAACTATGATTTTCTTGTCTTTTCATGGTTGGATAATTGCAAGGGGTCTTGAAGAGAGAATAGGGAAGACGAGAGATGACTTACCGTCCAGGTTCCAGTTTCTGTCATAACCTGCAAGAGAGAAAGGAAGAAAGAAAAAATCGTTAAAACTATCATTAGCAATTGTTTTTGTCATGATAGATTGCAGGAAGTGTAAACAATGCATAGTTGCTTGTGATTTATAGTTTTCTAAAGTTTTCGTTGGTTGACTTGAAAAGACGCATGCATGTTTTTTGTTTTGTTTTGTGGTTTTTGTTTTTCTTTGCGTAAGAATGATGAAATAAATGAGCTGCGAAAAATGGAAGGCAAATATGAGTTAGAAGTATGAGAGTTGTCTTTCACAAACATAAGATGCGGCACACACATGAGAAGTTTGAGTTGATGAATAAAGATAAAGAAAGTTTGCTAGAGAGTGTGAAAAGCAGACGAATTGCATTTCTTGCTGCACTGCTATGGTGTAATAGTAGAGGAAGAGCGTTGAAATCGATAAAGTAGAAAGGTGGGGCTATGGGCGGAAAAGAAGATAGAAATTGGCACAAGTGATGAGGAGAAAAATGGCAAAAGTGCTTTTAGCAATAGAGAATTTACTTACTCCAATATAGTCTGTATATCAATGCCCATGCGTATCTTTGAAGTTCATTGTAACTGGGTACTCTGACAACAAACCAAGTGTACGGGACGCTGGCTATTCTCTCGACACCTAGCATATAGACTTCTCCGATGGCCACAACAAATACCTTGACGTCTTTGCGTTTCAAGAAGTCGGCCTGATCTGTGGTCCAAAGAAGATTGTTTGATCTGCCGTTAGTGATCACGATGGCAACGTTGATTACGTGAGGCCTGGCTCCATATCGGTAAGTGAATGAGAATCTCCTGACATAGTTCAAGGCTCGGTTGGTGTATTCTTGTCCCCTTACATATGGAATCCTGTCAATGGCTATCAAGACTTGACGCAGATCCTTGTAGCTGTTCAAGTTGAAGTCGTTTCTCACGAAAGTGCTATAAGTGACAACACCGACTCTCACATGGCTGGGTGCAATACGGAAGTACCTGATGACATTCTTCACAAAGTTTTTCACTCGCTTGAAGTTTGCCAATCCGACATAACTGGATGTGTCGATTACAAACATGATGTCCATTCGGGCTTTGTTGTAACCTAGGATAAGAAAGCATATTTTACTGTACGACTGACTGAACGGAGAATACAAGTATTTTCTCAATACTTGATGATAAAACAACTCTTCACACACAACGTCCGTCTTCAGAGATTTATTTTCCCATGCAGCAGAAATCCTTAAGCAAAGACAATCAGCAAACGCAACTCACCTGGTAGTCTAATTTCTTCCCGCTCTGCAAATAGAAAAGCATAGATTACATACCACACAAATAGCACGATTTTAAATGGAAATGTTGCAACAATATTTCACTTGTAAATCGATGTCTCATCAAAGTGCAGAATGCAAAACTGCACTGGGCCGACATTGAGAATAAAAACAACACTAGATTTCAACGCTGACATTTAAAATAGACGCTAGAGCGAGAAGAAAAGTGAACTTTTTTTTCTCCTTTTTTTAATATTATCATTGCATATGCAAGAATGTATGTAGAAATCTGTGTCGTGAACGTGACGGAAATATTCTTTTTCTATAAAAATCTAAAAGTCATATTACACGTACCTTTCTCTGAATATTCAATGTAGGTCTCTTCATTTTCTGCAAGAAGAATTGTGAAAAGCACTTATAATTTGCATTGAATGCTGTGGGTATTTGTCATATAACTAAAACATATATGCATTGATTGTAAAGCAGAAAGAAAGCAGCTGTGATTTGCTAGCTAAATCAGCTGAATAGGGAAAGTAATGGAAAATAAGGGTCGTTATTTTCTAGTAAGTTTGCTAGAATATTAGTTGATGAGTGCCATAAAACTACATGGAGTATTGAGTGGAAAAGAGAGCAAGTTAAAAAACACTTACCCATATATTCCAAGCGTTCTTCATAACCTGTTGGCAAAACGTAGAAATGAACGCATTAGAATAAGGAAAGAAATCAACATGCACATAGATAGGTGCATGCCTCTTATATAAAGAGATAGATAGATAGATAGAAAGATAGATAGATAGAGAGAGAGAGAGAGAGAAAGAGAGAGAGAGAGAGAGATAGAGCGTGAGAGAATATACAGAGAGTGGGTGAATCGTTGAAGAGATATTATTGTCTTAATCATGGCTTGCTGCTTTCACTAAAAGAAGATTCATTGTGAAGATAATCAAATAGATATGAAGAAAGTAAAATTATCAACTGAAATGATAGAACTAACTATGATTTTCTTGTCTTTTCATGGTTGGATAATTGCAAGGGGTCTTGAAGAGAGAATAGCGAAGACGAGAGATGACTTACCGTCCAGGTTCCAGTTTCTGTCATAACCTGCAAGAGAGAAAGGAAGAAAGAAAAAATCGTTAAAACTATCATTAGCAATTGTTTTTGTCATGATAGATTGCACGAAGTGTAAACAATGCATAGTTGCTTGTGATTTATAGTTTTCTAAAGTTTTCGTTGGTTGACTTGAAAAGACGCATGCATGTTTTTTGTTTTGTTTTGTGGTTTTTGTTTTTCTTTGCGTAAGAATGATGAAATAAATGAGCTGCGAAAAATGGAAGGCAAATATGAGTTAGAAGTATGAGAGTTGTCTTTCACAAACATAAGATGCGGCACACACATGAGAAGTTTGAGTTGATGAATAAAGATAAAGAAAGTTTGCTAGAGAGTGTGAAAAGCAGACGAATTGCATTTCTTGCTGCACTGCTATGGTGTAATAGTAGAGGAAGAGCGTTGAAATCGATAAAGTAGAAAGGTGGGGCTATGGGCGGAAAAGAAGATAGAAATTGGCACAAGTGATGAGGAGAAAAATGGCAAAAGTGCTTTTAGCAATAGAGAATTTACTTACTCCAATATAGTCTGTATATCAATGCCCATGCGTATCTTTGAAGTTCATTGTAACTGGGTACTCTGACAACAAACCAAGTGTACGGGACGCTGGCTATTCTCTCGACACCTAGCATATAGACTTCTCCGATGGCCACAACAAATACCTTGACGTCTTTGCGTTTCAAGAAGTCGGCCTGATCTGTGGTCCAAAGAAGATTGTTTGATCTGCCGTTAGTGATCACGATGGCAACGTTGATTACGTGAGGCCTGGCTCCATATCGGTAAGTGAATGAGAATCTCCTGACATAGTTCAAGGCTCGGTTGGTGTATTCTTGTCCCCTTACATATGGAATCCTGTCAATGGCTATCAAGACTTGACGCAGATCCTTGTAGCTGTTCAAGTTGAAGTCGTTTCTCACGAAAGTGCTATAAGTGACAACACCGACTCTCACATGGCTGGGTGCAATACGGAAGTACCTGATGACATTCTTCACAAAGTTTTTCACTCGCTTGAAGTTTGCCAATCCGACATAACTGGATGTGTCGATTACAAACATGATGTCCATTCGGGCTTTGTTGTAACCTAGGATAAGAAAGCATATTTTACTGTACGACTGACTGAACGGAGAATACAAGTATTTTCTCAATACTTGATGATAAAACAACTCTTCACACACAACGTCCGTCTTCAGAGATTTATTTTCCCATGCAGCAGAAATCCTTAAGCAAAGACAATCAGCAAACGCAACTCACCTGGTAGTCTAATTTCTTCCCGCTCTGCAAATAGAAAAGCATAGATTACATACCACACAAATAGCACGATTTTAAATGGAAATGTTGCAACAATATTTCACTTGTAAATCGATGTCTCATCAAAGTGCAGAATGCAAAACTGCACTGGGCCGACATTGAGAATAAAAACAACACTAGATTTCAACGCTGACATTTAAAATAGACGCTAGAGCGAGAAGAAAAGTGAACTTTTTTTTCTCCTTTTTTTAATATTATCATTGCATATGCAAGAATGTATGTAGAAATCTGTGTCGTGAACGTGACGGAAATATTCTTTTTCTATAAAAATCTAAAAGTCGTATTACACGTACCTTTCTCTGAATATTCAATGTAGGTCTCTTCATTTTCTGCAAGAAGAATTGTGAAAAGCACTTATAATTTGCATTGAATGCTGTGGGTATTTGTCATATAACTAAAACATATATGCATTGATTGTAAAGCAGAAAGAAAGCAGCTGTGATTTGCTAGCTAAATCAGCTGAATAGGGAAAGTAATGGAAAATAAGGGTCGTTATTTTCTAGTAAGTTTGCTAGAATATTAGTTGATGAGTGCCATAAAACTACATGGAGTATTGAGTGGAAAAGAGAGCAAGTTAAAAAACACTTACCCATATATTCCAAGCGTTCTTCATAACCTGTTGGCAAAACGTAGAAATGAACGCATTAGAATAAGGAAAGAAATCAACATGCACATAGATAGGTGCATGCCTCTTATATAAAGAGATAGATAGATAGATAGAAAGATAGATAGATAGAGAGAGAGAGAGAGAGAGAAAGAGAAAGAGAGAGAGAGAGATAGAGCGTGAGAGAATATACAGAGAGTGGGTGAATCGTTGAAGAGATATTATTGTCTTAATCATGGCTTGCTGCTTTCACTAAAAGAAGATTCATTGTGAAGATAATCAAATAGATATGAAGAAAGTAAGATTATCAACTGAAATGATAGAACTAACTATGATTTTCTTGTCTTTTCATGGTTGGATAATTGCAAGGGGTCTTGAAGAGAGAATAGGGAAGACGAGAGATGACTTACCGTCCAGGTTCCAGTTTCTGTCATAACCTGCAAGAGAGAAAGGAAGAAAGAAAAAATCGTTAAAACTATCATTAGCAATTGTTTTTGTCATGATAGATTGCAGGAAGTGTAAACAATGCATAGTTGCTTGTGATTTATAGTTTTCTAAAGTTTTCGTTGGTTGACTTGAAAAGACGCATGCATGTTTTTTGTTTTGTTTTGTGGTTTTTGTTTTTCTTTGCGTAAGAATGATGAAATAAATGAGCTGCGAAAAATGGAAGGCAAATATGAGTTAGAAGTATGAGAGTTGTCTTTCACAAACATAAGATGCGGCACACACATGAGAAGTTTGAGTTGATGAATAAAGATAAAGAAAGTTTGCTAGAGAGTGTGAAAAGCAGACGAATTGCATTTCTTGCTGCACTGCTATGGTGTAATAGTAGAGGAAGAGCGTTGAAATCGATAAAGTAGAAAGGTGGGGCTATGGGCGGAAAAGAAGATAGAAATTGGCACAAGTGATGAGGAGAAAAATGGCAAAAGTGCTTTTAGCAATAGAGAATTTACTTACTCCAATATAGTCTGTATATCAATGCCCATGCGTATCTTTGAAGTTCATTGTAACTGGGTACTCTGACAACAAACCAAGTGTACGGGACGCTGGCTATTCTCTCGACACCTAGCATATAGACTTCTCCGATGGCCACAACAAATACCTTGACGTCTTTGCGTTTCAAGAAGTCGGCCTGATCTGTGGTCCAAAGAAGATTGTTTGATCTGCCGTTAGTGATCACGATGGCAACGTTGATTACGTGAGGCCTGGCTCCATATCGGTAAGTGAATGAGAATCTCCTGACATAGTTCAAGGCTCGGTTGGTGTATTCTTGTCCCCTTACATATGGAATCCTGTCAATGGCTATCAAGACTTGACGCAGATCCTTGTAGCTGTTCAAGTTGAAGTCGTTTCTCACGAAAGTGCTATAAGTGACAACACCGACTCTCACATGGCTGGGTGCAATACGGAAGTACCTGATGACATTCTTCACAAAGTTTTTCACTCGCTTGAAGTTTGCCAATCCGACATAACTGGATGTGTCGATTACAAACATGATGTCCATTCGGGCTTTGTTGTAACCTAGGATAAGAAAGCATATTTTACTGTACGACTGACTGAACGGAGAATACAAGTATTTTCTCAATACTTGATGATAAAACAACTCTTCACACACAACGTCCGTCTTCAGAGATTTATTTTCCCATGCAGCAGAAATCCTTAAGCAAAGACAATCAGCAAACGCAACTCACCTGGTAGTCTAATTTCTTCCCGCTCTGCAAATAGAAAAGCATAGATTACATACCACACAAATAGCACGATTTTAAATGGAAATGTTGCAACAATATTTCACTTGTAAATCGATGTCTCATCAAAGTGCAGAATGCAAAACCGCACTGGGCCGACATTGAGAATAAAAACAACACTAGATTTCAACGCTGACATTTAAAATAGACGCTAGAGCGAGAAGAAAAGTGAACTTTTTTTTCTCCTTTTTTTAATATTATCATTGCATATGCAAGAATGTATGTAGAAATCTGTGTCGTGAACGTGACGGAAATATTCTTTTTCTATAAAAATCTAAAAGTCATATTACACGTACCTTTCTCTGAATATTCAATGTAGGTCTCTTCATTTTCTGCAAGAAGAATTGTGAAAAGCACTTATAATTTGCATTGAATGCTGTGGGTATTTGTCATATAACTAAAACATATATGCATTGATTGTAAAGCAGAAAGAAAGCAGCTGTGATTTGCTAGCTAAATCAGCTGAATAGGGAAAGTAATGGAAAATAAGGGTCGTTATTTTCTAGTAAGTTTGCTAGAATATTAGTTGATGAGTGCCATAAAACTACATGGAGTATTGAGTGGAAAAGAGAGCAAGTTAAAAAACACTTACCCATATATTCCAAGCGTTCTTCATAACCTGTTGGCAAAACGTAGAAATGAACGCATTAGAATAAGGAAAGAAATCAACATGCACATAGATAGGTGCATGCCTCTTATATAAAGAGATAGATAGATAGATAGAAAGATAGATAGATAGAGAGAGAGAGAGAGAGAAAGAGAGAGAGAGAGAGATAGAGCGTGAGAGAATATACAGAGAGTGGGTGAATCGTTGAAGAGATATTATTGTCTTAATCATGGCTTGCTGCTTTCACTAAAAGAAGATTCATTGTGAAGATAATCAAATAGATATGAAGAAAGTAAAATTATCAACTGAAATGATAGAACTAACTATGATTTTCTTGTCTTTTCATGGTTGGATAATTGCAAGGGGTCTTGAAGAGAGAATAGGGAAGACGAGAGATGACTTACCGTCCAGGTTCCAGTTTCTGTCATAACCTGCAAGAGAGAAAGGAAGAAAGAAAAAATCGTTAAAACTATCATTAGCAATTGTTTTTGTCATGATAGATTGCAGGAAGTGTAAACAATGCATAGTTGCTTGTGATTTATAGTTTTCTAAAGTTTTCGTTGGTTGACTTGAAAAGACGCATGCATGTTTTTTGTTTTGTTTTGTGGTTTTTGTTTTTCTTTGCGTAAGAATGATGAAATAAATGAGCTGCGAAAAATGGAAGGCAAATATGAGTTAGAAGTATGAGAGTTGTCTTTCACAAACATAAGATGCGGCACACACATGAGAAGTTTGAGTTGATGAATAAAGATAAAGAAAGTTTGCTAGAGAGTGTGAAAAGCAGACGAATTGCATTTCTTGCTGCACTGCTATGGTGTAATAGTAGAGGAAGAGCGTTGAAATCGATAAAGTAGAAAGGTGGGGCTATGGGCGGAAAAGAAGATAGAAATTGGCACAAGTGATGAGGAGAAAAATGGCAAAAGTGCTTTTAGCAATAGAGAATTTACTTACTCCAATATAGTCTGTATATCAATGCCCATGCGTATCTTTGAAGTTCATTGTAACTGGGTACTCTGACAACAAACCAAGTGTACGGGACGCTGGCTATTCTCTCGACACCTAGCATATAGACTTCTCCGATGGCCACAACAAATACCTTGACGTCTTTGCGTTTCAAGAAGTCGGCCTGATCTGTGGTCCAAAGAAGATTGTTTGATCTGCCGTTAGTGATCACGATGGCAACGTTGATTACGTGAGGCCTGGCTCCATATCGGTAAGTGAATGAGAATCTCCTGACATAGTTCAAGGCTCGGTTGGTGTATTCTTGTCCCCTTACATATGGAATCCTGTCAATGGCTATCAAGACTTGACGCAGATCCTTGTAGCTGTTCAAGTTGAAGTCGTTTCTCACGAAAGTGCTATAAGTGACAACACCGACTCTCACATGGCTGGGTGCAATACGGAAGTACCTGATGACATTCTTCACAAAGTTTTTCACTCGCTTGAAGTTTGCCAATCCGACATAACTGGATGTGTCGATTACAAACATGATGTCCATTCGGGCTTTGTTGTAACCTAGGATAAGAAAGCATATTTTACTGTACGACTGACTGAACGGAGAATACAAGTATTTTCTCAATACTTGATGATAAAACAACTCTTCACACACAACGTCCGTCTTCAGAGATTTATTTTCCCATGCAGCAGAAATCCTTAAGCAAAGACAATCAGCAAACGCAACTCACCTGGTAGTCTAATTTCTTCCCGCTCTGCAAATAGAAAAGCATAGATTACATACCACACAAATAGCACGATTTTAAATGGAAATGTTGCAACAATATTTCACTTGTAAATCGATGTCTCATCAAAGTGCAGAATGCAAAACTGCACTGGGCCGACATTGAGAATAAAAACAACACTAGATTTCAACGCTGACATTTAAAATAGACGCTAGAGCGAGAAGAAAAGTGAACTTTTTTTTCTCCTTTTTTTAATATTATCATTGCATATGCAAGAATGTATGTAGAAATCTGTGTCGTGAACGTGACGGAAATATTCTTTTTCTATAAAAATCTAAAAGTCATATTACACGTACCTTTCTCTGAATATTCAATGTAGGTCTCTTCATTTTCTGCAAGAAGAATTGTGAAAAGCACTTATAATTTGCATTGAATGCTGTGGGTATTTGTCATATAACTAAAACATATATGCATTGATTGTAAAGCAGAAAGAAAGCAGCTGTGATTTGCTAGCTAAATCAGCTGAATAGGGAAAGTAATGGAAAATAAGGGTCGTTATTTTCTAGTAAGTTTGCTAGAATATTAGTTGATGAGTGCCATAAAACTACATGGAGTATTGAGTGGAAAAGAGAGCAAGTTAAAAAACACTTACCCATATATTCCAAGCGTTCTTCATAACCTGTTGGCAAAACGTAGAAATGAACGCATTAGAATAAGGAAAGAAATCAACATGCACATAGATAGGTGCATGCCTCTTATATAAAGAGATAGATAGATAGATAGAAAGATAGATAGATAGAGAGAGAGAGAGAGAAAGAGAGAGAGAGAGAGATAGAGCGTGAGAGAATATACAGAGAGTGGGTGAATCGTTGAAGAGATATTATTGTCTTAATCATGGCTTGCTGCTTTCACTAAAAGAAGATTCATTGTGAAGATAATCAAATAGATATGAAGAAAGTAAAATTATCAACTGAAATGATAGAACTAACTATGATTTTCTTGTCTTTTCATGGTTGGATAATTGCAAGGGGTCTTGAAGAGAGAATAGGGAAGACGAGAGATGACTTACCGTCCAGGTTCCAGTTTCTGTCATAACCTGCAAGAGAGAAAGGAAGAAAGAAAAAATCGTTAAAACTATCATTAGCAATTGTTTTTGTCATGATAGATTGCACGAAGTGTAAACAATGCATAGTTGCTTGTGATTTATAGTTTTCTAAAGTTTTCGTTGGTTGACTTGAAAAGACGCATGCATGTTTTTTGTTTTGTTTTGTGGTTTTTGTTTTTCTTTGCGTAAGAATGATGAAATAAATGAGCTGCGAAAAATGGAAGGCAAATATGAGTTAGAAGTATGAGAGTTGTCTTTCACAAACATAAGATGCGGCACACACATGAGAAGTTTGAGTTGATGAATAAAGATAAAGAAAGTTTGCTAGAGAGTGTGAAAAGCAGACGAATTGCATTTCTTGCTGCACTGCTATGGTGTAATAGTAGAGGAAGAGCGTTGAAATCGATAAAGTAGAAAGGTGGGGCTATGGGCGGAAAAGAAGATAGAAATTGGCACAAGTGATGAGGAGAAAAATGGCAAAAGTGCTTTTAGCAATAGAGAATTTACTTACTCCAATATAGTCTGTATATCAATGCCCATGCGTATCTTTGAAGTTCATTGTAACTGGGTACTCTGACAACAAACCAAGTGTACGGGACGCTGGCTATTCTCTCGACACCTAGCATATAGACTTCTCCGATGGCCACAACAAATACCTTGACGTCTTTGCGTTTCAAGAAGTCGGCCTGATCTGTGGTCCAAAGAAGATTGTTTGATCTGCCGTTAGTGATCACGATGGCAACGTTGATTACGTGAGGCCTGGCTCCATATCGGTAAGTGAATGAGAATCTCCTGACATAGTTCAAGGCTCGGTTGGTGTATTCTTGTCCCCTTACATATGGAATCCTGTCAATGGCTAGCAAGACTTGACGCAGATCCTTGTAGCTGTTCAAGTTGAAGTCGTTTCTCACGAAAGTGCTATAAGTGACAACACCGACTCTCACATGGCTGGGTGCAATACGGAAGTACCTGATGACATTCTTCACAAAGTTTTTCACTCGCTTGAAGTTTGCCAATCCGACATAACTGGATGTGTCGATTACAAACATGATGTCCATTCGGGCTTTGTTGTAACCTAGGATAAGAAAGCATATTTTACTGTACGACTGACTGAACGGAGAATACAAGTATTTTCTCAATACTTGATGATAAAACAACTCTTCACACACAACGTCCGTCTTCAGAGATTTATTTTCCCATGCAGCAGAAATCCTTAAGCAAAGACAATCAGCAAACGCAACTCACCTGGTAGTCTAATTTCTTCCCGCTCTGCAAATAGAAAAGCATAGATTACATACCACACAAATAGCACGATTTTAAATGGAAATGTTGCAACAATATTTCACTTGTAAATCGATGTCTCATCAAAGTGCAGAATGCAAAACTGCACTGGGCCGACATTGAGAATAAAAACAACACTAGATTTCAACGCTGACATTTAAAATAGACGCTAGAGCGAGAAGAAAAGTGAACTTTTTTTTCTCCTTTTTTTAATATTATCATTGCATATGCAAGAATGTATGTAGAAATCTGTGTCGTGAACGTGACGGAAATATTCTTTTTCTATAAAAATCTAAAAGTCATATTACACGTACCTTTCTCTGAATATTCAATGTAGGTCTCTTCATTTTCTGCAAGAAGAATTGTGAAAAGCACTTATAATTTGCATTGAATGCTGTGGGTATTTGTCATATAACTAAAACATATATGCATTGATTGTAAAGCAGAAAGAAAGCAGCTGTGATTTGCTAGCTAAATCAGCTGAATAGGGAAAGTAATGGAAAATAAGGGTCGTTATTTTCTAGTAAGTTTGCTAGAATATTAGTTGATGAGTGCCATAAAACTACATGGAGTATTGAGTGGAAAAGAGAGCAAGTTAAAAAACACTTACCCATATATTCCAAGCGTTCTTCATAACCTGTTGGCAAAACGTAGAAATGAACGCATTAGAATAAGGAAAGAAATCAACATGCACATAGATAGGTGCATGCCTCTTATATAAAGAGATAGATAGATAGATAGAAAGATAGATAGATAGAGAGAGAGAGAGAGAAAGAGAGAGAGAGAGAGATAGAGCGTGAGAGAATATACAGAGAGTGGGTGAATCGTTGAAGAGATATTATTGTCTTAATCATGGCTTGCTGCTTTCACTAAAAGAAGATTCATTGTGAAGATAATCAAATAGATATGAAGAAAGTAAAATTATCAACTGAAATGATAGAACTAACTATGATTTTCTTGTCTTTTCATGGTTGGATAATTGCAAGGGGTCTTGAAGAGAGAATAGGGAAGACGAGAGATGACTTACCGTCCAGGTTCCAGTTTCTGTCATAACCTGCAAGAGAGAAAGGAAGAAAGAAAAAATCGTTAAAACTATCATTAGCAATTGTTTTTGTCATGATAGATTGCACGAAGTGTAAACAATGCATAGTTGCTTGTGATTTATAGTTTTCTAAAGTTTTCGTTGGTTGACTTGAAAAGACGCATGCATGTTTTTTGTTTTGTTTTGTGGTTTTTGTTTTTCTTTGCGTAAGAATGATGAAATAAATGAGCTGCGAAAAATGGAAGGCAAATATGAGTTAGAAGTATGAGAGTTGTCTTTCACAAACATAAGATGCGGCACACACATGAGAAGTTTGAGTTGATGAATAAAGATAAAGAAAGTTTGCTAGAGAGTGTGAAAAGCAGACGAATTGCATTTCTTGCTGCACTGCTATGGTGTAATAGTAGAGGAAGAGCGTTGAAATCGATAAAGTAGAAAGGTGGGGCTATGGGCGGAAAAGAAGATAGAAATTGGCACAAGTGATGAGGAGAAAAATGGCAAAAGTGCTTTTAGCAATAGAGAATTTACTTACTCCAATATAGTCTGTATATCAATGCCCATGCGTATCTTTGAAGTTCATTGTAACTGGGTACTCTGACAACAAACCAAGTGTACGGGACGCTGGCTATTCTCTCGACACCTAGCATATAGACTTCTCCGATGGCCACAACAAATACCTTGACGTCTTTGCGTTTCAAGAAGTCGGCCTGATCTGTGGTCCAAAGAAGATTGTTTGATCTGCCGTTAGTGATCACGATGGCAACGTTGATTACGTGAGGCCTGGCTCCATATCGGTAAGTGAATGAGAATCTCCTGACATAGTTCAAGGCTCGGTTGGTGTATTCTTGTCCCCTTACATATGGAATCCTGTCAATGGCTATCAAGACTTGACGCAGATCCTTGTAGCTGTTCAAGTTGAAGTCGTTTCTCACGAAAGTGCTATAAGTGACAACACCGACTCTCACATGGCTGGGTGCAATACGGAAGTACCTGATGACATTCTTCACAAAGTTTTTCACTCGCTTGAAGTTTGCCAATCCGACATAACTGGATGTGTCGATTACAAACATGATGTCCATTCGGGCTTTGTTGTAACCTAGGATAAGAAAGCATATTTTACTGTACGACTGACTGAACGGAGAATACAAGTATTTTCTCAATACTTGATGATAAAACAACTCTTCACACACAACGTCCGTCTTCAGAGATTTATTTTCCCATGCAGCAGAAATCCTTAAGCAAAGACAATCAGCAAACGCAACTCACCTGGTAGTCTAATTTCTTCCCGCTCTGCAAATAGAAAAGCATAGATTACATACCACACAAATAGCACGATTTTAAATGGAAATGTTGCAACAATATTTCACTTGTAAATCGATGTCTCATCAAAGTGCAGAATGCAAAACTGCACTGGGCCGACATTGAGAATAAAAACAACACTAGATTTCAACGCTGACATTTAAAATAGACGCTAGAGCGAGAAGAAAAGTGAACTTTTTTTTCTCCTTTTTTTAATATTATCATTGCATATGCAAGAATGTATGTAGAAATCTGTGTCGTGAACGTGACGGAAATATTCTTTTTCTATAAAAATCTAAAAGTCATATTACACGTACCTTTCTCTGAATATTCAATGTAGGTCTCTTCATTTTCTGCAAGAAGAATTGTGAAAAGCACTTATAATTTGCATTGAATGCTGTGGGTATTTGTCATATAACTAAAACATATATGCATTGATTGTAAAGCAGAAAGAAAGCAGCTGTGATTTGCTAGCTAAATCAGCTGAATAGGGAAAGTAATGGAAAATAAGGGTCGTTATTTTCTAGTAAGTTTGCTAGAATATTAGTTGATGAGTGCCATAAAACTACATGGAGTATTGAGTGGAAAAGAGAGCAAGTTAAAAAACACTTACCCATATATTCCAAGCGTTCTTCATAACCTGTTGGCAAAACGTAGAAATGAACGCATTAGAATAAGGAAAGAAATCAACATGCACATAGATAGGTGCATGCCTCTTATATAAAGAGATAGATAGATAGATAGAAAGATAGATAGATAGAGAGAGAGAGAGAGAAAGAGAGAGAGAGAGAGAGATAGAGCGTGAGAGAATATACAGAGAGTGGGTGAATCGTTGAAGAGATATTATTGTCTTAATCATGGCTTGCTGCTTTCACTAAAAGAAGATTCATTGTGAAGATAATCAAATAGATATGAAGAAAGTAAAATTATCAACTGAAATGATAGAACTAACTATGATTTTCTTGTCTTTTCATGGTTGGATAATTGCAAGGGGTCTTGAAGAGAGAATAGGGAAGACGAGAGATGACTTACCGTCCAGGTTCCAGTTTCTGTCATAACCTGCAAGAGAGAAAGGAAGAAAGAAAAAATCGTTAAAACTATCATTAGCAATTGTTTTTGTCATGATAGATTGCACGAAGTGTAAACAATGCATAGTTGCTTGTGATTTATAGTTTTCTAAAGTTTTCGTTGGTTGACTTGAAAAGACGCATGCATGTTTTTTGTTTTGTTTTGTGGTTTTTGTTTTTCTTTGCGTAAGAATGATGAAATAAATGAGCTGCGAAAAATGGAAGGCAAATATGAGTTAGAAGTATGAGAGTTGTCTTTCACAAACATAAGATGCGGCACACACATGAGAAGTTTGAGTTGATGAATAAAGATAAAGAAAGTTTGCTAGAGAGTGTGAAAAGCAGACGAATTGCATTTCTTGCTGCACTGCTATGGTGTAATAGTAGAGGAAGAGCGTTGAAATCGATAAAGTAGAAAGGTGGGGCTATGGGCGGAAAAGAAGATAGAAATTGGCACAAGTGATGAGGAGAAAAATGGCAAAAGTGCTTTTAGCAATAGAGAATTTACTTACTCCAATATAGTCTGTATATCAATGCCCATGCGTATCTTTGAAGTTCATTGTAACTGGGTACTCTGACAACAAACCAAGTGTACGGGACGCTGGCTATTCTCTCGACACCTAGCATATAGACTTCTCCGATGGCCACAACAAATACCTTGACGTCTTTGCGTTTCAAGAAGTCGGCCTGATCTGTGGTCCAAAGAAGATTGTTTGATCTGCCGTTAGTGATCACGATGGCAACGTTGATTACGTGAGGCCTGGCTCCATATCGGTAAGTGAATGAGAATCTCCTGACATAGTTCAAGGCTCGGTTGGTGTATTCTTGTCCCCTTACATATGGAATCCTGTCAATGGCTATCAAGACTTGACGCAGATCCTTGTAGCTGTTCAAGTTGAAGTCGTTTCTCACGAAAGTGCTATAAGTGACAACACCGACTCTCACATGGCTGGGTGCAATACGGAAGTACCTGATGACATTCTTCACAAAGTTTTTCACTCGCTTGAAGTTTGCCAATCCGACATAACTGGATGTGTCGATTACAAACATGATGTCCATTCGGGCTTTGTTGTAACCTAGGATAAGAAAGCATATTTTACTGTACGACTGACTGAACGGAGAATACAAGTATTTTCTCAATACTTGATGATAAAACAACTCTTCACACACAACGTCCGTCTTCAGAGATTTATTTTCCCATGCAGCAGAAATCCTTAAGCAAAGACAATCAGCAAACGCAACTCACCTGGTAGTCTAATTTCTTCCCGCTCTGCAAATAGAAAAGCATAGATTACATACCACACAAATAGCACGATTTTAAATGGAAATGTTGCAACAATATTTCACTTGTAAATCGATGTCTCATCAAAGTGCAGAATGCAAAACTGCACTGGGCCGACATTGAGAATAAAAACAACACTAGATTTCAACGCTGACATTTAAAATAGACGCTAGAGCGAGAAGAAAAGTGAACTTTTTTTTCTCCTTTTTTTAATATTATCATTGCATATGCAAGAATGTATGTAGAAATCTGTGTCGTGAACGTGACGGAAATATTCTTTTTCTATAAAAATCTAAAAGTCATATTACACGTACCTTTCTCTGAATATTCAATGTAGGTCTCTTCATTTTCTGCAAGAAGAATTGTGAAAAGCACTTATAATTTGCATTGAATGCTGTGGGTATTTGTCATATAACTAAAACATATATGCATTGATTGTAAAGCAGAAAGAAAGCAGCTGTGATTTGCTAGCTAAATCAGCTGAATAGGGAAAGTAATGGAAAATAAGGGTCGTTATTTTCTAGTAAGTTTGCTAGAATATTAGTTGATGAGTGCCATAAAACTACATGGAGTATTGAGTGGAAAAGAGAGCAAGTTAAAAAACACTTACCCATATATTCCAAGCGTTCTTCATAACCTGTTGGCAAAACGTAGAAATGAACGCATTAGAATAAGGAAAGAAATCAACATGCACATAGATAGGTGCATGCCTCTTATATAAAGAGATAGATAGATAGATAGAAAGATAGATAGATAGAGAGAGAGAGAGAGAAAGAGAGAGAGAGAGAGATAGAGCGTGAGAGAATATACAGAGAGTGGGTGAATCGTTGAAGAGATATTATTGTCTTAATCATGGCTTGCTGCTTTCACTAAAAGAAGATTCATTGTGAAGATAATCAAATAGATATGAAGAAAGTAAAATTATCAACTGAAATGATAGAACTAACTATGATTTTCTTGTCTTTTCATGGTTGGATAATTGCAAGGGGTCTTGAAGAGAGAATAGGGAAGACGAGAGATGACTTACCGTCCAGGTTCCAGTTTCTGTCATAACCTGCAAGAGAGAAAGGAAGAAAGAAAAAATCGTTAAAACTATCATTAGCAATTGTTTTTGTCATGATAGATTGCAGGAAGTGTAAACAATGCATAGTTGCTTGTGATTTATAGTTTTCTAAAGTTTTCGTTGGTTGACTTGAAAAGACGCATGCATGTTTTTTGTTTTGTTTTGTGGTTTTTGTTTTTCTTTGCGTAAGAATGATGAAATAAATGAGCTGCGAAAAATGGAAGGCAAATATGAGTTAGAAGTATGAGAGTTGTCTTTCACAAACATAAGATGCGGCACACACATGAGAAGTTTGAGTTGATGAATAAAGATAAAGAAAGTTTGCTAGAGAGTGTGAAAAGCAGACGAATTGCATTTCTTGCTGCACTGCTATGGTGTAATAGTAGAGGAAGAGCGTTGAAATCGATAAAGTAGAAAGGTGGGGCTATGGGCGGAAAAGAAGATAGAAATTGGCACAAGTGATGAGGAGAAAAATGGCAAAAGTGCTTTTAGCAATAGAGAATTTACTTACTCCAATATAGTCTGTATATCAATGCCCATGCGTATCTTTGAAGTTCATTGTAACTGGGTACTCTGACAACAAACCAAGTGTACGGGACGCTGGCTATTCTCTCGACACCTAGCATATAGACTTCTCCGATGGCCACAACAAATACCTTGACGTCTTTGCGTTTCAAGAAGTCGGCCTGATCTGTGGTCCAAAGAAGATTGTTTGATCTGCCGTTAGTGATCACGATGGCAACGTTGATTACGTGAGGCCTGGCTCCATATCGGTAAGTGAATGAGAATCTCCTGACATAGTTCAAGGCTCGGTTGGTGTATTCTTGTCCCCTTACATATGGAATCCTGTCAATGGCTATCAAGACTTGACGCAGATCCTTGTAGCTGTTCAAGTTGAAGTCGTTTCTCACGAAAGTGCTATAAGTGACAACACCGACTCTCACATGGCTGGGTGCAATACGGAAGTACCTGATGACATTCTTCACAAAGTTTTTCACTCGCTTGAAGTTTGCCAATCCGACATAACTGGATGTGTCGATTACAAACATGATGTCCATTCGGGCTTTGTTGTAACCTAGGATAAGAAAGCATATTTTACTGTACGACTGACTGAACGGAGAATACAAGTATTTTCTCAATACTTGATGATAAAACAACTCTTCACACACAACGTCCGTCTTCAGAGATTTATTTTCCCATGCAGCAGAAATCCTTAAGCAAAGACAATCAGCAAACGCAACTCACCTGGTAGTCTAATTTCTTCCCGCTCTGCAAATAGAAAAGCATAGATTACATACCACACAAATAGCACGATTTTAAATGGAAATGTTGCAACAATATTTCACTTGTAAATCGATGTCTCATCAAAGTGCAGAATGCAAAACTGCACTGGGCCGACATTGAGAATAAAAACAACACTAGATTTCAACGCTGACATTTAAAATAGACGCTAGAGCGAGAAGAAAAGTGAACTTTTTTTTCTCCTTTTTTTAATATTATCATTGCATATGCAAGAATGTATGTAGAAATCTGTGTCGTGAACGTGACGGAAATATTCTTTTTCTATAAAAATCTAAAAGTCATATTACACGTACCTTTCTCTGAATATTCAATGTAGGTCTCTTCATTTTCTGCAAGAAGAATTGTGAAAAGCACTTATAATTTGCATTGAATGCTGTGGGTATTTGTCATATAACTAAAACATATATGCATTGATTGTAAAGCAGAAAGAAAGCAGCTGTGATTTGCTAGCTAAATCAGCTGAATAGGGAAAGTAATGGAAAATAAGGGTCGTTATTTTCTAGTAAGTTTGCTAGAATATTAGTTGATGAGTGCCATAAAACTACATGGAGTATTGAGTGGAAAAGCGAGCAAGTTAAAAAACACTTACCCATATATTCCAAGCGTTCTTCATAACCTGTTGGCAAAACGTAGAAATGAACGCATTAGAATAAGGAAAGAAATCAACATGCACATAGATAGGTGCAAGCCTCTTATATAAAGAGATAGATAGATAGATAGAAAGATAGATAGATAGAGAGAGAGAGAGAGAGAAAGAGAAAGAGAGAGAGAGAGATAGAGCGTGAGAGAATATACAGAGAGTGGGTGAATCGTTGAAGAGATATTATTGTCTTAATCATGGCTTGCTGCTTTCACTAAAAGAAGATTCATTGTGAAGATAATCAAATAGATATGAAGAAAGTAAAATTATCAACTGAAATGATAGAACTAACTATGATTTTCTTGTCTTTTCATGGTTGGATAATTGCAAGGGGTCTTGAAGAGAGAATAGGGAAGACGAGAGATGACTTACCGTCCAGGTTCCAGTTTCTGTCATAACCTGCAAGAGAGAAAGGAAGAAAGAAAAAATCGTTAAAACTATCATTAGCAATTGTTTTTGTCATGATAGATTGCAGGAAGTGTAAACAATGCATAGTTGCTTGTGATTTATAGTTTTCTAAAGTTTTCGTTGGTTGACTTGAAAAGACGCATGCATGTTTTTTGTTTTGTTTTGTGGTTTTTGTTTTTCTTTGCGTAAGAATGATGAAATAAATGAGCTGCGAAAAATGGAAGGCAAATATGAGTTAGAAGTATGAGAGTTGTCTTTCACAAACATAAGATGCGGCACACACATGAGAAGTTTGAGTTGATGAATAAAGATAAAGAAAGTTTGCTAGAGAGTGTGAAAAGCAGACGAATTGCATTTCTTGCTGCACTGCTATGGTGTAATAGTAGAGGAAGAGCGTTGAAATCGATAAAGTAGAAAGGTGGGGCTATGGGCGGAAAAGAAGATAGAAATTGGCACAAGTGATGAGGAGAAAAATGGCAAAAGTGCTTTTAGCAATAGAGAATTTACTTACTCCAATATAGTCTGTATATCAATGCCCATGCGTATCTTTGAAGTTCATTGTAACTGGGTACTCTGACAACAAACCAAGTGTACGGGACGCTGGCTATTCTCTCGACACCTAGCATATAGACTTCTCCGATGGCCACAACAAATACCTTGACGTCTTTGCGTTTCAAGAAGTCGGCCTGATCTGTGGTCCAAAGAAGATTGTTTGATCTGCCGTTAGTGATCACGATGGCAACGTTGATTACGTGAGGCCTGGCTCCATATCGGTAAGTGAATGAGAATCTCCTGACATAGTTCAAGGCTCGGTTGGTGTATTCTTGTCCCCTTACATATGGAATCCTGTCAATGGCTAGCAAGACTTGACGCAGATCCTTGTAGCTGTTCAAGTTGAAGTCGTTTCTCACGAAAGTGCTATAAGTGACAACACCGACTCTCACATGGCTGGGTGCAATACGGAAGTACCTGATGACATTCTTCACAAAGTTTTTCACTCGCTTGAAGTTTGCCAATCCGACATAACTGGATGTGTCGATTACAAACATGATGTCCATTCGGGCTTTGTTGTAACCTAGGATAAGAAAGCATATTTTACTGTACGACTGACTGAACGGAGAATACAAGTATTTTCTCAATACTTGATGATAAAACAACTCTTCACACACAACGTCCGTCTTCAGAGATTTATTTTCCCATGCAGCAGAAATCCTTAAGCAAAGACAATCAGCAAACGCAACTCACCTGGTAGTCTAATTTCTTCCCGCTCTGCAAATAGAAAAGCATAGATTACATACCACACAAATAGCACGATTTTAAATGGAAATGTTGCAACAATATTTCACTTGTAAATCGATGTCTCATCAAAGTGCAGAATGCAAAACTGCACTGGGCCGACATTGAGAATAAAAACAACACTAGATTTCAACGCTGACATTTAAAATAGACGCTAGAGCGAGAAGAAAAGTGAACTTTTTTTTCTCCTTTTTTTAATATTATCATTGCATATGCAAGAATGTATGTAGAAATCTGTGTCGTGAACGTGACGGAAATATTCTTTTTCTATAAAAATCTAAAAGTCATATTACACGTACCTTTCTCTGAATATTCAATGTAGGTCTCTTCATTTTCTGCAAGAAGAATTGTGAAAAGCACTTATAATTTGCATTGAATGCTGTGGGTATTTGTCATATAACTAAAACATATATGCATTGATTGTAAAGCAGAAAGAAAGCAGCTGTGATTTGCTAGCTAAATCAGCTGAATAGGGAAAGTAATGGAAAATAAGGGTCGTTATTTTCTAGTAAGTTTGCTAGAATATTAGTTGATGAGTGCCATAAAACTACATGGAGTATTGAGTGGAAAAGAGAGCAAGTTAAAAAACACTTACCCATATATTCCAAGCGTTCTTCATAACCTGTTGGCAAAACGTAGAAATGAACGCATTAGAATAAGGAAAGAAATCAACATGCACATAGATAGGTGCATGCCTCTTATATAAAGAGATAGATAGATAGATAGAAAGATAGATAGATAGAGAGAGAGAGAGAGAAAGAGAGAGAGAGAGAGATAGAGCGTGAGAGAATATACAGAGAGTGGGTGAATCGTTGAAGAGATATTATTGTCTTAATCATGGCTTGCTGCTTTCACTAAAAGAAGATTCATTGTGAAGATAATCAAATAGATATGAAGAAAGTAAAATTATCAACTGAAATGATAGAACTAACTATGATTTTCTTGTCTTTTCATGGTTGGATAATTGCAAGGGGTCTTGAAGAGAGAATAGGGAAGACGAGAGATGACTTACCGTCCAGGTTCCAGTTTCTGTCATAACCTGCAAGAGAGAAAGGAAGAAAGAAAAAATCGTTAAAACTATCATTAGCAATTGTTTTTGTCATGATAGATTGCACGAAGTGTAAACAATGCATAGTTGCTTGTGATTTATAGTTTTCTAAAGTTTTCGTTGGTTGACTTGAAAAGACGCATGCATGTTTTTTGTTTTGTTTTGTGGTTTTTGTTTTTCTTTGCGTAAGAATGATGAAATAAATGAGCTGCGAAAAATGGAAGGCAAATATGAGTTAGAAGTATGAGAGTTGTCTTTCACAAACATAAGATGCGGCACACACATGAGAAGTTTGAGTTGATGAATAAAGATAAAGAAAGTTTGCTAGAGAGTGTGAAAAGCAGACGAATTGCATTTCTTGCTGCACTGCTATGGTGTAATAGTAGAGGAAGAGCGTTGAAATCGATAAAGTAGAAAGGTGGGGCTATGGGCGGAAAAGAAGATAGAAATTGGCACAAGTGATGAGGAGAAAAATGGCAAAAGTGCTTTTAGCAATAGAGAATTTACTTACTCCAATATAGTCTGTATATCAATGCCCATGCGTATCTTTGAAGTTCATTGTAACTGGGTACTCTGACAACAAACCAAGTGTACGGGACGCTGGCTATTCTCTCGACACCTAGCATATAGACTTCTCCGATGGCCACAACAAATACCTTGACGTCTTTGCGTTTCAAGAAGTCGGCCTGATCTGTGGTCCAAAGAAGATTGTTTGATCTGCCGTTAGTGATCACGATGGCAACGTTGATTACGTGAGGCCTGGCTCCATATCGGTAAGTGAATGAGAATCTCCTGACATAGTTCAAGGCTCGGTTGGTGTATTCTTGTCCCCTTACATACGGAATCCTGTCAATGGCTATCAAGACTTGACGCAGATCCTTGTAGCTGTTCAAGTTGAAGTCGTTTCTCACGAAAGTGCTATAAGTGACAACACCGACTCTCACATGGCTGGGTGCAATACGGAAGTACCTGATGACATTCTTCACAAAGTTTTTCACTCGCTTGAAGTTTGCCAATCCGACATAACTGGATGTGTCGATTACAAACATGATGTCCATTCGGGCTTTGTTGTAACCTAGGATAAGAAAGCATATTTTACTGTACGACTGACTGAACGGAGAATACAAGTATTTTCTCAATACTTGATGATAAAACAACTCTTCACACACAACGTCCGTCTTCAGAGATTTATTTTCCCATGCAGCAGAAATCCTTAAGCAAAGACAATCAGCAAACGCAACTCACCTGGTAGTCTAATTTCTTCCCGCTCTGCAAATAGAAAAGCATAGATTACATACCACACAAATAGCACGATTTTAAATGGAAATGTTGCAACAATATTTCACTTGTAAATCGATGTCTCATCAAAGTGCAGAATGCAAAACTGCACTGGGCCGACATTGAGAATAAAAACAACACTAGATTTCAACGCTGACATTTAAAATAGACGCTAGAGCGAGAAGAAAAGTGAACTTTTTTTTCTCCTTTTTTTAATATTATCATTGCATATGCAAGAATGTATGTAGAAATCTGTGTCGTGAACGTGACGGAAATATTCTTTTTCTATAAAAATCTAAAAGTCATATTACACGTACCTTTCTCTGAATATTCAATGTAGGTCTCTTCATTTTCTGCAAGAAGAATTGTGAAAAGCACTTATAATTTGCATTGAATGCTGTGGGTATTTGTCATATAACTAAAACATATATGCATTGATTGTAAAGCAGAAAGAAAGCAGCTGTGATTTGCTAGCTAAATCAGCTGAATAGGGAAAGTAATGGAAAATAAGGGTCGTTATTTTCTAGTAAGTTTGCTAGAATATTAGTTGATGAGTGCCATAAAACTACATGGAGTATTGAGTGGAAAAGAGAGCAAGTTAAAAAACACTTACCCATATATTCCAAGCGTTCTTCATAACCTGTTGGCAAAACGTAGAAATGAACGCATTAGAATAAGGAAAGAAATCAACATGCACATAGATAGGTGCATGCCTCTTATATAAAGAGATAGATAGATAGATAGAAAGATAGATAGATAGAGAGAGAGAGAGAGAAAGAGAGAGAGAGAGAGATAGAGCGTGAGAGAATATACAGAGAGTGGGTGAATCGTTGAAGAGATATTATTGTCTTAATCATGGCTTGCTGCTTTCACTAAAAGAAGATTCATTGTGAAGATAATCAAATAGATATGAAGAAAGTAAAATTATCAACTGAAATGATAGAACTAACTATGATTTTCTTGTCTTTTCATGGTTGGATAATTGCAAGGGGTCTTGAAGAGAGAATAGGGAAGACGAGAGATGACTTACCGTCCAGGTTCCAGTTTCTGTCATAACCTGCAAGAGAGAAAGGAAGAAAGAAAAAATCGTTAAAACTATCATTAGCAATTGTTTTTGTCATGATAGATTGCACGAAGTGTAAACAATGCATAGTTGCTTGTGATTTATAGTTTTCTAAAGTTTTCGTTGGTTGACTTGAAAAGACGCATGCATGTTTTTTGTTTTGTTTTGTGGTTTTTGTTTTTCTTTGCGTAAGAATGATGAAATAAATGAGCTGCGAAAAATGGAAGGCAAATATGAGTTAGAAGTATGAGAGTTGTCTTTCACAAACATAAGATGCGGCACACACATGAGAAGTTTGAGTTGATGAATAAAGATAAAGAAAGTTTGCTAGAGAGTGTGAAAAGCAGACGAATTGCATTTCTTGCTGCACTGCTATGGTGTAATAGTAGAGGAAGAGCGTTGAAATCGATAAAGTAGAAAGGTGGGGCTATGGGCGGAAAAGAAGATAGAAATTGGCACAAGTGATGAGGAGAAAAATGGCAAAAGTGCTTTTAGCAATAGAGAATTTACTTACTCCAATATAGTCTGTATATCAATGCCCATGCGTATCTTTGAAGTTCATTGTAACTGGGTACTCTGACAACAAACCAAGTGTACGGGACGCTGGCTATTCTCTCGACACCTAGCATATAGACTTCTCCGATGGCCACAACAAATACCTTGACGTCTTTGCGTTTCAAGAAGTCGGCCTGATCTGTGGTCCAAAGAAGATTGTTTGATCTGCCGTTAGTGATCACGATGGCAACGTTGATTACGTGAGGCCTGGCTCCATATCGGTAAGTGAATGAGAATCTCCTGACATAGTTCAAGGCTCGGTTGGTGTATTCTTGTCCCCTTACATACGGAATCCTGTCAATGGCTATCAAGACTTGACGCAGATCCTTGTAGCTGTTCAAGTTGAAGTCGTTTCTCACGAAAGTGCTATAAGTGACAACACCGACTCTCACATGGCTGGGTGCAATACGGAAGTACCTGATGACATTCTTCACAAAGTTTTTCACTCGCTTGAAGTTTGCCAATCCGACATAACTGGATGTGTCGATTACAAACATGATGTCCATTCGGGCTTTGTTGTAACCTAGGATAAGAAAGCATATTTTACTGTACGACTGACTGAACGGAGAATACAAGTATTTTCTCAATACTTGATGATAAAACAACTCTTCACACACAACGTCCGTCTTCAGAGATTTATTTTCCCATGCAGCAGAAATCCTTAAGCAAAGACAATCAGCAAACGCAACTCACCTGGTAGTCTAATTTCTTCCCGCTCTGCAAATAGAAAAGCATAGATTACATACCACACAAATAGCACGATTTTAAATGGAAATGTTGCAACAATATTTTACTTGTAAATCGATGTCTCATCAAAGTGCAGAATGCAAAACTGCACTGGGCCGACATTGAGAATAAAAACAACACTAGATTTCAACGCTGACATTTAAAATAGACGCTAGAGCGAGAAGAAAAGTGAACTTTTTTTTCTCCTTTTTTTAATATTATCATTGCATATGCAAGAATGTATGTAGAAATCTGTGTCGTGAACGTGACGGAAATATTCTTTTTCTATAAAAATCTAAAAGTCATATTACACGTACCTTTCTCTGAATATTCAATGTAGGTCTCTTCATTTTCTGCAAGAAGAATTGTGAAAAGCACTTATAATTTGCATTGAATGCTGTGGGTATTTGTCATATAACTAAAACATATATGCATTGATTGTAAAGCAGAAAGAAAGCAGCTGTGATTTGCTAGCTAAATCAGCTGAATAGGGAAAGTAATGGAAAATAAGGGTCGTTATTTTCTAGTAAGTTTGCTAGAATATTAGTTGATGAGTGCCATAAAACTACATGGAGTATTGAGTGGAAAAGAGAGCAAGTTAAAAAACACTTACCCATATATTCCAAGCGTTCTTCATAACCTGTTGGCAAAACGTAGAAATGAACGCATTAGAATAAGGAAAGAAATCAACATGCACATAGATAGGTGCATGCCTCTTATATAAAGAGATAGATAGATAGATAGAAAGATAGATAGATAGAGAGAGAGAGAGAGAGAAAGAGAAAGAGAGAGAGAGAGATAGAGCGTGAGAGAATATACAGAGAGTGGGTGAATCGTTGAAGAGATATTATTGTCTTAATCATGGCTTGCTGCTTTCACTAAAAGAAGATTCATTGTGAAGATAATCAAATAGATATGAAGAAAGTAAAATTATCAACTGAAATGATAGAACTAACTATGATTTTCTTGTCTTTTCATGGTTGGATAATTGCAAGGGGTCTTGAAGAGAGAATAGGGAAGACGAGAGATGACTTACCGTCCAGGTTCCAGTTTCTGTCATAACCTGCAAGAGAGAAAGGAAGAAAGAAAAAATCGTTAAAACTATCATTAGCAATTGTTTTTGTCATGATAGATTGCACGAAGTGTAAACAATGCATAGTTGCTTGTGATTTATAGTTTTCTAAAGTTTTCGTTGGTTGACTTGAAAAGACGCATGCATGTTTTTTGTTTTGTTTTGTGGTTTTTGTTTTTCTTTGCGTAAGAATGATGAAATAAATGAGCTGCGAAAAATGGAAGGCAAATATGAGTTAGAAGTATGAGAGTTGTCTTTCACAAACATAAGATGCGGCACACACATGAGAAGTTTGAGTTGATGAATAAAGATAAAGAAAGTTTGCTAGAGAGTGTGAAAAGCAGACGAATTGCATTTCTTGCTGCACTGCTATGGTGTAATAGTAGAGGAAGAGCGTTGAAATCGATAAAGTAGAAAGGTGGGGCTATGGGCGGAAAAGAAGATAGAAATTGGCACAAGTGATGAGGAGAAAAATGGCAAAAGTGCTTTTAGCAATAGAGAATTTACTTACTCCAATATAGTCTGTATATCAATGCCCATGCGTATCTTTGAAGTTCATTGTAACTGGGTACTCTGACAACAAACCAAGTGTACGGGACGCTGGCTATTCTCTCGACACCTAGCATATAGACTTCTCCGATGGCCACAACAAATACCTTGACGTCTTTGCGTTTCAAGAAGTCGGCCTGATCTGTGGTCCAAAGAAGATTGTTTGATCTGCCGTTAGTGATCACGATGGCAACGTTGATTACGTGAGGCCTGGCTCCATATCGGTAAGTGAATGAGAATCTCCTGACATAGTTCAAGGCTCGGTTGGTGTATTCTTGTCCCCTTACATATGGAATCCTGTCAATGGCTATCAAGACTTGACGCAGATCCTTGTGGCTGTTCAAGTTGAAGTCGTTTCTCACGAAAGTGCTATAAGTGACAACACCGACTCTCACATGGCTGGGTGCAATACGGAAGTACCTGATGACATTCTTCACAAAGTTTTTCACTCGCTTGAAGTTTGCCAATCCGACATAACTGGATGTGTCGATTACAAACATGATGTCCATTCGGGCTTTGTTGTAACCTAGGATAAGAAAGCATATTTTACTGTACGACTGACTGAACGGAGAATACAAGTATTTTCTCAATACTTGATGATAAAACAACTCTTCACACACAACGTCCGTCTTCAGAGATTTATTTTCCCATGCAGCAGAAATCCTTAAGCAAAGACAATCAGCAAACGCAACTCACCTGGTAGTCTAATTTCTTCCCGCTCTGCAAATAGAAAAGCATAGATTACATACCACACAAATAGCACGATTTTAAATGGAAATGTTGCAACAATATTTCACTTGTAAATCGATGTCTCATCAAAGTGCAGAATGCAAAACTGCACTGGGCCGACATTGAGAATAAAAACAACACTAGATTTCAACGCTGACATTTAAAATAGACGCTAGAGCGAGAAGAAAAGTGAACTTTTTTTTCTCCTTTTTTTAATATTATCATTGCATATGCAAGAATGTATGTAGAAATCTGTGTCGTGAACGTGACGGAAATATTCTTTTTCTATAAAAATCTAAAAGTCATATTACACGTACCTTTCTCTGAATATTCAATGTAGGTCTCTTCATTTTCTGCAAGAAGAATTGTGAAAAGCACTTATAATTTGCATTGAATGCTGTGGGTATTTGTCATATAACTAAAACATATATGCATTGATTGTAAAGCAGAAAGAAAGCAGCTGTGATTTGCTAGCTAAATCAGCTGAATAGGGAAAGTAATGGAAAATAAGGGTCGTTATTTTCTAGTAAGTTTGCTAGAATATTAGTTGATGAGTGCCATAAAACTACATGGAGTATTGAGTGGAAAAGAGAGCAAGTTAAAAAACACTTACCCATATATTCCAAGCGTTCTTCATAACCTGTTGGCAAAACGTAGAAATGAACGCATTAGAATAAGGAAAGAAATCAACATGCACATAGATAGGTGCATGCCTCTTATATAAAGAGATAGATAGATAGATAGAAAGATAGATAGATAGAGAGAGAGAGAGAGAGAGAAAGAGAAAGAGAGAGAGAGAGATAGAGCGTGAGAGAATATACAGAGAGTGGGTGAATCGTTGAAGAGATATTATTGTCTTAATCATGGCTTGCTGCTTTCACTAAAAGAAGATTCATTGTGAAGATAATCAAATAGATATGAAGAAAGTAAAATTATCAACTGAAATGATAGAACTAACTATGATTTTCTTGTCTTTTCATGGTTGGATAATTGCAAGGGGTCTTGAAGAGAGAATAGGGAAGACGAGAGATGACTTACCGTCCAGGTTCCAGTTTCTGTCATAACCTGCAAGAGAGAAAGGAAGAAAGAAAAAATCGTTAAAACTATCATTAGCAATTGTTTTTGTCATGATAGATTGCACGAAGTGTAAACAATGCATAGTTGCTTGTGATTTATAGTTTTCTAAAGTTTTCGTTGGTTGACTTGAAAAGACGCATGCATGTTTTTTGTTTTGTTTTGTGGTTTTTGTTTTTCTTTGCGTAAGAATGATGAAATAAATGAGCTGCGAAAAATGGAAGGCAAATATGAGTTAGAAGTATGAGAGTTGTCTTTCACAAACATAAGATGCGGCACACACATGAGAAGTTTGAGTTGATGAATAAAGATAAAGAAAGTTTGCTAGAGAGTGTGAAAAGCAGACGAATTGCATTTCTTGCTGCACTGCTATGGTGTAATAGTAGAGGAAGAGCGTTGAAATCGATAAAGTAGAAAGGTGGGGCTATGGGCGGAAAAGAAGATAGAAATTGGCACAAGTGATGAGGAGAAAAATGGCAAAAGTGCTTTTAGCAATAGAGAATTTACTTACTCCAATATAGTCTGTATATCAATGCCCATGCGTATCTTTGAAGTTCATTGTAACTGGGTACTCTGACAACAAACCAAGTGTACGGGACGCTGGCTATTCTCTCGACACCTAGCATATAGACTTCTCCGATGGCCACAACAAATACCTTGACGTCTTTGCGTTTCAAGAAGTCGGCCTGATCTGTGGTCCAAAGAAGATTGTTTGATCTGCCGTTAGTGATCACGATGGCAACGTTGATTACGTGAGGCCTGGCTCCATATCGGTAAGTGAATGAGAATCTCCTGACATAGTTCAAGGCTCGGTTGGTGTATTCTTGTCCCCTTACATATGGAATCCTGTCAATGGCTATCAAGACTTGACGCAGATCCTTGTAGCTGTTCAAGTTGAAGTCGTTTCTCACGAAAGTGCTATAAGTGACAACACCGACTCTCACATGGCTGGGTGCAATACGGAAGTACCTGATGACATTCTTCACAAAGTTTTTCACTCGCTTGAAGTTTGCCAATCCGACATAACTGGATGTGTCGATTACAAACATGATGTCCATTCGGGCTTTGTTGTAACCTAGGATAAGAAAGCATATTTTACTGTACGACTGACTGAACGGAGAATACAACTATTTTCTCAATACTTTGTGATAAATGCATTTTATAAACATAATCTATATTTTGTCCTTCATTTGTTTTGAAATAGGGACAGAGTTCAAATTCGTCTTTTTTTAATATTTCCCTCATAAAGTTTTTTGCATACCAAAATATGGAATGTGAAGTGTCTTGTCTTTCCAGAAGTATAGCAATCATTGTTCTCCATAACTTTGTTAATCTTAAAACTGTTTAATCTCATGTCTGTTCTTACGAGAAATTTTTTTGGTTTCCTGTTTCCTTGTGCATTCAGAAATTTCCTTCTCGTAGATTAGTTGCCAACCGTTATGACTAAAGAGTTAAATACCTCCTGCTTGTTAACCCATAGTTGGTTTTGGCATGAAATAGATTCAGACTTTTTGTTAAAGAGGAATACTATAACCTCGACATAAACCGTTGGAATTTAAATTCTCTTCACTAATTCTATTGACAATGCTCATAATGTTTACTTCACTTCTAACATTTACAATATCAACATTAAAAAAGTTTATAATAACAGAATATGCAATGATAATAATTACATGCATTTTAAGTTGTCCACAAAAAAATTATTATTTTGTTTTTCATGTGTTATTTAAACCAGCAATATTTGGTGATATTCACTGAAATATGAGTAACAGGAAATCTCGTCACTTTCCCATTAATATTCTAAGTATTTTTGCTAATTTCAGCTTATCTAAGAAGAATTGGGTGATTTTTATCATAAAGGATTTTCGGACTATTGTCTTCATCTTTATTATTATTCCCAAAACGTTTCGGCCCATATGTCCTCCGGCTGTCTTCATGTGTTTGTTGAACCCGGGAACCTAGACGGAACTTCGAACTACATCTTTTATTGAATCTTCGTGGGTTACCTGTTCTGATTTCGTTAGCCATAACCGGGTACAAGTGTTAAGTATTCCTGTATTGTTACTCGCTTGCCGTCAGAATTGAACCTGCAACCTCCAGATGATTGACTCCTTAGAAGCTTAGGGAACCAACGCCTATAACCGTTCCGTTATGTGTACTGCTGGACAGTTTTGACTGAATTTTTGGGACTTATAAACCTAATTTTCTTACTTGACAAGGATTGCTACTATTATGTATAATATTTTACCTGTGCTCATATTCAGATTTCTGTTTTTCATCTAACCTTTTTAATTATCGGTTCCCATATTGTATTCATCTCTATACTTGGTCTACTCAGCAGGTCATTGTAGCCCAACATATGTACTGATTCCTTAAGGCGTCTGATCCACCAATGTTCAGCTTTATCAATTACTTCAACTTCATCTCATAAGGGCAGCTGGTTCCCTTTTCCTTCTATATATGGTCCGCCATACCCGACTTGTCAATCTCACCTCGTACTACTGCCTTCCGATATTCTTCTAGTCTTACTTTTAGTGGACGACCTGTCTCGCCTTTATATATTTTACCACAACTGCAAGGGATGGAATAAACACAGTTCTTGATCATGTTTAATTTCGTTGGTGGCTTGTCATGGAAGAGATATCTCCGGAGAGTTGAACCTCTTGTGAATACTGTCCCGATGTCATGTGGACTAAATATCTTTTGTATCCTTTCGGGTAGTCCTTTGACATAGGGCAGACAGTGAGTTTGCAGGTATTGTCCTCTGTCCTCCTATCCAAGTTTCTTGGAGCCGATGTTATGTGCTCTGGGTTGTTGTTACGATGTTCCTTTTTTACAGTATATGGATGATGGGAGTTGAAATTGAGTTATTGTCCGGTGCAATTGGGCTTACGATACACAGATGACCTGAATCCTTGCTCTGTGCGTGTTACTAATACATCGAGGAATGGTAATTTGTTGTCTTGCTCTTTCTCCATAGTGAACTGTATTGATGGTTGGATTGAGTTCACGTGATCAAGTAATGTCTAAACATCTTCCTGGTGAAGCCAGAGAATGAATGTGTCATCCACGTATCTAAGCCACATAGATGGCTTTAGTGATGTAGATCCTAATGCCATTTCTTCGAATTATTCCACGTATATGTTAGCCAATACTGGTGACAATGGTGAACCCACTGCCTGTCTTTCTTCTTGTCGGTATATATCAGATCCCATCCCCAAGTAGAAAGTCAACATTCCTTTTAGATTATCTATTGGGATACAAGTGCTTTCTTCTCGCAAGGGATCTGCAGCCAACTTATCCCGTACTACAGCAAGTATCTCCTCAGTAATTACCTTTGTAAACAGACTTAATACATCCAAACTCACCAACTGGTTAGAATGAATGAGGGCGTCACTGATTCTCGCCACAAAGTGGGCTGAGTTCTTAACATATGATTACCAGTTAGTGGGCTGATGATTTCCAGAAGAAAGCGGCACAATGGGTGACATGCTGAACCTCGGTTACTGACAATGGGTTTCAATAGAATACCATCCTTATGAATTTTTGGAAGGCCATATATGTGTAGTAGCTTACTGGAATATTGAATTAGCTGTCTGTATTTTGTTTGTTCTATGAGATCTTTATTCTTATCCAAGATCCGTGACAACTGCCTTTCCGTCTTCATGGCCAGGTCCTTGTTTACTTTACAATAGCCACCATTGCCAATCAAGTCCGCCAGTTTGTTGGAGTATTCCACCCTATCCATTACCACGGTAGCATTGCCTTTGTCAGCGGGGAGTTATCATCCTGTAGCGATTTGATAGCCCATCTCTCCGTTTTTGAGATGTTTGGTTTCGGAGGTTTTGATTTCTCAAGTGCTTGTCTCACTTTCCATCTTAGCTCGTCAGCCCTCACCTTGCAAAGTTTTAAAGCTGCATCCTTGATTGGCGCTATTAGATCTAAGTAAGGAATCCGCTTGATAGTAGTGGTGAAGTTGAGACCTTTGTTTAGCACTGATTTTTCGGGAGTTGTTAGCTGTTATTTACTGATGTTGACAATAGCTTCCACTGGTGAATAATGGGATAAGTTTTCCTATTGCAGGTTTTCATCTTCTCCAACATCGTAATTTGACGTGCCTTGACCATATGGAATTCCTGTTCGTACGATTTATCCAGATATTGTTGGATTCGGGTTCTGTCATCTATCATAGATATTCTTCCCAGGAACGAGGTGAGTTTGCTCGAGATTTCCAACCGGAGTTGATGTTTCTTCCAACGGTTGTTATGAATTCTATCTCAGACTAATTCCTGTTCTAATCTTCTTGTTTCTTTTCGCGTCCTCCTGGAATGAACTGGGATTTTTATTGTTAAGCCTGGTGAAACTAGCTTGTGATTTCGGCATCTGCATAAGATTGTAAGATGGTTCGTCATTCGTGCCAATTTTTGATTCAGTTTTTCCAACTGTTTCCATTGATATATTGTATAGAGTCCGTACTGACTGGATATTAGTAGTCTAAATTTTCGAGATGAAGATTGATGATTTTTATCATTAAGGATTTTCGGACTATTATCTTCATCTTTATTGTTATTTTCACAACGTTTCGGCTTATATGTCCTCCGGCCTTCTTCAGGTGTTTGTCGAACTCGGTAACCTACCTGGATTCAATAAAGGACGTAGTTCGAAGTTTCGTGTAGGTTCCTAAGTTTGACAAACACCTGAAGAAGGCCGAAGGACATATCGGCCGAAACGTTTTGGAAATAACTATAAAGATGAAGACAATAGTCCGAAAATCTTTAATGATAAAAATCATCAAGCTTTATCTCGAAAATTTAGACAACTAAGAACTGGGTGATCCATCATCATCATCATCATTATTGTTATTATTAATTCTGATGCTGCTTAAATTCAAATACTATAGTTTAATAGAATTTATATACTAACCTTCTTTTTGTGTTATAATTTTAGCTGAAAAGAAAAAAAAATCATTTTTATTTATTGTTGCAATGAAATTAACTAATTTTTACAATTCCAGTAATGTTTGAAAATATTTGAAAATTGATTCTAATTTTAGCTAAGTGTGTAAAAATTATTTTTATATCGAATGTTATAAAAGTTTTCAAGTCTAAGGAAACCAAGAACGAAATCATTAAATTCTTATCATTTAATATACTCAGACTATTGTCTTCAACTTTATATTCACTATGTTTTAGCCAATGTGTCCTGCTTTCTTCAGATATTATTTGACAAACTCAGGAGCCTACATAAAACTTTGAACCAAGGCCTTTATTTAATCCACAGGAGTAGATGGTTCTAATTGTGTTTACCATCTCCAGGTACAAGTATTAAATTCAATTTTTTTTTATATCTAGCCTTTTTGATTATAGATTCCCATATTGTATTCATCTTTATACTTGGTCAATACAATTGGTAACTGTAGCTCAAAATATGCACAGCTTTTTGAAAAAAATGATATATGAGTTAAAGTAAAAATCGTACATAATAGTAATGAGTAGTATCTCATAGGTTAATTAAGACATTAAGTTTATAAGTTCCAAAAATTCATTCTGAACTGTCTAGCAGGACATGTGTCATAATGAATTGAGGAATTTGGTTAAAGTGCTTCTAAGTGAAAGCATTTGGAAGTTGTAGGTTCAGTCCTGACCACTGGTAAATAACAAAGAATATTGACTATAGCTTAAGTCTTGTACATCTTGTTATGGTTAATGGGATTAGAACAATCTACCCCTGTGGATTAAATAAATAAAGAGTTTGGTTCAATGTTCTTTGTAGGTGTTATACCGGAACTATACACTCAGTGACTCTTTTTAGTATGACACCGGTAAAGATATAAATGGACGGTGTCTGACTACTTCAGCAGGGAGAAAAGCGTTAATCGCTCTCTGATAGACTTGCCAACTCTTCGGCTTGTACCTGTGGAATACCGCTATTGAACCAACGATACAACAGTAGGCTAACGAATTCAACATGAAACATCTGATGAAGGCCAGAGGACATATCAGTTGAAACGTTGTGAATCTAACAATAAAAATGAAGACAATAGTCCAAATACACTAACCATAAAGATTATCAAACATCATCTCAGAAATCTAGACAAATAAAATTATGGCAACAATGATTTCCGTAAACTTTGAAATTCATTAGTATTTAAAATGTTTTCATCAGAATTCTTTAAAATATTTATCTGTTAATCCCTAAAAAGAAATACAATTTTTCTTTAAATTCTAATCAATCAACTAAATTGAATCAGAAATTGTTTATAAAACAATCAATAAATCCATAAAAAGTAATACAATTAAAAACACTTATATTTACAGAAGTAAAACTATAAATTTTAAGATTTCTATCTTACTTTTAAAATGTCAATTAATGAAAGAAACTTTTATTCCTATTATGTAATTATTCATTGAAATAATTTAATATGACTTTCATGAAAATCTTATTAATGTTTTCAAAATTAAATAAATAAATGAAATGGTGAGAAGAACATTTAACATTTTCCGTGAGTATAAAATATCTGAGAAATTACTGCATTCCTTTATAATGAAATACAAGTGTTTTCCATAAGATTTGCCGGGTTTATTGACATTTTTTACTATCAAACCTTCATCAAAATATTGATTTTTATCACTCAATTTGATCAATTAAAATATATCAACTCACGTTTTTCACAGTTGTAACCTTTAAATCCTTTTTTGCACGTACAAACATACTTAACTCCTTTGTTTGTACAAGTTGCTCCATTTTTACATGGATTACTGCCACAAGGTTTCACTAAAATAAAAAAAAAATCTTTGAGAAAGTAAAAGGTAATCAGATATGTAACTTGAAATACTCTAAGTTCAAACTTTTATCTTTTGCAAAATGGAATTATACACTTTTCCTTAAATCCCTGGTAAATATGTTATATCATCATATATATTTCCTTTTTACATTACTTTCCATATCACTTATTATCCTTTCATAAGAGGAATTAACTCACGTTTTTCACAGTTGTAACCTTCAAATTCTTTTTTACATGTACAAACATACTTGGCTCCTTTGTTTGTACAAGTTGCTCCATTTTTACACAGTTCCCTGCCACAAGGATTCACTATAATGGAAAAATAAAAATAAAGATAAAAACAAAACAAAACAAAACAAGAAGACTTAAAAATCTTTATTTTATAGCGATGTATGATTATTAAAGTAAATTCATATAATTGGAAAAAACTCAACAAACTGTCATTTGGCTACCATTTGGAATAATGTTCGTGATATCATCTAATTTCTTCAAATAATTATTTAACTGTAGAAATCTAAATTATTTTTGATTCAACTGAATAACAACAACACAACTCAAAACTGATTTGCTTCAAGTAGATGATTTTATATTGATTTAATGAATATAGTTTGTAAATTTTTTCAAAAGAAAAACTGATCTAAGAAATCTAGCAAATTATGATGATGCATTGTAAATTTTGATTATGTAATTTCTGATCAATTGCATAATACATATAATAATTATCATATCGTAATGTGCTATATATAAGTATACATATATCTTAACTTATAGAAAACTTATTTTAAAGTTTTGCTAGATGAAGAATTATAAAATAGTTTAGTGAAATGTTCACCCCTAAAGAGCGCTGGAGAAGTCGTGTCAAAATATATATTTAAATGTATATCTAAATGTATATCTAAAAGATAATCAGATATATAACCTGAAATACTTTAAGTTTAATTTTTTATCTCATTAGAAATGATTCAATTTATAATATATAACAGGATTCTTATAAATCTCCAGGAGTGTTCGATGTATGGTTATTAAAGTAAATTCATATAATCAGAAAAAACTCAACAAATTGTCTTTTGGCTATTATAAATTTATTTCAGCTGGCCACTTCATACAAGAAAACAACCTCTTCAGTGGAGAGAAAAAAATTATTAAAATATTCTTTTCTATTGATTCTTACTTGTTTAAAAAAAAATAAAAATATAAATCAATAAATAAAGAAAGAAAGAAAGGAGAGAGAGAGAGAGAGAGAGAGAGAGAGAGAGAGAGAGAGCGAGAGAGAGAGATTTATCTTTGCCTCCCTCCAGGCATGATTTGACACAAGGTCTTTTTTATAGTAAGGATTTAGGGGAAGGTGACCTCGCACGCGCCGAAATTCGTTTGCTGCTGGTTAATGCTGGTCATTGGATCACTAGGTGCAATGTGAATCTATACTAGCCTTTGTTGAATCTCTCAGCACAAACCCAAGTAACCTTGCTGGTCAATGATTCACTAGACCCGAATGCCAAGTGCAATATGCATCTATGCTAGCCTTTGCTAAATCTCCCGGCACAAAGCTAGGTGACCTTGCTGGTCAAAGATTTACTAGACCTGAATGCCTTGTGCAATGTGAATCTATGCTTGACATTAATTCCACCTACCCGGGGCAAATACCAGGCGGTCCCCGGAAAACCGTGGGGTGTACTATAGAAAGAGGTGGGGGACAAAAAGATGAGCTAGAAGTTGGTGTTTAAACATGATGTAATCTCATCATCTGGTGTCATGTATCTTTATGCTTCTAAATTTTTTACAAGACTCACAGAACTTTCAGCACCTAAAATCTTGTCAATAAATTAACCTATTTTATTTTAAGAAAAAATCTGTCTATTCATTTTTCAAGAAAAACGTAGCAATAAACACCATTACAAATATCAAACTTATCTTTAGTTAAAATTTTTTTTTAGGATTTGTTTGATTTCTATTTTAATTTGAAAGTTAGTCTTTATTTAATTTCTTGATATTTTCGTAATTTTTTCAATTCTGAATGCTGCCATTCTAATTAACATTAAAATCATTAATATCATCTTAATGATCATTAATAATTTTATCACTAATAATAAAAGGTAACTATTATTATAATTATTGTTAATTTATCATTATTATTATTATTATTATTGTTACCATTATCACATCACCAACAATACCAATAGTAATACTAATACCATTAATTTTATCCTACTATTGTTATCACTATCAATTTTTCTATTATTAACTTTTTCATGAGTTTAAATCGATTTTTCATGACAGGATTTAAAAATTAGTTCATAACGTTTATTTAATAGTTGGCAAGCAAATTTATATCTAATGATATTTATTTTTCCTCCAGACAAAGGTTACATCTATTGTTGAAGTTTTCAGGTGAAGATTTCTTAATAAATCTCCACTTAATTTGTGGAGTTTGGTCCCTGTCTCTTAAACTCCAAAACCACTTTGATAGGACTGTTTCGTTTCTAAGCAAAGGGTTTGGAAAAAGAATATCTATGATTATGGAACCCATGTTTCCAATTACCTGCTGAGATTCCAGTATAAACCTTCTCCTCCTATTTTCCATCGGGAAAATATTTACTTTGTGGACAACTTTCTTGGAATTATTCATTCCTCTTATGGGATAATGTTGTTTATTTCTACAATTACATAGTAATTTTTTTGTGTGTTCCTATTAAAAAATTTATTCAAAGGGTTGTCCTAGTTAAAATGTCTATCTATCAACTTAAGAAAGTATTTTGCTTATATTGATATTTGAAAGTTTACAGAACGTAGGATTAAACAAGATTAACTTTATTTTCCTAGGCTTAGCTTTTTATTATTAGAACTGATATTTTTGTCACTATATTCAAGTCTATAATTACACCTATCCTTATTACTATTGTTGTTGGTGGTGTTGCAGTGTTCAGTAACTTTATTGTTAATAAACCGTTCCTCGTATTCTAGTCTCTGTTGCAATCCACTCTTTTTTGGGCCTCATTATAGATTCTTTTATTTTCATTGAAAATGTTTTGTTAGAAGATAATCTATTAATTATTATGCTAATCGTATTTGATATATATATGCTTATTGATCTGTGGTGGTTGGAATTGATATAGATGTATATCGGTATTTAGTTATCTTTGTTGAATGGCTTAAAAGTATTGTTAGTTAAATTAAAGGTTATGTCAAGGAAATGAACTATTTTAAGGTTAGATGATATTACAATTTTAAATCCTAGTAACGTGAAGGCTCTTATAATTTTCTTATGTATTTTCGATATTTTTTGCCATTATATTCTAGGATAATATGATAGTAATTATTTACATTTGAGGAGAATCAAAATGGTTTTCGGAAAAACTAATCCACAACATTACTGGTTCTAACAATCTGTCGAATTTTAGGAGTTCATGCAAAAACCTCGATGCAACACTCTAATTCGCAGATTTCTCCAAGGCATGTGACTTCATACGCAGAGCTAAGATACTTTTGTCCTATGGTCTCCACAAAGACACTGTCACAGTCATAATGATGCTCTATAAAAACACGAAGGTAAAAGGTCGCTCACCGGATGGAGACACAGGCTACTTTCACATTGTTGCTGGTGTTTTACAAGGGGATACATTTGCCCCATATCTGTTCATAATCTAACTAAACTACGTACTTCGAACGTCGATAGATCTAATGAAAGAAAATAGTTTTACTCCAAAACAGCAGCTGTACGGCCACCTACCTCCCATCTCTAAAACCGCTAGAATAAGACGGACAAGACATGCAGGACACCAAGGGAGAAGTAAGGACGAACTCATAAGCGACGTTCTTCTATGGACCACATCACACTGACGTTCAAGAGTGTGACGACCAACTAGAACTCATCTACAACAACTTTGTACGGACACAGGATGTAGTCTAGAGGACATACCAGAAGCGATTGTTGATTGAAACGAATGGAGAGAGAGAGAGAGAGAGAGAGAGAGAGAGAGAGAGAGAGAGAGAGAGAGATAGAAATCTGTGGAAACAGCCGACATGATGATGATGAGGATATATATATATATATAATTTATTACATTACTATACATGTCACTTATTATCCTTTCATAAGAAGAATTAACTCACGTTTTTCACAGTTGTAACCTTTAAATCCTTTTTTGCATGTACAAACATACTTGACTCCTTTGTTTGTACAAGTTGCTCCATTTTTACACGGTTCCCTGCCACAAGGATTCACTTTAATAAAAAAAAAAATTAGAAAATTTAAACATTCTTTTTTTATAAGAAGTGTAGATGAGTAGAAAATAACATTGATATGACAATTGCAAGAATTATTCAGACTAAAATTCACATCTTTCTTGCTTTGATTACAGTAGTTTTACCAAAATATTCTTTGAAACATAGGTTAAGATACTATTTTAAATAATGGTCTTGATATCATTCAATTTCATAGTGGAGAAATTTTAGATATGAATATTTTGGTATATATATATATATATATATATATATATATATATATATATATATACACACACACACACACACACGCACACACATATATATATATATATATAAACACACACACACACACACACACACACACACACACACACACACACACACACACACACACACACACATCTCGAAGACCATCAAAATTAGGCGAACAAGACATGCGGGACACTGCTGGATGAGTAAGGACGAACTCATAAGCCGCCTTCTCCTATGGACCCCCTTCACACGGATGCACGAGTGTAGGACGACCAGCTACTTATATATAATAGCTCTGTACGGACATAGGATATAGCCTGGACAATCTGCCGGAAGCAATGGATGATAGGGACGGATGACGAGAGAGAGTTAAGGAAATCCGTGCAAGCAGCTAGACATGATGATCTAGCAAAAAAAAAAATCACGAAAAAAACATGTTATAAATGTTAAACATGAGAAGTTTCCTATGATATTAATAAATGAATTTTCGAGCACGAACATAAATAACATTTTGGCCAAACATAATTTAGAAACTAATCACAACTTAATTTTAAAGAATCCGACATGTTATTTTACATAGGTAATAAAAAAATTCCAGAAAATTGTTGAATCAAGTATTATTTCAAACCACTATACAATCAAACATAGACAGGTTTATTTTAATTATTCTCCTCATAAATAGATAGATAGATTGATGTGATTTGGATTTTTTCGTAAATAAATTTTTGAACTCTAATTACATCTCACCAATTTGAAAAAGAATGTGACCAAGGGAAATAGACTGTTATAAAACTTTCATTTAATAACTTACATGCCCTGAAGAAGGTCTAAAAAAAAAGAAACGTTTAACGATGGTAAATCTTTCTACAAATAAAATCCTCCTCTGAAGACCTCGTGGCTTTTCGTTTCTGTTCGATTTATTTTCAGTCCCCCATCCAAATATATATGGTAAAAATGAAAAATAAGTTAAATAAATATATCTATGAATGTTAGAAAAATGATATCAGTCTACCTATTTTTCGATTATCCTATCTATATTTCCACTTTATTGTCATTTTCTCTGGCTTATGATGAAGAAGTTGAAATAAACAAAACTTTCCTTCCATTCTATTTTCTTTGATATATGATACTCCTGATGATCTCAAATGCACAACTGCATTGCCAAATCTTTGCTATTACTTGTGCACATGGCCTCAAATAATTGAATAAAACCCAATAAGTCCTATTTTGTTAAAGTCAACAACTGGAGATTTTATTGAGGGGGCCAAAAATAGGTACAGTGTTTGCCAATGGTCTCGGAGACCGGGGTTCAATCCCAGGTGGAGTTATACCAAAGACTCAAAAAATGGTACTTGATGCCGCCTTGCTTAACACTCAGCATTATTAGGTAAGGATCAAAGTTAAAGTGGGGCAATCCAGGGAATGGAGTAGCGCCCTCCCCTGCACCTCAGTGTGGTAGTATTGAAAAGGGAGCCTTCGGGTCGCCCTCGAATAAGGTCGCCAACTTTACTTACTTACATTTATGACCTTCAACAAGTTGTTTGCTAAGAAGTTTCAATATGCTGTATATATTTGGCCTTTCCTCTTGACTTTATTAAAAAGAAATAGGAAGAACAGCATCACACAGAGGACTGCTTGACAGGATGACACTAACAACCACCAGCCAAAGGAAAGGGAATTTCTTTTATTCTCCCCTAAAAAGAATATTTTATAATTTTCACTATTCATAATAAATGCTGAACAGTTCGTTGTATTTTCTGTTCTTTTTGTTTTATCTTTGATTGTGGATTCCACATGATCAGAAATAATTGTTGGAAAAAATCAGCTAAATACATTAGCAATCATAATTATCCCACAACTAAATACATACAATTTTATAATGGAAAATTAGTTTTCAGATTTCAAAATCACGTTATTTTGGCCAGTGTCGATTTAACTGTTGGAATCTAGTTCGTGTAATATTCATTGTCCTTTAGTTTCATGGAAAAATACAAAGTTTATAGACATTTATGACATAATTACTGCGATAGATCATCATCATCATCATCATCATCATGTTGCGCTGCCACCGCAGATATCCCTGACCCACCAACCCCACCCCTCTCTATTGTCTATCGCTTCTGGTAGGTCTTTATGGCTACATCCTGTATCAGCACAGAGCGGTTATATGTAAGTTCTAATGTGTTGATGTTTATCTCAGTTGATGAGACACTGCTTCCTAGGTTGGATAACTTGTCTTCTAGTTTCAGAGAACTACTGTTTAATGTGGAGATGTCACCTCTTTGATTAAAGCACATATATTCCGTCTTGTGTTCATTGACATGGAGGCCTATGCCTGCAGTTGATCATTCCTGACTATGTAGCAGGGATTCGGCTTGGGCGGGTGTATTTGCCGGAAATGCTATGTCATCGGCGTAGTCCGTGTCCGTAATTGTTTGTATGGGGTATCTCCTGCTTCTTTCCTTTGTCAGCTTGAAACCGTTATCTTTCATTTCAATTGTATTAATTATTTCATTATTTAGTTTGCATAGATCACGAATAGTTTAGGTGTCTTTTAGTTTGCTAAAATCTTTTTGTGGAAGTAGAAGACAAATTGGAAAGGTGAAGCATGTGCATCAGCGACTAGGATAGGTTACACCTGTGATCTCTAAACAGGAAGACCAAATGTAAATAAAAATTGATTCATGTCTGGTTATAAGTTTGACTGAAGTAAAATGAAAATATGGTGAAAGTTGGGGACACGTGTGATGATCATGATGAGACGACTTAGTGAGATGACATCACACTAATGATAAACTGAATTTTAAAATATATGAAAATTAGTTAGTTGAGGTAGTAGTCAATTTGGGTTAGACCTTGGTACGAATCGGTCAGACCGGGAGGGGGGATTCTTTGTGCCTGCCAAGCTGGGGTTTGTAAATAGACCCTGTCTGTCCCTCTCTCGCTTGTGCTTTGGTAACAGCTACAAAACTGTTTGCAGTCTGAACAATGAAAACCTTAGTACCTGGATTATAAAGTGACAATTTCTCTCTATAAATATATTGTACATATTATTGTTACATCATTGTGTTTCAATAAATAATTGTTAATTGTTAACGGAAAGTTTTCCTTGACTTTGAGTTGCTGACACCCAGGCAATTTGCTCCAATGAACCACTCCGACCATGAAGAAGTTCCGGATGGAGTGGTTCATTCCCTAACTGTGGATCTTTCAAACCTAACGTAGATACAAATGGGTTTGATAAGCAGACTATCCGGAAACGTATGTTGTAGTCACGGAACCAATAATCACATAGTACCATATTTGGTAGTGGTACCACCCTAATAGTGGTGACTGCATAGTATCACATCTGGTGCTGTTATCAATGATATTGATATTGTTACATTTGGTGCCATACCAACGATATTGTCACACATGGGAGGTGCCCGTGGTGTGATGGTTATCGTCGTAGAAAGTGGACACGGCGACACGAGTTCAAATCCTGGACAAGACTAATTGCATTTCACATAGCACTAATACCCTTGGGAAAGGTATGAATCCAATTATTCTCCCTCCAGCTATAGGCGAATAGTAGGGCAGACTAGGTTCTTCAGCCTTGGTGAGGTAACTAGTCTAGGAGAAGGAAAACTCTGAATTCACACCTGTTAAACTCCGCTTAGAAATTGACCTTGTGTCATATCCTGCCTGAGTGGAGGGGTTGGTAAATATGATATTGTCACACATTTTTTAGTTTTTCCTCACTCATGTTTCATCAAATCTACCCTGCTTCTTCAAAATAAGGGTTCAATTTTAAAATGTCATGAAAAATAATCATTACTAATGCAAATTATTTATTTGCCTTGTAGAGAGTAAACAACATCTAAAAAACTAGTTTCTGAATTCTAATTCAAAGTTAATTATTTAATTAGTTTAAGTTCAGGAAGGAATTACTGCTCAATTGTAAAGTCCAATTAAAGAGGTGTTTTGTTTGTTTAAACCTTTACCAAATAATATTAATCTTTGGTCGAGATGTTGTTAATTTGAAGCTGTATATGTTATAATAATCATACTGTTATTATTTCCTAATTTTTTTTACTTTTATACATTTTCTTTGTATTATTCTATTATGCTTTGTAGCATCTGGTATTAGAGAATAACTGTTTAAAAATTTTTAAAATTCCAATTCTTCAGATTTGACCTCAATAAAAACTACAGTATTAATCCTTTAAATTTGTTTTGTACAATGGTTTGGTTTGGTTTCTTTGTTTAATAGCATATCAACTCTTTTTAGGTTATATGGAGACACAGAATACTTCGACATTGTAGCAGGAGTACTACAAGGGGACACGCTGGCTCCGTATCTCTTTATCATTTGTCTAGACTACGTACTTAGAACATCGATTGACAAAATCAAAGAGAATGGCTTCGAACTGACGAAGAAAAGAAGCAGAAGATATCCCGCAACAACAATTACCGACGCCGACTACGCCGATGACATAGCGATACTGGCAAATACACCTGACCAAGCCGAAACACTTCTGCATAGCCTGGAACGAGCAGCAGCAAGCATAGGCCTCCATGTTAATGCACACAAAACGGAATATATGTGCTATAACCAAACGGGGGACATCTCCACTCTAGAAGGAACCCCTCTTAAACTAGTAGACAAATTCACGTACCTAGGAAGCAGCGTCGAATCAACCGAAAAGGACATCGAAACGAGGTTAACGAAAGCATGGACAGCTATCAATAGGCTATCGACTATATGGAAATCAGACCTAACCGATAAAATGAAACGCAGTTTCTTCCAGGCAGCGGTCACATCGATACTGCTATATGGATGCACTACATGGACGCTAACAAAACGGCTGGAGAAGAAACTAGATGGCAATTACACAAGAATGCTGCGTGCAATCCTCAACAAGTCCTGGCAGCAACACCCCACAAGACACCAACTGTACGGCCACCTGCCCCCTATCACGAAATCTATTCAAGTTAGGCGAACCAGACATGCAGGACATTGCTGGAGAAGCAGAGATGAACTCATAAGAGATGTACTCTTATGGATCCCCACACACGGCCGCGCAAAAGCAGGACGACCAGCACGAACGTACATTCAGCAGCTATGTGAGGATACAGGTTGTTGTCCTGAAGACCTACCTAGGGCGATGAACGATAGGGAGGAGTGGCGAGAGAGGGTCAGGGATATCCGTGCTGCCAGCACGATATGATGATGATGAATGCCAAAGCCATTCTCATAGAAGAACAGTAGTGGTACTATTTAATCCATAGCTGGGAGGATAAGGGAGTTCATAACTTTCCCAAGGATATTTGCTTGAAAGTGAATGTAATAGTGCAACTGGAGTACAAACTCGCTTACTACGATCCCACAGTCTATCGCTTTAACCATTACACCACGAGGATTCCCCACTTTTGTACTATGGTAAATTTACATAAAAAGAACCAATGATAAGGAAAGTTACTGAAAAGAATAGTTTAAAAAAAGTTTACCACTCAAAATTGGAGAATAAATATTTTCATTGATATTTATGAATGATTTCTAAAAAAAGGTGTAATTTTTCCCAACAAAATATGGGCACATTGTAATGTAACAAATATTCCTTATTCGTCAGCAGCATTTTTTCTAAAATTATCATGATGGAAACCCATTGTGATATTAATGAATCACTCAGATATTAGTTGGTCATACTAAAAAATTCAATGGATGTTGATTTCTGTCAATGCAAAAATGTTAATTGATTAAACATTGTCACTTTTAGAATATAATAACTTTATAATGATACTCTTTTACATCATCTAAAATATATATACAGCTACATAAAACAACTCCTTGACAGAATTAAGACTCTTCATAGTTTTGAGACAGTTGAAAGAACTGTGGGTCAGATAACTGAAGAATTTAGCATGAAAGTGTCTAAGTTGACAATATTGCATCATTTATATGAAGTAGAAGTTCATACACATTCTCTCATCAGCAAAAGGAACCAAAAACCTAGACTAGCCTTCATAAATGGGCAAATTGTTTTTTTCTGATTTTTTTCACTCATAAAAATGCTATCATATTTATTTAAAAAGATGACTTATATGCCAGCATAAATAGTATATAAAATCTACTCACAAATTTCACAGTTCCTTCCTTCAAAGCCTTCTTTACATTTACAGATGTAGGTATTCTTTTTACTGGTACATGTTGCACCATTCTTACACGGCTTCTTCATACAGTAGTCAACTGTACAGAGTAAAATAAATTAATTAATAAACAATTTGCAAAATTAGAATAAGTTTTTATGTTGCATCAGTGAAACATCTTTTTCATACAGGGACATAGATATTTATTGTGGAAGTAATCAGGGATGTAATATTTACTTTATTGAAAAGTGTGATTGTTTCTTTGATATTGAACAAGTGAAAATATGTTTGTGGGGAGGGTTTATTCCCAAGTAACTATAAAATAATGATTTGATTTATACTATTGCTAGTTGGGCCAACTCATGAACACTCATACATATACCCAAAGATGTGTTTTAACCATTTGAACATCTAAACACAATGAGCATTATTTTACTATACACTAGAAATCATTATATTTTGGGCTCAAGGAGATCACCTCAGATATTCATGATAAAAGCTTAATACAACAAATATTCACAGATTTTTCTATCTAATGGAATGACGTCAGTGCTCTGAAAGTAAGTTTGAATGTGTTTTATGGATGCTGTTTTAAAATTTTTTGAGCTCAAGCACAGGTTATGTGGTTTCTAAGGAGCTAAGTGTTTAAAGAGTTGAATTCACTGCTGAAATATTTGTACAAATCCATACAACTATTGATTGAAAAATTAAATAGGTATAAAATTTATAGTACTTGTTTCATTATAAATCTTTTGAGCTGATGTATAATTCAAAGTCATGAACATGTACAAACTGTGAAGGGTTTTGTCTCATGAATTTTTTAAACTACTTTAAAAAATAATGAGTTTGCAAGTTAATGTTTCTTTCATCATTTTTGCCTGAATGATAATTATAAACGGGATTGATTTCAGATACAGCAAAATAGAAACAAATTATCAAAAAAAAAAATGGTGTTTGAGAATATAGAATTTTTCTTTACAACAATTCCTTAGCAAATATTGTAAAATAATTGAGTGGTTTTAGAAAATTATTTCCACAAAATTTATCAATAATGCAGGAAGAAGAGGAAATTATCTCCTTTGTTCCAGATTGCATAAATATGGAGCCAGTTGCATTTTTGTGGAAAAATGAATACGGCAACAACTGCAGGTGACTGCTTTATGTTACCTGGATTTTACCCACTTACCTATATTCTATAAATAGCATGATCATAAGGATTGTGTGGGCATCTAGAAAATCATATAAACCAGGAAAGATTTTGAATGAAGCAGAAAAGCAGAGGGGTTTCATAGAAAAACTGCACCATTACCCCTGTTTTGTGTGCATTTCAGCCATCTCTGACTCTCTCTAACTCTACCAATATGTACATTTTGGGTAAAAAAAGAAAAGGAGCAGATTATATTCTTATACCTCAGCATTGTTCTTTTTCCTCACTGTGTACAACATCACCTGTTGCTACAAAAAGTAAGGGTTGCAAGTTTTTTCGTTTCATAGACAGGGTTGTAAGTCAATTGTTTTGGTTTCATATCTTTTTTCATGATATAATGAACTCTTTTGGTTTTAAAATGGCCTCTTCCCAGGACTACCTCCCAGCACTCAGATGCCCAGGCAAATATTTGGCCTGCATTAATAAATTCTATTAATCTAACACATACATCCATGTTTATATCTTGTCAGAGCATAGTGCTCTTGAAATCCAACTAAAAATAAACACAGCTCACTTGTTCAAGAAACCAAGGCAGGCATATCAAATAAAATTAATCAACATCTCTAATTAATTCTAAAACCACAAGTAGATGACAAGCAGGCTTGACAATACCCATATCAAACCAAGCAGGTTCTTGTCAATCATTAAAAACAACACTAGTCAATAACCCAAGCCTTTAAAAATGTCACCGGCACATACTAGATGGCTTCAGTCACAACAAATATCATAAAATGCTCAAGAAATATAAAACAGAAGATTCAAAATAGAGTATTTTAATGTAAATTTGCCTTTAAAATTTAACACTTTTCATCTGAGTATTACCAACTTGAAATTATATCTGAGTAACAAAAATTTATGATAAAATTTAATGTCAAATTTTTAAATATTTATAAAAGTCATCTTTTCTATTTTAATGACATAGATAAACCCATCTGAGTTATAAATTTAAAATGAAAAAAAAAAAAAAAAGAAATGAGAGAAAATATATTATGGCTTGATAATAATTTAACTTACCAATTATTGGTGTGCATTTTCCAGAAACAAGCTCATAACCTTTTTTGCAGACACATTGAAATTTTCCATTGACATTAAGACATTTGCTTGTTGTATAATCACACGGTCTCTGTATAATAAAATGAATTTTCCCACCAGGAAGGCAAACAGTTTTCATTTTACAGTCTCTGGAAACTCTTTCTGTGTTTGGCTACAAGTCAAATCAGACAGTAATTATGAAAAAATCACAAAAAAAATCAAAACAATGACATATTTTATCACTCATTATATTTTAAACTAATGAGATGCACAATTTGTTGATATTGATATTCAATGTTTAGATTTCCATGTAAAGAAAAGGGTAAAGCATTTGAAAAAATATATCAAAATTAGCTGATGTTTTTGTGGATTTTGGAATAGTAAATAATAAGTTTAAAATGTCTTTTTAATCATAAAAATTATGTTGTATTGAATTCACACTTCCATAACTACTGTCTTGGTAACTGTAAAAAACTATCAGACCATTGTCAACCTTAACACATACCCACGTCTACTGAGTAAAAAAAGTCATGTTTTAAACTAATGATTCAATTTTTAGTTTGTTCATAAATTAACCAGTTTTAGAATGAAAGTGAAAATGTTATTAATAGCCAAATTTCTCTCTTGATTGATATCATGTTTTGGTTTAAAGTAATTAAACCAAAAAAAAAAAAAAAATTAGATTAATTTAGAGGAATTGATAAGAAGATCTAAGATAAATTAATTCATTATGAATCAGTATAAATTTTGTAAGTAGTAGACTGAAATCTAGAAAGGTTTCTTTGTCTGATTATGATACTTCCCTCGGGTAAATTTGTGAAAACAAGTTTAATTAACCAAGTTTTGGGATAGAATTTTTGAACATATACATAGTTCATTAAACAAGTTTCTAGACTCTTTTCATATGGGCACTTTTATTGATAGTACACACATGAAGCTCTAGTCCCCTTCGAAGTAATCTCCTCTGGCTGCAATGCACTTATTGTACCATTCCAACAACTTCTGGAAGCCCCCATGGAAGTCCTCTTGTGTGAGCGTGTCAATGACCTTCATCACAGCCTCTTTCATCTCCTCAATTGTCTCATAACGACAGCCTCTGAGCTTAGGGAATAAGCAAAAGTCACTGGGAGCAAGGTCTGGACTATAGGGAGGCAGAGGAACTGTCTTGATGCCCATCTTGGTTAAATAGTCAGTGACAAGGATGGACTTGTGGACTGGTGCATTGTCCTGGTGGAAATGCCACTGACCAGATTTGAAGAGTCCTGGCCTCTTCCCAAGGAATCTCTTCCTGAACTCCCTTAAATCCTCAACATAGTATTCCCTGTTGACTGTCTGTCCAGTGGGAATCCAGTGCATGTAGATCATGCCAGTGCAGTCAAAAAAAGGGATCATCAAAAGTTTGTGGGTGGATTTGCTCTGTCTCGCCTTCTTGGGTCTGGGAGAGCCAGCATGCATCCACTGGGAACTTTGTCTCATGGTCTCTGGGTCATAGCAGTAGATCCAGTAGATTGCAGGTCACCAGAGCATCAAAAACTGCGGGATCTGAATTGATCAGCTTGACCATCTCCCTGCTGTCATGACAACGTCCTTCTTTCTGATCTTCTCTGAGCACCCTTGGGACAAACTTTGTGCAAATCTTCCGCATCTTCAGTTCCTTGTGAATAATTATGTGTACAGTTCCTACACTGACATCAAACTGCCCTTATTGTCTCTATTGACACACGACGGTCCTTATCCATGAAATTCTTTATTTGGCCAATCAACTCTGGTGTATTGACTTCCTTACTCCTCCCACACCTCTCATCATCCCTCACAGACTCCCTGCCTTCCTTGAATCTCTTATGCTACTCAAAAACTGATGCTCGATTCATGCAAGATGCTCCAAAAGCAGTCTGAAGCATTCCATACGTTTCTGTAGCATTTTCTCCAAGTTTAAAAAAGAATTTTATTGCATATCATTCTTCTAAAGTGTCCTCACGTCCAGATAGCATTTTTGAAATTCACCAGCTGTAACAATCAGGATTTAGTAGGGTGTATTCTAATTCCTGCTGTAGCTGTTCATTTGAACCAGAAATCATAAAAATTGGTCAGTCATCTGATAAGATGTATAGCAATAACATACTGAATTTTCAAGTGTCTACAAGAATTTTAAAGACCTGTACAAAAAAGTCTGGAAACTTATTGAAGGCACCTCGAAATAACATTATAAAGGAAGATTTAAAGATGATATTCTAAAATTATTAATACAAATGAAAAGAAGAAAGAAGAGATAATTAGACGATATCAGAAACATCAGATTAGAAAGTTGTTTGTATTTTCCTAGTTTATCAGAAAAGCAATTTAGAAGGATTAATATTTTTAGGCATTTTATTTGAGTTTACTTTTTTTTTATTTGGATTTGTCTTATTTCTCGCATTTTTATTTAATTTTGTATCAATATTTATTTGTTCCAAAAGCAAAATGTGTTCTCAGTTATAAAAATATATAAAATTATATTAAATTATTTCATTGACAGATCTGAAACATTTTTAACTGTATTGTTATAAATGGAGATAAGGTAAAAAATGAAAGAATTGAAGTCAAATAAAATTCCAAAAGAAATTACTCATTTTGTTGTCAGTTATAAAACATTTTTATAAACTTCCCTAGGAAATGAATTGTTTGTAACTTATAATTAAAATGGCTTCTTTTTTGTACTTCCTGATTGTGGTTACTTTGAAAATGCCTAAATGTATTCAATCACTGTTCTTTCTATCACTCTCAGTCACTGTAACTTATTCTTTTCTCTCTCTCTCTCTCTATATATATATATATATATATATATATATATATGTATATATATATATATATATATATATATATATATATATATATATATAATCATCCTCATCAGGGTGTAATGAAAGCATGGAATCCTTTGTCTCTTTCTTACCATCTTTCTCTATCAGCCATCAGTGTGGGTAAGTCTTCTACACAGCATCCAGTGTCTTCACAGAGCTGATAAATGTAAGTTTTTACAAGTCAGTCAGCACTGGTGTGTTCATTTGTTGTAGTCTATTGAACAATGTCATTTATGAATTTATTCTTACTTCCTTAGCAGTACCCTGCATGTCTTTCTCGCTTTTCTTGGATGCTTTGTGAGATAGGAGGTAAGTGGTTGTACAGCTACGGCTTTGTTGGGTGCTGCTTCTAGGATTTATTCAAAACAGCATGCAGCTTCATTGTGGGGTTTCCATCAAACTTTATCTATGGCTGGTTTTAGCTTAGTATTGTATAAGACGAACGGGAAATGGCCAATGGAAAAATGCTAAGATTGTTTTACCAATCATGCTTTGCATAAAATTAAAAAATTGCTTTAAACTGAAAATATCAAGACAAAAACTAAAGCTATAAAACTATTTTTTGGCTATGTAAAAATTATATTTATTTATTCATTATCAAATAACAATAGTTTGGGTGTTTACTTGCATTTAAAACGGATATGCTGTATAAATTATTTAAGAAAAAAAAGATATGTGACCGTTTCAGTGTTTACTGTTGTGTAATACTTATTTGTTTGCAAGACTTTCAACTAAAATCACATGACTATTAATTTTTCAATAACCCAAAAGATAAATAGAAACTAAATTCAAAGTTTTTGAAACTTTTAAAACGTGATTTTTTAAAAAATTGAAAAAATTTTAAACAAGAACTTGTTTATTTATTTATACTGTTTATATTTCTGACTAAATCTACTTTGACACTGGGCAAAATATAAAAAAGGTCAAAGATTGTATTGTATTAAAAACTGTACTAAGCAAATCGAGAAGTTCTGCTTTGGGAATTGGCATTCAAATTTTAACCTTTAATTGAGTTCTAACCGGTGATTTTGATTTTGATTTTAGTGAGATAAACAAACGAATCCAAGTAAAAGACAAATATCGCAGGTGAAAAATCAAATGTATTTATTCTATAAATCCCCTAAGTCTCACTGTAATAAAAAACATTCCTCAAAAAAATTAAGCCTTACATAAGCACCTTAAATTAATTGTGACTTTTTTTTCCTGAGACTTTATTACCTTCCACAAAAGAGACATATACATATCTAAATAAATTTCAACTTACATTTTAAAACAAAAATCCAACAATCAACTTCAAACATTTCCGGAAATTTTTATTTGTTTTTAAAATCACAAACTTGCAGAAAATGTTTTTAAAATACTCAAGTATAAACATCTTTGAAAATCATATCAGAAAGAAAGTTGATTTTTTTGTTTAAAGTAAACTATTAAGTCACTACATTTAATGTTAATTCAAACACTGGAACAATGAAATATTCTTTAAAAAAAAACAGAAGTTTAAAAAAAAATGTAATCAGGTATTGGGTATTGTTTAGCAACATGAAATGAATATATTCAAAACAATGATACATATATGAAGGAAATTCAGGGACTATTTCGCCATTGCATTTATGTAGTAGATGAGACACTCTAGTTATTTTCATTGAAAAAATCAATTGATATCAGATTATAAAATATTCACAGAGCAAAGAAGTTTTGAATGATAAAAAAGTAAAATCATCAATAAGTAAAATATTTTTTGAAATCGTGTACTTGTGCCAGAAAAAACTGCCAGTTAAAAGATAATATTATAGACTTAATTTTGAAGAAATGTCACCTCTTCTGGGGAAAATGACTCTAAACTATATATATATATATATATATATATATATATATATATATATATATATACGAGGGTAAATCAAAAGGTAATGCCTTTATTTTTAGTACAGGTATATCGAAATGAAGCAAGTTCTTTGTGGATCACATCACGACTTCTCAACATAGTCACCGTTTCTCTCAACAGCAATGAGAGCATGCATCTCTGCCTCGTAAAATTCTGGTGTGTGTTCTTTGAGCGTCTTCATCACTTCCTCGTTATTAGCATAGTGTCTACCTCTTAATCCTTCTTTTATGGGGCCGAAGAGATGATAATCTGAAGGCGCTAATGTCCTTCTTCTGTATGACAATGGTCGACCGCACAAAAGCATCAGGACAATGGAGACAATCGCCATATTCGGGTGGACAACTTTACCACATCCTCCATACTCGTTTAGCGGCTCAAAGAACAGTCAACAGAATTTTACGAAATATCTCCTAAAGTATGGAGGACACACTTCTTCACTAGGCAACGCTGTCTATGAACAAAACTCAAAAGAGAAATGGACAAAAGGCTGCACCCTTCTTCAAGAAAGGTGACTTGGGAAGCACTAAGAGCTGCAAAGGCATAACTTTTATTGCCATAGCTGCTAAGTTTTATTATGATCTGCTTCTCAATCATATGAAACCTGAAGTCGAGAAAGTTCATAGGAAAAATACAAACGGTTTTCAGAGAAATCGATCCACAATTTCACAGATTCTGACTATCCGTCGAATCATCGAAAGATTACGTACAAAAAAATCTATTGTTCGTAGAATTCTCCAAAGTATTCTTCGACATTGACGTTGGAGTCTTGCAAGGAGATACGTTAGCGCCATATTTGTTAATATTCAGCCAAGACTACGTACTGATACGTACTGATGCGTATATTGATAGATTTAATAAAAGCAGACGATATCCTGAAGAAATTATGACAGACTCAGACTAGGCAAATAACCTAGCGCTTCTGGCAAATACTCCTACCCAAGCGGATTCCCTACTGAAACAAGCAGCGGGTAACATTGGCCTTCTCGTAAAATAAAGTTCTTGCATTTTAAACGACCAGGCCTCTAAAATTAGTAGATCATTTCGCATACCGCAGCCGCATTATCTTATCAACTGAAAGTGATGTCAACATACGCCCAGCGATGGACTACTATCGACAGGTTATCGATCATATGTAAGACTGATTATCCAATAAAATAAAGCGGGATTTCTTCCAAGCTATGTCTGTATCAATACTACTATATGGATGCACCACATAGATGCTGACAAAACACAGAGAAAAAGCTTGATGGGAACTACACAAGAATTCTTTGAGATGTTTTGATCAAATCCTGGAAGCAACACTCCCACAAAACCGCGGCTGTACGGCCACTTACCACCTATCTTAAAAACAATCCAAATAAAACGAACAAGACATGCAGTACTCTGCTGGAGAAGCAAGGATGAACTCATAAGTAACGTTCTTCTATGGACTCCAACACATAGACACATAAGTGTTGGTCGATCACCAAGGACTTACACCAGCTCTTTGCAAACACTGGATCTAGTTTGAAGGACCTGCTAAGAACGATAGATAAGGACGGTTAGAGAGAGAGAGAGAGAGAGAGAGAGAGAGAGAGAGAGAGAGAGGGTGGAAATGATGATGATGATATGTATATATAAAGAAGAAGAAGAAGAAGAAGAAGAAGAAGAAGAAGAAGAAGAAGAAGAAGAATAGATAGATAGATAGATAGATAGATAGATAGATAGATAGATTGATAGATTAAAACAAAAACCGCTTGACCGATTAAAGCAAACATTTTTCCAGATATCGTTTTTGGGCTAAATGTATTGAAGGAAAACTAAAGAGCTTTTTTAAACATGAAAATACTTTGCCAAAAAGTTATCTTTAACTTTTGGCGTAGACATGAACTTCATTTAATTGTCAATGATTTTCAATTAATATATCTTTCTTCTGTCTAACAGAAGTGAAATTCGTTCTCTATTTTCTTTTCTGAAAGTTAAAAGTTAACTTCTCTGGATGAGAGAGAGAGAGAGAGAGAGAGAGTGAGAGAGAGAGGAGAAAAAAATCAAATCAAATTGAAACTCATCTCTGTTTTAAAGATATTTTCCTTAATTAATTCCTCTAATTAACTAATAACTCTTTACTCATGATTTTTATGGCAATATTCTCAAAGGAAAATTAATAAATTGTACCTTTTTTGCCAGTTTTTATTGCTTTTTCTTTTTCTTTTTCTTTTTCTTTTTTTTTAATGACCCTTTTTTCCTTTTCTTTCATTTTTCAGTCCAGCTAGTTAAGAGCTTTTTTTGTTGCTTTCGTAAACAGAAGAAGCTCAATTTCTTTTTGTTTGTTAACTCTTGCCTCGTTATTCATATGATTTTAATTAATGTCAGTCCACTAAACATCAAAAAAGGCAATAAAATTGAGAAAAATAATTAAATTATTATGTAATTTTTTTGCGATGGACATGATTAGTAAAACAATGACTGCGTCCTTGACGCTTTTATTGATGACGTATCATACCAATTCAATGACGACATCAGAAAGTGTATTTTATTACCGAATTATATATACACTTTGAGTAATTGTAGAATTTTCAATGTTCTGTAGCAATAAAAATCTAAATTTCCATTGCGTTTTGATTTTTCACTAATAATTCTTATAACATGAGGGCAGATGATATTACCATTTAAATATAAATGGCAGTTGACGTTGTGGAGTTCTGTCGCCATTTTTTATATTAAAAAAAATAAAATAAAATAATGAAGGCGTTGATAATGATGGTTTTCAATTTTGTAGTTTAATGACAGCTTGAGAGGAAGGTTTTACTCGTGCCTTGAGTCGAAGAAGGTAGGAAGACAGTTATAAATGGCTATGCGGGAATTTAGTACTTAGCCAGATGCTTCGGGGTCCATTTGGTTTAGGAGGGAGAAATAGTTGATCAGGAAATGGTCTCCTAAAGGAAGCAGAGGAACAAATGTTGAAGTGTGCTCTTTCGAGATGAAAAGTCCCTGTCTGCTGTTGGAATTGTCCCGGGATAGAGAGAAAAATATTATCTCTCGTGTCGGCTAGTCTTACTTTGCTGCCAGCCAGCATGGTTAGTGTTGCCTTTTATGGTGCCCGGGGAGGTGTGCCCGGAGAGAATTGCATCGGTCATTCTCATTGGATGAAATGTATAATTTAAAAACTCCAGTGGCAAAAACAATTCCGGCACTAAATAATGGTTTGAAATTCTTTCTGCTACACTCTTATAATTTTATCTATTAAATGATGGGACAAATCGTAATTTGATAATATTTTTCTTTTGATAAGCTAAAATGAGTTATATTAATATTTATAGAAAACAAGAGTTTTAGTACCCACGAACAAAACATATTCACTGAAGACAGTTATTTAAAAGTCATTTGACAAACTCTATCTTTGCTCACTTTACACTTAGCTATGACCAGGTTCAGCTCTCTATGTATTAGGCGTTATTTATTTATTTATTTTTTGCTAACTTATAGCGAGACAACTGTGGTAAACTAGCATTTCGTTTGAATTAGCCTTGTGCATATTTTTACTTAGCCCAACAAAAAAGAGAAAAAGTGGAGTCTTCTAAATTTCATGGCGCTATAAAGTATCATGTTTTTTGTTTTTTTTTTCAGTAGTCTGGAGTTTGTTGACTAATTTTGGTTAACTAGTAGCAATATTACTTGCCACCTCCACTGTATTAGTACGTGATACAAGGTCTGTTTAAAGTGGGGCGTCTTTCGGGTGTGAGGCAAAAATTCTTCATTTCTATGGGTATTTCCCTTCAAGGGCGCTCCAGGCGCAGGGCAATCAACCATACTCGGTCCCTGTCAATTTTAAGCAAGAGGACAAGTGTTGCTTGGGGAGAAGCCTTCCTGACAATGAGCAGAGTAAATTTTTATGTCTCCCGACACTAGATAAGATGTCGACGATATTTTGTTAAGAGTACAATACAAGTCTGATGTGTGTTTCTATTATCTTCCCTTTGTTAACCATTTTCTATCCCATAAGTCCTTAATAAAGTTTTCTCCTCCCTACGTAACATACGTGTGTTGTTTTGCCTCTCTCCAAGTTTGTTGATTCTTAATCCTTTTCCACAGTGGAATGTCAACTTTAACAGGTTATTGGCCCTAAAAGGATAATGGAAGTCGCTGTAATAGACGCCAGTTTGACGAAGCTGAAGAAAGATCTGAAATTTGGGAAACTAAGTTCTTGGGTCATCTATAGTCACTCGGTCGAAAAACCAAGACATTTCGACCCCTTTTCTATCCACCTAACTCACAGCAACAAGGAGTTGACATTCTCAGATTTCACACCCGAACTATACCGTTTCAAGGAAACGTTAAAACACAGAGACCACTCTAGTAGTGATGACGTCATTCCAACCAGAGAACCACTATTTGGAGCTAGCTGATTGGACAAAAAACAGCGGTGTTGCGTTAATAAGAGGAGACACCGAAGTGTGCCAACTAGACGTGGATGGAAAATAAGCACTACTCATCCCCTTCTACTCGCAGAACATATTTTCTACATCTACAAATGGAGCAAAAGTTATTTTTTAAGAAAATAAAAACTCGAACATAAAAACGGCACAAAATTTAAAATGCACGTCAACAAAAGACTAGTACTTAATGACCCCGGGGGACCATAAGAATACTGAAGACAGTTACCAATGATGCTACGATATCCACACGCGGCATAAAATACTGGGTTATTGTAACTACGACGACATCGTCAAATTATCCGACTTAGTTGATGGAATGAAAATCAAGGGAAGAGGTACTTGCAACAGAAATTACGAAATCTGCACCAAAAGGAAAATTCTCCTAAAGTAGAAATAGGCAACCTGACACGCAGGCCACATCCATATTGCAGTTAATCCACGCAGTACTAGCCGGAGAACCAGCAGACATGAACGAAAACAGATACGCTGTTTTATTTACCGATGATTTATTTCACCGGCGCTGTGTTTGTATATTTCACCAACAATAAAAGTGACGCTGCGTTTGCCACTGAAGAATTTATCACAGATTCTTTTCTTTACGGCAAAATAAAAATACTGAGATCGGACAATGGCTTAGAGTTCAAGTCAAACGATTTTTAATTGTTACTCCGCAGAAATAACATAAATCAGGAGACCTCAGCACCCTACTCGCCCTATCAGAATGGAACAGCCGAAAGAAATTGGCGAACAGTATTCGAAATGGTGAGGTGCATGTTCGTAGAAAGCAGTCAACCGAAAACTCTGTGGGCCTATGCTGTTATGGCGTTTGCAGTAGTTCGAAACAGATGCTTTAACAACCGCTTGAAGCAGACCCCCGACTATCCACTAACAAAGAGGAAACCCGACCCTTTCAAAAATGAATATTTTCGGTTTGGCGTGTTATGCTTTCAACCATACGAAAAAGAAATTAGACCCAAGATGCAAAAAAAAGGAATATTTGTCGGATATGACTGAAGCAGCCCAGTTTATCTAGTCTACTATTCCGAAAATAGAAAAGTCCTCAAACACAGTCAGGTTAAATTCATCAACATCATCGCCGAGCAGCAAACCCAAACCTACCAACCAAATGATTACGACGATGATCTTCCCCTAAGAGATTTGACGAAAAATCCCAAATCGGAAGAACCTTCTAACAAGCAATCTAGCGTCGAAAACAAACTAATATCGAGGAGGATAGCCATTCTCAAAGATATCCAAAACGGAAACAGAATATCCCTCGCTACTTGGGTGACTGTAACAAAAGCCAAAGATGAAAACGACCTGGCACTAATCAATATCGATTACTGCTTCAAAGCCACGAACCTATAGTGTTGGTTGGTTGGTTGTTTGGGTTTTATGGCATATCAACCCTTGTAGGTCATTTAACGCCAAATTCTGTCTATATATACATTTATATTCAAACAAAGATTTCAAAACGAATACTTAGGTGGGTAAAATTTTCTATTAGCAGCATTTCATTTGTTTGCACGAGATTAACCAGTTTTAAGTTGTCATATTTTTTTGTGCAACTCTGTCTCTCTCTCAAGAAGGACAGTATGTCATCTATTTTGACGTTCTCAAACAGATCAGTTAAGCTATTTACTTTGAAAAATCGCTTTCTGATAACAGCGAAAGTTCTACATTCTATATAAATGTGTTTAACCGTGCAAGTTGTCTGGCAGGTCAAACACTGTGGTTGTGGTTCCTGTTTCAAAATGAAAGAGTGAGTAAGCCTTGTATGACCAATTCGCAATCGGGATATAACAACTTGTTCTCTTCTTGATTTTCTCGATGCTAGTCTCCACTCTCCCAAGGTGGGCTGAATTTGAAAGAGTTTATTGTGCATGTTATCGTTCCATCGTTGTTGCCATTTTGTGTGAAGGAATTTATTAATTGTTGGTTTCAGGTCAGTAAATTGGATCCTGGATTTATCGGGTGTCAGATCTAAGGCCGATTTGGCTATCGAGTCTGCTCTTCCATTCTCTCTCACTCCAATGTGGCTTGGGATCCAGCATATAATTATTTCTTTTCTAAATCTACACAACAGTTCAATGATAAGAGGGTTCTGAATTTTTTTATTTCTTAATGATAGCGAGACAGAGAGTGAGTCTGAAAATTCTATAAATTTCTTATGCTTACTCTTCGAGATGATGTTGAGAGCTAGGTCTATTGTACGGGCTTCTGCTGTGAAGATAGAGCTTTCCCTTGGAAGAGCTTTCTTAAGAACTGTTTTGTTCAAAACAGCCGCGCACGCTGCCCTACCATTGTCCTTGGAGCCATCCGTAAAGAGGTGGTCGGGTGGTGTTGGAGAATATTGTGAAATTTCTCTTGATAAGTGCTGGGGTGGGTTTTAGTTTTGGAATGTTCATTCAGTTCAAGAATCCCTTTGGGAGTTTTAATGATCCTGGGTGGTGTTTGTAGAAAAGTGCATTCATGTATATTATTTAGTGGTATTTTTGACTCTTGTAGGATGGCCAGTTTTTCACGTCTTAGTGTAAGAGGTGGTTCATTTGCTTCTGTGTATAGACTTTCAATATGAGAAGTGCTATATGTTCCAAGGGCTAGTCTAAATCCTTGGTGGTGTATAGTGTTTAGTTCTTTCAAGAATGTCTTTCTGGCTGCCCCATATATAAAGCTATAGGGAAGCCACGAACTACCCAAAGACACACCACTGGATTGAAGCAATACAGGAGGAAATGGACTCCTTAAAAGAAAACAACGTTCTCAGATTGATGACCCTACTTGAATGCAAAAATGCGATGAGTGGTAGATGGATAAAAAAAATTAAAGAATACTCGGAGGGATCCCCAAAATACAAAGCAAAATTTGTCGCAAGGGGATGAAGAGACTTAAATTATACGGAGACTTTCTCTCTAACAGCAGACATCACAACCAGATACATACAAATACAAATGGCTGCTCAGTATGATCTCGTACTACAAATGGATGTTAAAACAGCATATCTTCAGGGCCTATCGATTACGAAATCTGCATAGAATGACCAGTCATTTGAAGTAAAGTGGAATACAGATAAGAAACCAGTCTGTATATTAAATAAATCCCTTTACGACCCGAAAAACTCAGACAGAAACTGGAATAACACTTACACAATTGCCTCACCAGAATCGACTTCGTAAAAAATCAAGTTGACCACTGTGTCAACCCTCAACACAACAAGAAGAAAATAATCATTATCATCTCATGGGTCGATGATTTAATTCATGCAAATGACAACATGGATTCACTAAAAACATCAAACGGATGGTAACATCAGAGTTCAATATGAAGAACTTAGGAAAACTCCGTTATTTTTTAGGCATAGATTTTAACATAACTTGGATGAGCCAAGAAAAACACGTGACAAAGATACTGAAAAGATTTGTCATGTCAGACTACAAATTGAGAACGACGCCAAGCAAATAAAAATTGTATTTTATGAAAAGTAACACTGATAGACTGTCCGACCCTAGAAAATACCGTGGAGTCATCGGTAGCTTAAGTTACTTGATGACCTGGACTAGGCCGAATCTAAGTTATATTTCGGTAAACTATAGCAATACTTACTTGAACCACATGAACACCACTGGGTAACGGCCAAACTAACGGCCAACTGACAGGGTACGACGGAATTCCAAGTGTATTATAGGAAAAGGGACGACGGACTCAGGTTAATTGCGTACACTATTACCGATTGTGGACCAGATCAAAGTGACAGACGCAGTACGTTCGGCTTTTATTTTATTCTAACCGAGGATGGTCCACCAATTTCCTAGAAATAAATCAAAGAAGCGACACACGGTCTCATAATCCACATATGAGGCTGAGTACTTGCCTCTGGCAAAGGTCACATTGGAAGTTCTATACCACATTCATCTGTTAAACCCTTTACAAGAATAAAAGTTGGTAAGTAAAATTGGTGACCTTAGTCGAGGGTTACCCGAAGGTTCCTTTTTCAATAGATACTCACCGAGGAGTAGGGGACGGCGTAACTCTATTCCATGGATTGCTCCACTTGATCCTTACCTGATAATGCTGAGTGTTAAGCAAGGTGGCATTAAGTACCATTTTTTAAGTTTTTGGTATGATTCGATCTGGTCCGGGAGACCATTGATAAACACTCTACTCATTAGGATAATGGTGCGCCTTCCTTTACACCTCGGTGTGGTAGCTATTGAAAAGGGAGCCTTCACGTCATCCCCGACTAAAGTCGCCAACTTTACTTACTCTATAAGAATACACCCCTGTAAAAATATTCAGGAGCAACCTGGGTGCAATCGCACTTTTCAGGGACCCTGTACACCGTCAAAGGTATAAACATATAGACATAAAATACCACTTTATCAGGGACGCCCTGCACAATGGCAGTATAAACATTATTTCCTGTCCTACAGCCGATATGCTCACAATGAGAAAACTATCAACTCGAGCAAAATAAGAAAAATTCAGAGGACTTTTATTTAAACTTTTACTAAGCCTACTCATATAAGTCTCATATATATATATATATATATATATATATGAATAGACAAAATAATGATATGAGAGCATGTGGGAGTGTTAATAGAGTATTATACAAGTCCGATAATTCCTACTATTATCTGCCCTTTGTTAGCCTCTTTCTATCTCGTAAACCCTTAATAAAGTTTTCTCCTTTCTACGTGTGTTGTTTTTTCTTCTGTCCAAGTTTGCAATTTCTAATAATGTTAACTTTAACATATTTAACTAACATCTACAGTGATGAAATGTGATCCGAATTCGGTTTAATGTGGAGTGCTCCAGAAAAAGAAAACCTCACGAAGTGCTAGACAAAAATGCTTTTGTTGAGTCTGCATTCCCTAACAAGGGCGCCTCAGACGCTGATCAATCAACCCACTCCTTTAGACGAGGGCAGCAGATGCTGCCTGGAGTACCCTGAATCTGAACCGAGTAAATTTTTTGTACTTCCAGAACCACAGTTGGTAGTCGACCGGTGAAGTCGGCTGAATGCCTTGTATTTATATGCCATGACTAGATTGGTGTTTATAAGAATTCAAAATTTGATTTAGGACATTTTAAATCCTGGTTGGTGATTGGTAAGTAAATAAGAAATCGAAGCAAATAGTTTGTTTACTCGATAAAAAAACAAACAATTAGAGCTGAATTTCTTTGTATCGTTTAAAATCTTTCCTGGCACGACTAACAAATCCAGAAAATTTGATAGAAATTGGGTCAGAAATGGTAGAGCCTTAGAGGTACGGACGGATGAACACTTGGTGAATTATAAGATGCTGTTCTGCATTTGGAATGGAAATATTTATGCAATAATTCGCCTCACCAATTTAGTCATCGATAATTACCGAGTCACTCATATAATTTCAATACAGCTTTTCTTTTTTCTCTAATTTTGATAAAATCGTAATATTGATTTTATATTTCCTTGTTAGCTTCTTCGTGATTTGTACTACGTGAAATATATCACATTTCTTTGGCATTACTCGTGTATGTAAAGCGATTAATGATTTATCTATTATAAAACATTTCTTTTTAATCAAATAATACTTTTCTTACTTATTCGGATTATCTTCTCGTGAATAAATTTTTTGTCAAAGAGCGTTTGAACATAAGAAATGTCTTCCATGAGGGATATGGAACATTGATTGCCAATAATTTATAAACATAAATAATTCATGCCGCACAATTTATCTCCAGTAATCTATCTCCAAACCTGTTTAACAATTGCGATAACAGCTGCAAATAAATTGTAAAAAAGTATTTACTAATCATAAAATTCCTATATTACAATGAACTAAATTTCATTTCTCTTGTTGCCATGGAAACGCTAGTGTAGTGTTTTGGCAAATACATAATAGCAGCAGCAGCCGCCAAGAGATATAAAAGACAATTACTCTCCTTGTTTATCAATGAATTCTGTTAAATGACTAGTAGGTGGCGTTGTCAAATCTATATCTAAGAAGGACAAGTGAAAGTCCTTGCTTACTTGCAAGCAATGCATTGAAACCATCCTGAATCTAGTCCCACGAGATAGGAACTTTTCGTCTTTAAACAAACCTCGTGTGGCATTAAAATAAATTAACAGTCGCCCACACAAATTAAGAATCACAAGAATTTACAAGCGAGTTCTCTACCAAAGCTGGCAACCTTTACGAAATACTTCGTGAGCAAAATTTTTTTGTATGTACATGTATTGAACTATTCACGTTTCTGCAAGGCAAATTCTGCAAGTTAATACCAGCGTCCTTAGATATGACTCTTACCTCATTCATGCCTTGGCGATTGTCTCCCTTATCTGCCAAAGAGTTTTGCTACTAAGCGGTATACGGCAGAAAAGATCATTACTTTCCTAGTCTACTAAATAGTTCTGCTAATAGCAACTTTGTGGTGGGGTCAAACTTGCATATAAATGCAAGGCATGAAAATCCAAGGCCTCTTCGACTTCGAAGGTAAATTGGTATGCACGTGTGTGCCTCTTTCCACCAAAGACATAGGCTTTTAGATCCAAATGAACCTCGAGACGCAATAAACACAACAGCATAGAACAATACATTTCTTAAATATGTAAGTCTTCACTCACTATTTCATACAGGGTTTTTTGACGCCAACAACCCATAGTCGTATAACACAAAATGTTTGAACAAAACATTCAAACGTGTAAATCTTCACAAAAATTTCTTATTCTCTTATATAACTCCACCTACAACACATATGTCTCTAACTGCCGTTCCTATTCTCATACTAAAAGAAAAATTTGTGAAAGTATAATAAATGGAATTTTCTCTTAGTATAACTTTTAAAAGAAACCATCTCCCATGCATTTCGAAACGAGAATGTTCTTTCTTAACAACGACAAGAAAGGATTTTCATTAATCTTTCTTAGTTAACAGGTTTTAAAAAGAACTTTCAAAGATGCACAAAATATTCATTTTTATCAAATAAGTATTCATTTTTGAGGTTTGATATGAATGTTTTGTTCATTACTTTGTGATGAATTGTTTTTTTTACGATACTAATATCGACTGGAACAATTGATAACATTTACAAAGACTTGTTAAAATTGGAACTGTTGCAAGTATATTCTTCTTCTTCTTCTTCTTCTTCTTCTTCTTCTTCTTCTTCTTCTTCTTCTTCTTCTTCATTGTCTCCGAAGACTCGTTTTTAACCCAATTTTTCTTTCACGTAGTTCGGTCCGGTCTCTTACTGGTGTTGTATGCGCCTGTAATACTTTCTCACTCAACAATCGTATCTTGTGTCGTCGCCAAAAACAAGTCAGTCTGACCGTCACAAAAGAAGAAATAAAAAAACGACTGCCTCCCTTCTTTCTTCCACGCTTATATGCACTTTTTGCTCATAATAAAAATTTTGCATATACCCTTCGGTTTCAAGGGATTTTTTGTCACCGGTATCTGTACTTTTCTTTTTTATGTTTACAGAATGAGGATGCACGTGTATTGAGGAGTTCTTTAATTCTGTTGTCGATGTGTCTGATTGGACTTCCTGTATAAAGATTATGGCATTTTAAGCAAATTAAATGACAAATAGTGTAAGTTTTTGGCATATATTTGTATCTCTTCTTGGGCAGTTGGCTACAGTGCATGTTGTGACAGTATCACGATTAGCATAGCAAAAAGTGAATGAAGCGAGTGGAAGGGAAAGCACGTCAAGAGCAAAACTAAAAGCTTTCAGCCCAGACGAAAGATTATGGAAATTGAAAGAACATTTCAAGAATCTACTTGGAAACACCAAACTCACGGATAGCCTATCAAAAACATAATTAATCGTCAACTAGACATCAAAATAGGATAGTTTACACAGTTTACATAGTACAAAAAAATAATTAAAAAAAACAAAGGCAGAAAGGCTCAAAGCCTCGACGAGATATCTTCTAAAGTATGAAGAACAAAGATATTTAATGCCATACTTCGATTTTTCAACGCAGTCTATAAACAAAGCACAAAAGAAAAATGGATAAAAGACTTCATTCTTCCTTTCCTTAAGAAAGTTGTCCTCAGAATCATTAAGAACTACAGAAGTATAACTGTTATAGCAACAATGTTTTAAAATGATCTTCTGCTTCTCAACTGTATGAAACCTGGAATCAAGAAAATTCAGAGGAAAAAACCAAAATGGTTTTTCGGAGAAATCGATCCACAACTTCACAAATTCTGACAATCTGTAGCAGAAGGAATTTTCGTATTTTTGTTTGACGCATAATTTAATTCGACGCATAATTTCACCCAATCAGGATGACTTATCCTATTCAGTCCGAATCACCTTTCTGGATAGCACTAATTGGGAAAAGCCGTCAAACACTCTGGGGCAGAACAACTTCGTCCTGTGCAGACGTCTCACTGGCTGCTCTTCAATAGCAGCAGCAGCAGCATCATGGACACAATGAGGGAAGGTATCTAATTTATGGATCCTTTGCGTCTATTTCTCTTAGACTAAGGGATCCCAGTTGAATATGAATTAGATAAATTCAATACGCCACTTACAGGAACAACTTTATTTCACCCCCAAAATTGGCTATGTCGACTGCGATGTCTAATTCCGCCCCGGCACCTAGCGACTACTTCACCTCTGGGCAACATTTTCTGGAGATATTCACGCTTCTCCCCGAAACAACCAGAAACACAAACTAACGGTGACTTCAATGTTTATTTCCTCAAACAGCAAACATGACTTTCACTACATACGGCGAACATACCTCCCTCGCACGTCCAACGACACGCGCTGTTTTCTCCACTCTCTCATAACTCCATTTCGTCTCTTTACTTCTTTCCTTTCCCACGAGGCTTGCAGCTCAAACGCAAACTCTATATTCCATGCTGCCAAAAAAAAAACTATCATGAAAACATTTCGACTTCGTACTTCTCTCTCCTCTTCCTTTATTTCTCACAGCCTAGCGAGGAAACACGTAACTAAAACCCTCGCTAATAATAGCAACATTCAAATCTCGCTAAAAATCCACTAAATCATAAGATGATTACGTGAAAAGAAAACAAACTTTGAGGTCACAACTATGTGTTAAATTCTCCAAAGCAACACATTCTATACAGAGAGAGAAGATAGAGGAAATACTACTTGCATATGACTTAAAAAAAAAAAGCAAACTCTTACGGCCATCGTGATCCTTTACAAAATCATGAAAATAAAGACGTTCTTTTATGGTCTCCTACACATAGATGTGATCGTGTTGGCCGATCTGCAAAGATTGATATACATCATATCTGTATGGACACTGTATCCAGTCAAAAGGATTTGCCAGGAGCGATGGACGATAACCATGAGAGGGAGAGAGAGAAGGGTCCTGCTATTAATATGAGTTGATATTGATGATTTTATCGTTAGCATTTAAAAGTTATCTCTTTGAGAAATTATAATGACCAGAGCGATTCGAGAATATCTCAAAGTTATAAATTGGAACGAAAATTGTTTATTCTCTAATTTAGAGTATTTAACACGATTGCTCTGACAAATATCCTGCTACAATGGAATTTTTTGCTTCGTTGCAAAAATATTATTATCATAATATAAATGACAGTCTTTTTAGTTTTCCAACTATTCATTAAAAGATAAAATATTCATATGTAACATTACAAAACCTAATTACCTGCCATTGAGTCAGATATAATTTATGCACATGTCAAAGAGTAAAACATGTCAACTGGCCAGTTGGTGCCAGTTTCTTGAAACGACTTTATGTCTATTCTATATCTTCTTTTTTTCACGTCTTTCATGGTCGAAACAACATTACAGACGCAATGTACTGTCAAGCTAAACACCTCATTTTTACTTCTCTTTTTCATATCTTTCAATACTTTACTTCTATTTCTTTCTATTTCTTTTAATATCTATCTGGTCACTGGATGAGTAAACTTCAAGTGTATGTATGTATGAATGTATGTATGTCAAGTGTTTTCTTTTAAATGTTACATACTAGTCCTTGTTTTAATTCACTGATGTATACAATTATTACAATAAGTAGAATAATACTTATACATTTATTTTGAACAGTCATTCCAGTTCATGTTTTAGTGGCATCTTAATATAATTTATAGTGACTTACCTCCATGTACATTTTCTGATACATGCAACCACATGATGAAGTTGGGATGCATTTTCCGCCCATACGAACAAATCCATGTTGACATACACAAGCTTCATGATAAGTATTACATATCGGCTCTCGATTTAGACACGATGGCTCACAGGTTAGAGCTTTAGCCTGGTACTCTTCATTTGCAGAACATTTAATCACTGAAAAAAAAAGATGACTTTTTCAAGTAAATTTCATCTTTCATACTGGGTCATTGGCATAATGGTTAGAGTGTTCGCCAATGGTTCGCGAGATCTGGGTTCAATTCCAGGTCGAACCATACCAAAGACTCAAAAAATGGTACTTGATGCCGCCTTGTTTAGCACTCAGCACTATAAGGTAAGGATAAAGGGTAAAGTGGAGCAATCCAGGGAATGGAGGAGCGCCCTCCCCTACACCTCGGTGTAGTAACTATTGAAAGGGGAGCCTTCGGGTCGCCCTCGACTACGGTCGCCAACTTTACTTTATATAGCTTAAATCTATGCAAGGCTCAAAGAACAATAAATATTCCATTACTTGATAGTTATTCGATAGTGATCTACTTTATTATTTTACTTGTTTTTCACCCATAATTCTTTTTTAAACTTCTGTATTAGTAGGAGTTGGTGAGTAAAGAAATTGTACTTTGCGAAGTGTCACAAAGTGAAGTGTCACTTTTTCAAGAGCATTAATGCTCAATAAACCCGAACAATTTTGGATAGAATTTGAATTCGCTTCGTTGTCATTCAGATTCGGGGATGCGTTTAGCGTAACAGATAGGAAAATAGGAATCGGCGACTGGCGTTCAAATCCTGGACCAGGCTGTTTGCGTTTTACTTTGCGCTGAATGCTCATGGAAAAGGCATGAATTGTCTATTTTTTCTTCAGCTAAATAATTGGGCAGATTGGGTTCTTTAGCTTTAGTTAGGCAACAAATCTAGGAGAAGGAAACCGGATTCAAACCAGCTTTTCTCCGTTTAAAATTTGAGCTTGTGGCAGAGGTAAATGTATACCCGCACATGTACATGTATTAATTATGATCATACGCAGAATGTTTTTAACTCACCGCATCCAGATATCTTTCGCCAATCAGTTTTAACTCCTGCTTTTTCACATATCTTCGCGAAATGTTGGAAAGATTCACACATGGTTATAGCGTACATCTTTGGTGTTGTGTAATAGCTGCATGTGTTCACCTTACAAATTGATTCTTGACGTCTCGCCATTGCAGTTCCGATCTTTTTAATACAGGTGCCAAAAACTTCCTCGTTCAACAGATTGTTGCAATTCTGTGTTTCATCAAGAAGACACTTATCTTGAAGCTGAATCTTTTCGCAACTGAAAAACACAAAAAGAATTTATTATCAAAATTCGACACTTCATTATCTCATTGCAACTTTTCATGTGTATTTTCAACTTTGGTGGTGGGGGGAATAACAATAAAAGTAAACAACGATATATTCCATGACTTATGCCGAGTACTTCCCTTTAGCGGCATCCAAGGGAGCAAAAGGTTATTACTTAATAGTACATACATAATATGTTTTAGGTTTCATGGTTCCAGCAGCAAAGAGAATGGTTCCTGACTTAGCGTAACGGTTATTGAAACTGGAAATGGAATTGGTGACACGAGTTAAAAATCCTGGACGGGGTTGTTTGTGTTTCATTTCGTACTAATGCCCTTACGAAAGACATGAATCGATCTTTTCTTTCTCTCAATTATGGTTAAATAGGAGGGCAGATTGGGTTTTTGAACTTTTGTAAGGCAAACAATCTAGGAGAATGACAATTTTAGATTCAACTCAGCTTGAAAATTGACCTAGATGTCACATTCTGCCCATGGTGGAGAGGTTGGATAAATATATTTATAACTTTGCCGATCAGTAAATGCCCAAGATGGTTCGCCTTTACAAAGGTTTTATAAAAACTCTATGACCCAGTCGATTGGAAACTGTAGAATACACCAACTGCATCTCTGCAGAGGGGTAAGACTCCTTCAACGAGTGTTCTGGATATGACTAAACAATCTGATGGTGAGGCTCCAGCAATGCTGGAACTTTGGGAAATGCGGAGTACCCCTTTATTGTCATCCCTTCCAGGTCCACTCTGGCACGGAGTATTTGCACCTGATAGAGTTCTCTTTATGGGTAAAAAAGAACTAAACTGTGTGCTTATGCAAAACTGAATTGTTTGAAATAGAACTGTTTTACATTTAACTGCGTGCAAACAAAAACTGTACTTATGCTAAACAGAATTGTTTGAAATAGAACTGTTTTTGACATTTGAACTGCGTACTTATGCTAAACTGAATTGTTTGAAATAGAATTGTTTATATAAACAAATGGATTTGGCATTAAATAACTTACGATGGTTGATATGCCATAAAACCAAGCCAAAACAAAAGTTCTAACTACCCAGCTGTTTACACGGGGGATAAATAGGTTGATATTTTCCAATATGTATTAGTGAAATGATTATCGTCGAATGGATCTGATAAACTTCAATTTCAAATCTTACCGGAGGTTATTTGTATTTCATTTGGCGCTAGAACATTTGAGAAAAGCATGAATCTTTCTCCCTTCCCCACTTTAACTATAGGTAAATGTGTAGAACTGACTGGGCTCTTTAGTTTTTGTAAGGCAACCAGAGTAGGATTAGAAAAATTTGAAATCAAAACTTAAGGGGGTGCTGTTCAAGGAATCTGTGGCGCATTAATACACTATTCTTCTGTTACCCGCTCATCCAAAAATTAAGGCTTTTGTCCTACACAAATTGTTATCACTATAAACAAATTATCTGAGAATTTCATTTAAAAAGCTTTGGTTTAAACATTATTTGTTAGTATGAAGTGAACACAGACTTTCCTTGCTTGGGTTTGAACGCAATTCACAGAATCCATTCTCTGTGCCCATATCAGTTGGGTCACCACACTCCGTGCTGACATAAATATATACAGAAGAATTTCTCAAAGTTTTTACTTGAACACCTCTTGTAACCAGATTTAATTTCGATTCATCCCCAAATTAATTAATTAATCATTAGATTACAAAATATAACTAATTGACCATTATTAAATACAATTTATCCGAGAAAAGAATCAGTAAACTATAAATCCAAATGCACATTTGATTTTTAACAAATCTATTACAATGGATAAGAATTAAAATTTCCAGCATTGCATTTTAATTTTTCTTTTTCATTATTTTTCTTTCATCTTAAATCTATATTTTTATTTTTCCTATTATATAATCTTTTTTCTTAAGAAATATTATAAACTATAATAACTATTTTAGAATTCAGTATTTTAATTTAATAATTCGGTTAAAATTGAAAAGTTTTTTAATATTTCCTTTCGTGAAAATATGATTATATACATCGTTAACGATGCTGTAAAAATCTGAATCTTTTCGGTCAGAGTGAGATTATTCTTTCATTTAAATGACCCAGATATTTTCAATGGGTCATATGTGAACGAAACATCACTAGTGACCATCATACCCAATGAGACATTTTGCAAGAGTACGATATCTGGCAACTAGTCCACATGATCCAACAATTTTATCTCTTCTCACAAAGAGATTTATAAATACAAATAAGTAAATTCAACCCTGTGGACACCAAAAAATTATTCACTTCCCAGGGTCTACATAGACCACTTTAGGAAGCCCTGATGTAGACAAAACGTATTTCTTCAGTAAATTTATTTAAGTTCTTGATTCAAGAAAATAGCACATACTTGTTTAATGTAGATGGTTGGATTTTCAGGAAAGGTTGATTTATAACCCCGAAAGATGGATGGTTAAAATTGACATAGTTAAGCCCGTTGAATAAAATCGAAAGCCCCGTTGGAGTTTGGATTTTTAACCATCCATTGTGGTGATAGGCAGAAAATCCCATGTTGTCGTCGAATGGAACTCTCATTTCTTCTCCATTCGCCTGTGATGAAATAATAATAATGATTATTATTAATCAAGTAAAATGTTGGTGATCAATTATTAGATCTCTGCATCTATTTATAAAAGAATTATGATTGGGGAAATCGGGACATTTTAACATTAACTTTTCTTTGAAAAGGTACACGTAGATTTACGCGACGATAAAAGTGAAATTAGTTTATTGTCAATTTGGTAATCGATAGCTGATTCATGGGTAATTTTTGGGTATCCAAAATATAATATATCATTATTGTGCTAGTTATATATGTGTATTAAATGTTCTACACATATGTTCATATAAGGTCATCTAATCTTTATTTTTCATTTATTCAGTGTTCGTTTATCAATGGATACGCTAATGCAGATATTGGAGCCTGGTTAGAAGGGACACGACTCGATCCTTCCTTGCACTAAATAACTAGTATCATTCCGATACTGATAAAGTATACCAATAATAGTCAACAAATAATTCCAATAACAGAAACAACTAATATACTAATTTGCCATTGATAAAAAAAAAAAACAGACGAAAGAGAACAGAAATTATTAAATAATGTAATTTTTTTTCAATAAATAAATATTAATTTTCAAAAAGAAATGGTGCTAAAAACAAAAAAGGTACAAAAATTAAAAATATTCATGACGATTTTGTTCACTTTTTGTTTTTTGAAAACTGTTAAGAGTTAAAAAAAAATGGTTTGTATTTGATTTTTTAAATTTATTTTTCCTTAATAATTTTCTTCATTATAACACTGTTTCTAAATGATAATAGTTTGTATATTCTTAATAATCACATTATTTTCTTTATAATCACATAAGTGTTTCTTGATAATAATTGTTAATAATTGTACCAATTATTAATTAATTTCGTTTTTGGAATTTATTCAGGGTTGAATTATTCTTTAAACTAGAAAAAAAAAAAAAAAAAGAAAAAAAAAAGACGAAAATTAATAAGTAAATAAAACATTTACAGAAATATATATTTTTTTATAAGTCTATTTCTAACTTCATTTAACTTTTTGAAATTTTTAAGAAAAAAACTTCTGCTTGGAAAATAAATTTATATTTCTTATAAAGATAAGTTCTCTGGGAATTTAAATCGTTCAATAGATTAAAAAAAACAATGCATTTTCATACAAAAAATCTGACCTGAACTGAAATGAAAACTGCATTGGCTTAAACTTTTTTCAATTTAGAAAGGTTTACGTTTTGGTTTTAGCAAAACTTTGTAAGAATATATATTTAAAAAGAGTCTGTTCCCTCACTTCATTTGATTTTTTATATAGTATTTTTTTTTAATATGAATATATACGAAGATCTACTTCTAAGTAAAAACAAGCAAATAAAATTAATAAATGAATTAATTAATTTTGAAGAAATATATATTAGAACACGTTTCTTACTATGTGTGACGTCATTCGTTCCCCCTGAGGAACGCCGGGTAGCCCTTCTTATAATGATTAAATATAATAAAAAGTGCGAAATTATGAATTAATATTTGATTCACCGACGAATATAACGCAACATTAAAGCGTTTAGGAATAGGAAAGGGAGTAATGGATATTTGACGCGGGAAAATTTGGCCCTGTCTGTTTTGTGTTAATCATTTTCGAGCCTTTGTCTATGCTGAACATTTCACACTCACTGTTTTGAGTGGGGCATTTTGTCGCACATTGCTTGATGCGACCACTTTCTAGCGTCCACCGTTTAGCACATTTGTTATCATTAATTTCATTCTTATTATATTTTTCCTGAGAATTTTGTCTTCAAAATCTGACCTATAAATAAGTATGTATATATGTATATATGTATGATGTTTGCTTCACTTTGAAAAGCCCTGATTTTTATATTACTAAAATTCAGATTATATTCATCTGTAAGTAAAGTAAAGTTAGCGACCATAGTCGAGGGTGACCCGAAGGCTCCCTTTTCGATAGCTACTACACCAAGGTGTAGGGGAGGGCGCTACTCCATTCCCAGGATTGCTCCACTTTACCCTTGAACCGTACCTTATAATGCTGAGTGTTAAGCAAGGTGGTATCAAGTTCCATTTTTTTAAAGTCTTTGGTATGACTCGACCTGGGATTGAACCCAGGTCTCCCGGGCCATTGGCGAACACTCTAACCGCTGGGCCAATGTCCCGGTTATAACGAAACCAAAGCGGTACATCATAGCGAGACTCCTATAAGAGGAAAAGATTTGAAATGTTCTAATTTAAAGAATAAAGCAATTTTCTGGCCAATTTGTAACTGAATAATAATTTTCGGGAGTCTATGTTAGAGTTGAACTATCAGATAGAATTTAGAATTCTTCCTTTCTTCCTAAAAAGAAGCACCATATACCGCAGTTACAAACGAGTATTCTATAGGTCGTCTCACCTTCGAGAGATGCATTGTATGACTTTACATTGCATGACTGTATATCATATGACTTTACATTGTATTACTTCACAAATACATATGAACTTGAATGAGATGACAGATTATTCCATGTACAATACATTTATCTTTTATTTTTTCTTTCTGATGTACAGGGTGTTTACAAAAATAGATTTATTCAAAAGTATATTTAACATTATATTTAAGCTATTGACACTCATGATATACAGTTTTATAGTGAATCATTTGAAGTTTATTACTCCAGTTTACAGTGATCGCTGAAAATTATACGCTTCATAAACCTATGGAGGTCTTATCTTCTACAGGTGATAAAGTCTACGTATTCTAACTTCCACCGATAAGGCGATCATTTTTGAAAAATTCAAGCACGCAAAATGTCTTCTCAACACTTATATTAATTGACTTCTTGATAATTAATGAAACACTTGATGCTGCCAATAGCCTTAATAATAAACATCAAAATTTTCTTGACAAAAGTGTTTCTCGTGAGTATCAGTATCAAAATTTTAAAATAAATATCTTAAATAATTTAATTTGTTAAAACCCTGAATACGAACCAGATGGGTGTTCAGTCTAAGGTATTGGGTTTACAGTGTATAGTAAAATAGCGCTTAGCTCAAGATTACGAGTTAAGGGTTAAACATGTGAATCTTTACATAACGTGTTTGATTGCTTGCTCAATTTTAAGGGTTTTTAAGCTTGTTTATTCCCACTCAAATATTATTAAATCCAAGTTGTCGGTGAGATCATACCACATACGTGTTTAGTATCAAACTACAAATGTTGACCTGGATTTTATTGCAAATGTACTAAATTCTCTTGAAAAAGAAAGATAAGATACTTACATGTATTCGATCTTTGGATGCCAAACGCATGGTATAATTTGGCGTCATAAGATCAACTGTTGGTTGATATTGTTGAACATTATCCAAAGTTTCACCATAGGGGTAATTTATTACCATATGTAAGGAAGGTTCTTTATGGGAAGATATAATATCTCTACAGACACCGTAGAATCTGTCCGGATGATCTTTTAAAAAGGGATGTTTTTTACCCCAGCCACCACAACAGATACACTTTGAATCTGCAAAGATAAATGTACTGTACCATAAAGAAATAGGACACATTTGCAGTTATCCTATTGAACTTTATTTTTATTATTTTTTAAATGAATGATACCCCGCTGAAGAAAGAGAGAAAAAGAGATTTAAATTTACAGAAGAAATAATGATAATAAAGTTTATTATGCGTTCATAAATTATCTTGGTACCAAAAGCAAAGCAGATCTACAAGAAAATGGTTGTGACACTAAAGAGTGATATACCTTCTTACAGTTAAAAAGTCGTTCGCTGAATGATGGGCAATATTGTCTATTATTTCAATTATTACTGAAATTCGAGTTTCAATTTTTTGGAATTGGAAAAAAATAAGAGTAATGAAATTCCGATTCTCTGTACCTGAATTTAGTCGCAACTGAGTAATTAATATCCTTGCATCTTACACCTTGAACTTTTCAATCATCCTTTGTATCAATAAAAATGAAGAATTTGCGTATCTTCTATAGACAACTAAAATTTGGATGCAGATCAACCAAATTTGTTACACATACTTATTGAACTCAAAAGAATGTTCTGATGCAAAAAATATTTCCCTTTGAGAGTGGAGAGTTCCAATCGAATGTTTTTAAACAACAATCAGCAGAAAACTATGTTGCTATAAGATTTAAAAGACCGAAAAGAATTTAATTTTGCGAACATTAAAAGAAAACTTACAGATTATCTTGCTTAAATAATTATTCTTATTTAATTAAACATTTCTAGTAAGGTTCATTGCACATTTACCAGATATTCACTTAACTTCTTTTTATTTAGCAGTAAATAAACTAATAACAGATAAAACGTAAAATATTTTTTAATAACCTGAAAATTCTGGCTTCGCAAAATATTCCTTAAACAAATAAGATTACATTATTTAAATTAAGGGTATAATTTTTTTCACACCATGTAGAAGAAAATATGGAATAACCCAATATTGAGAAAAAAATTAATTCTAGGTTGCTCCTCTCTAACAGACTTAATTCTTTCGGTCATGGATTTCACTATTACAAAGCAATAATATTCATCAAGGTGATTTCAACTTCCTCAAATGTCAATTAATTGACATTTGGTAAACAGAACCTTCTTACGAAGGGTATTCTTAAAATTTTCCACTATGAATTTTCAATAGGATTCAAATTCGGAATATTTGCTGAGCTTCTTCCTTCTTGTCTAGACTTCGCGAACGAAGATTTATGAAGGAGGCTGTCCACGTCGATTGCGGGCACGCTGATGGCCGACTAGGCCGATGCAGGACAGGTAAGTCCGGCCGCAGCGATTACAGTTAAAGGTTTGGTCTACTATGGCTGCTGCGACTCTCTGGATCTTCTCCCTGCTGTGTTTCTCCCTGAGTTTGACCTTGCGGGTGTCCTCAAAGGAGGAGACGACCTGGTGGACGGTACGGCACCAGACCTTACGGTCAGCAGCAAGTGTCGACCACAGGTGGTGGTCAATACGGCAAGTACTGAGGGTCTTCTAGGGGGAGTCTTTAAAATGTTTCTTTGGTGCCCCTCTGTCACGGTAGCCAGCGGAGCGTTTACCATACAGGTCTATCTTGTGCTGGCGATGGTCCCCCATTCTTGAGACATGTCCTGCCCAGCGTAGCCGTGACTTCAGCAACATGGCCTCTATGCTGGTAATTTCTGCCTGATCAAGGACTTCAGCGTTGGTGACGTAGTTACTCTAGTGAATGTTGAGGATGGTGCGGAGACAGCGTTGATGAAAGCACTCAAGGAGTCGTAGGTGATAGCGGTAGGTTACCCATGATTCAGAGTCATACGGCAGGGTGGTGAGTACGACTGCTCGATAGACGTTGATCTTAGTGCCCTTCTTCATACATGCTGTTCCATACTCTTTTGTAGAGTCTACCGAAATTGTTGTTTGCCTTGGCCAGTCTGTTTACTTCCCTGTCGATCTTGGCGTCTGATGTGATGGTACATCCCAGGTAAGTGAACTGGGGAACTGCTTTCAGCTCAGTCCCACCAATAGTGATGTGGGGAGAGCGGTACTCTTCTAGTGGTGCATGCTAGGGAAGGAACTCAGTCCTCTTCAAGTTGGCCTCGAGTCCGAAGCGCTGGGCAGCCTCTGCAAAGCAGGAAGTTAGGTGTTGCCGGACTCTTTCGGTGTAGGTGAAGAAGGCAGCGTTGTCAGCAAAGAGGGGGCCACGGAACAGCTGCTCAAGTGTTTTTGTGTGGGCAAGCAGTCTCCTGAGGTTAAACAGACTGCTGTCAAGACGGTAGCGGATGTATACAGTACCGACATCCTCAAGGTCTTCTATGAACTGTTTAAGCATCATGCTGAAAAAGATGCTGAACAGAGTCGGTGCCAGAACACAACTCTGTTTCACACCGTTGACGATAGGGAAGGATCCAGAGAGGTCGCTGTTCAACCTAATTTGGGCGCACTGGTCTTTATGTAGTAAGATAATCATGCTGACGAACTTTGGGAGGGGGGCAGCCAAGGCGTTCTAAGATCATCCACAGTCCCTCAGTGTGTCAAACTTTTTGGTCAGGTCCACAAACGCTATACACACTCCTTTTTTCTGCTCCAGGCATTTCTTTTGGAGCTGTTTGAGGACGAACACCATGTCTATGGTGCCCCTGTTGGCTCTGAACCCACATTGAGTTTTGGTAGATAGTCTTCAGCGATGGTGGGTAACAATATGTAAGAATTTTTCCTGCGACGGAGAGCAGAGTTATCTCTCGATAGTTAGAGCAATTTGACTTATTTCCCTTGTTTTTGTATAAGGTGACGATGACTGCATCGCAGAAATAAATTGGAAGTTTGCCTTGTTCCCAACAACAGACAAGGAATTCGTGGAGCTTACTGTGTAATGCTGGTCCTCCATCTTTCCAGAGATCTGGTGGAATCCCGTCGACTCCCGTTGCCCTACCACTCAACTGCCTTATGGCTTTGGTAATTTCTTTCATAGAGAGTAGTTCATCTAATTGTGCTTTGAATGGTTGATAGGGGGATGCGGGGAACTGCTGGTTCCTGGACGACACGGTCAGCGCTTAAGAGAGACCGGAAGTACTCAGACCAACAGCTAAGATTGGATGCCTTGTCCCGAAAAAAGCTCTTGTCCATCCGCACTGCACGAGGGACTTTGGGCCCGGTGAATCGGGCCATACACTGCTTTGAGAGCTTTGTAGAAGTGTCTGTAGTCACCTAGGTCTGCATATTAATGAGTTCTTTCAAAGTGGGCCAAGATGCAGATTGCTGAGTTCTCTCTGAGTGGGCCAAGATACAGATTCCTGGAAAGAAGTATTTAGGAGACAAGGCGTTGGTAATTGCAACGACAACGAGTGTTTGCTGCTGGAGCTCTACACTGAGCAGCACATTGTCATCATCAACACCATCTTCCAGTAAAAGGACAGACTTAAAACAACCTGGATGCATCCTTGGTCCAAATATTGGCACCTTATTGACTACATCCTTGTGCAAAAGCATGACATCAAGGACATCATACACACCAAAGGGATTCCCAGTGCTGAATGCCACACCGCCCATCGCCTAATGCGCTGCAAACATAGGCAGCACTTTAAATCCGAACAAAAAAAGGGAGGGTCTCCAAGAAAAAGTTCAATCAGAACAAACTTCAGTCAGCTGAAGTGAAAGCTGACTTTCAGGCAGGCCTACAGCCCAAGCTTGAAAACAGCGGCTGCCCAGAATACCCATCTACTGAAACACTTTGGGAGCAACTGAAGAATGCCATCCTGCAGACATCCGAAGAGGTTCCGGGGTTTACCACCAAGAACAAATAGTGATTCGACAAGAACAACCAAGAGATTCAGGAAATGCTGGCGAAAAGAGATCATCCCACCCAGCCTATCTGGCTTAGCCGTCATGTCCTGCGGCATCCTCCAGCGCAAGCTTTAAGATATCCAAAATGAGTGGTGAACAAGTCTCGCAGAGAGAACTCAACGTTTTCTGACAACGTCATTAATTTTCTACATCTTTTCTGAAGAAAAGCGTTACTTACCTTTTCTTTGTAACAAGATGTATTATTGTCCTGAAAGATGACTTCATCATCATCATCACCAAACGAATTTTCTATCGATGGAAAGAAAAAATTATCTAGGATTTCAATATACAATATGCAATGTGCATTCCTTCAGACAGTCATCGTTATGTGTTTCATTCTAACGGTATCAGACAAAAGTTCGAGTTTCATTGCCTTGGTCAACGTAGATTCTTGATAAATTATTGAATATCACCACCATCTAATTGTCCACACACAATGATTGTTTTTTTTTAACCCACTTTAATCTAATTTTCTTTTGTTTGTGTGTTAGTTCTGGTTTTTGTTTGTCTTTTCTGTTTGTAAATCCCATTTCATTTAGCCGATTTAATTTACAAATATTGACTCCTGTTTCGACTTATTCGTGATTCATTTGTATTGTTGTACATTTTCTGTTTACAAAGCATATTGCATTCATGTCTATCATTATGATTTCCTTTCCAACTACCCCATTTTTTAATATTTGCACTAAATACTAGACACAGCTGACAGGGAACAACCAACGTCTTTCGCCACACTCTATGGTTGATTGCTTTCTTTACGACCATTTCCATTGTTTCAATAGACATTTCTTTTATTGGAACCATGTTTCCTTTCAATCAAGTATATTTGTTGAGGCCTGCAAGAACTGTTTTTAAGTGTAAACTGATTTGCATATTTAGGATTTTACTGGTATTTGTTTTAGGGATGCAAATTAGAAAATCCTTCTATAATCTTTCCTCGAACTTGAATTATTCTATGATATTTTCTTTGTATGAATGAAAAAATACCATTGATTTAAATAATTTTTTCTTGTTTGTTTCAGGAATATTTTATGAAACTTGAATGATCAACTAGTAAATAAGAATGTTATTACTTTATTTACAGCTGAAAAAAAAAAAAAAAAAAAAAAAAAAAAAAAAAAAAGATGAACATCCTCTGTGATAATTCCATTAATTTTAGTTGGGGCATTCACATTTTGTTTTAATATCTAATTGACCGAATGTTTTTGGTAGCACCTTGTAAATGACCGATTATAATACCACTAATATGTTTCTACTTCTACATCTGAGAGTCTTCTAAAACTATTACGATTGGTATATAGTAGAAATATTGATAAAACCATGCGATTCACTTACCTACAGAGTAAATAGAAATTGTAGTTTTTCCACCGCAATTTTCTCCTGATTCACATTTATTTGTACATGACGTAGACATTGACTTTTTAGAGTAAGAGTTACCACAGAAACAATTCTCTCCACCCTGAAAAAGGAAATTGAATGAAAACTAAATAAAATTAAACAACTCCTATTGATTAATTTCTGATGAGCAATTTTATTATTTCCAAAATTATCTTCATAGAAACTGATCTTTGTAAACCCAAAAAGAATGATTTGAATCTTCCTAAATAAAACTAAAAATTTCGATTTTCCTATTATTTATTAAGTTTTACTGAATCTTGCGCGCAGGATTTAAGGTTGCATAAAATGCCTGTTGTTGTCAGTTGTCACCCATGTAAATAGTGAGTAGGTTTTTCATTGCTCAACTTCGGTGATTTAGCAGGAACCAATGCTTTTTCGTGGTTTGACCATAAATGCAACTATTTGATAATCTTAGTCGGTATCTTGATTTATATCAACTTTGACTGATATTAACATTGAATATTAGTGAAGATATATTAGAAATAGAATTATTTATTGAATGGTATTAAAGTGTGATGCCATTGTATTTCCGAATTTAAATTTGTAATAATTAAGCTTATGAAGATAAAACCATTAAAACTAAAGTAAAATCTATTCCTTGTGACTAAATTAATGAGTATGCGTATGAAATTAACATAAATTGTGGTGTACACAAGTCGACTAGGCATGTAAGTCAAGCACAAGATTTTTAGCTCAAAATTCTGGGTTAGACGAATACCAGCTGTATAGGTCACTCCTAAATATAAGGTAGGTTACGTGTAGGCCAAGTAACCCTTATTTAAAATGTTGTATTATATGAATACATTAATAATTCAAATATGTGTATATTCAATAAACTACTAATATGTCTCATTAGACTGTTTTACACCTGTAGTGTTTACAGTCAGTATATTAGCTGTTGGAAACGCCGTGTGATATAGCATTGATATAATGCTTAATTTTTATTATCGGCTTTGTAATAAATGTTTAGGTTTTAGCCACTAGTTTGTGAGAGATTTTTTCAGACTTAGAAGGTCGACTTGAACGACGCAATTTATGGTAAGTGGATTCTAGCGAGGGTGTGCGTAGCGTAAGAGTATTATACTCGAGTCTGTTTGCTTTTTACTTCGCGCTAATACCTTTGGGAAAGGCATGAACCCATCTTTTCTTTCTATCTCCCAGCTATGGATACATAGTGGGCTAGACTAGGCTCTTTAGACTTGGTACAGCAACCAATCTATGAGAAGGTAAATTTTGAATTCAAACTAGCAGTATTCCGCTTTAAAATGAATTGAACTTTAGTCGCATTCTGCCTATAACAAAGTAATGAGATGAATATGTACACTAAAATCATCATGACGTAACATAGATCTTATTAATCTCAAAAACCTTTAAAAACCAAAGGATTTAGCTGTAGATTGAAATGATATAATTACAACAGCGAGTCAAAAGTTTTGCAATTTTTGAAAATGTCGGGCACGATTCGGCAGCTCTTGAAGCTTTAGCTGTGTGACGAACACCACACTTGACCGCAAGATACTGTGTTTATTTGATACTCTCCGAGTACTACTCACACGATTAACCTCTATGACTTGGAGCAAGGCCTCGAAATCCATGGTTTAGGCCTCCTTGATCTTATCCTACCGTCGAGGTTCTTGTAATCCGAACGAAATTTCTTGAGACTTCGTTGCACGTTCATTTGTCCAGCTTTTTGTGAAGTAATTAACAAAAAGTCAGCACATAAACTACCACTATACTACCAACCATAGCAGGTACCTACCAAGGTTTGAACTGCTTCGGTCACTTGATATACGCGTCGCAAACTAGCACGTACCAAATTATTGCAAAACATTTGACTCACTCTTGTATTAACGAAACTCCTTTTTTTCTTGAGAAAATTGCGTCGTTCAAGTCGACCTTCTAAGTCTGAAAAAAAAACCCCTAATCTCTCTAGCCATGGGTTAAATTGTATCACTACTGTCCTTTCACAAGGATGGCTTTAGCATTAAATAACTTACAAAGGTTGATATGCCATTGAACAAATAAACCATACCAATTTTTTCCTTACCTTTAAACCGGCATATCTGAATTGGGAATAATAGCAGATAGCAGAACATTCTTTTACATTGGCAACTTTAGCCTGTTTAAGTACCATATCGTCATCATGGAAGCACCCAATGTATTCTGAATAACGAAAAGAAATATTTATCATCAGCATTGGCTTTAGATTTTTAATGTATAAGAAACATAGTTGCTATTCCAATCAGGATAGAGTCACAGCAGCACGAGATTAAGAAAGGACTTCTTTTTGGGGATCCTTGTATTGGGTTCTAAATAACAGGCAGGGGAAGAGAACGGGAATAAGTTTCGAAAGAAGAGTCTCGTATAGAGAACCGGAGCAGAAGAATCCAAGTACCGAGGATTGTGGAAGAATTGGCGGGTTTTGAAAAACGTTGGGCACAAAATGTTCTTAAATGAAGGAACGTTGAATAAGGGATGATTTGAAGAATAAGTCACTTGAGAATGTTACCTTGTCACGAAGGAGTTGATTTGACGCTAATACGAAAAAAAGCCGATTTCTTACAATTCTTATAATAACTGGATCGAAAGAGGAGAGAAAAAGGACAAAGAATGACATTTACAGCTGTTTGATTCGGGTATCAAGTCTATAAAAGCTAACAATGTTCTCGTTATGTTTTTGTTTCATCTGGAAGTGTTGACAGGGGTGTTTGTTATCTTTTTCCAGTTGGGTTAGGTACAAAAGTATATATTCAGAATAATACTCGTAGCTCTGCTATACGACAAGCATTCCACCCTTAGATAAGGTACTGCTATCATTACATAGGTATTGTACAATCCTCTGGATAATTCTTAGGCTTCGGTAGGAAGGTCTTGTTACGTGTGTTTCAAATTAGCGTAATGAGTTGCTGTAATAAAATAATGATTAATATTTTAGGAGAGGAGGCTTTGGGATATTCCTCGTAACGTAGTGGCTAACATGCTGGATTGTGACATCATAGTAAGCGAGTTCGAACTGCAGTCACTATACTACGTTCCCTTTCGGAATAATACCTCTTGGGATATGTATGACGTCCCTTATCTTTCACCCATGGGTTAAATAGAACTTACTGTTCTTCGACGAGGATATCTTTGCCATTAAACAACCCGCAAAGATTGATATGCAACAGAAAAAAAAAAGAAAAGGATTTTTGGTAACTGTATCACAGTTACCAAAAAGGTTAATACAGAAAACAAATAACGGGATATGTATTTATATATTTTTGTAATATTGATTTACGATTATGTTCTTCAGTTTGTATTAATGTTGTATGTATATAGTGTACATAATATTTTAGTATTCTTTTGATTAAAACTGCTTACTTTTTCAGTCCTGTATTATTTTGATGATTAAAACACTAAAGATGTAATAAATGAAATGTTCTGTATTGAAAATTAGAACCGATATTTTGATTCAATGGCTGGAGTAGCATTAAAACTTATTAGGCCTATACTCATTTAATTTTGGACTTGTACGGTCTAGCAGGGGATAGCTGGTCCTATACCTACCAGAGATTAGTTATTCTAGAAAATGATCATACACTTGGGTATTTTTCTAGGAGAGGATAATTTTATTTTTATATTTGATGAAACAACCTGACTTAGAGACAATTACAGTCTTATTTTGGGGTGCAAATGACCTTTTGATTCGGGTTGGGGTGGAAGGATATCTTTTCTTTCCCCCTAGAGGACGCACATAACAATGGATATTTATTGCCTCTTTAAAGAGAGAGAGAGAGAGAGAGAGAGAGAGAGAGAGAGAGAGAGAGAGAGGGGGGGTACACTGAACTTTTCTCTTGTGACTACTTTAGTGAGTGACACGTTTACTTGACCCCATCTAGTTATTACTACTGCCTCAAAATGATGAAGTTTCGCAGTGGTACAGTTGTAATTTGTCAGTTGGTTTTATGCTGTGATGGTATTTGTTATATTGTGATTCTCTCATAAAGCTGATCTCTTGAAAAGTTGAGGTAACGAAAGAGATGTCGAAGACATTGTTACTTGATCCCGGTAATGAAATAACTGACAAATAATAGTTACAGTTACATTTCTAGGTTCATGAATATTGTTAATAATTCAAGTTGGTTATCTTCGCATACATAATAGCAGCAGCAGTCAGAAGATATGAAAGAAAAAAAAAGGCATTTCCTTCCTTGTCTATCAAAAGCGTTGTAATATATATATATATATATATATGTGTGTGTGCGTGTGTGTGTGTGTGGCGTTGTAATATATAGATATATATATATATAAGCGCAAGTACAAGAAAGTTTTTTTCTCTCTTTCTCTTTCTTTCTTTCACCTCCCCTCTCTCTCTTACCATGTGCTGCATGCCTTGCAGCATCCCAGATTCTGTCCTTCGGAACAAAAGGACTTTTTATCTCCAACAAGTCTAATGTTGCATTGAACACATTATAGGCCATTACAATTCGTAAATATATAAGTATTTTACCTAAAACTTACATCTCTCTTACACGTACGTATGCTAATGACATTTCTTCACAAGCGTTCTTTATATACTCTTTTTGTATCTCATGTCATTCTTGTATTTATTCAATTAAGTTTGCTCGGTAAGTAAAATATGTTGTCCATTTGTTGTGAATTGTTCTTTCATTTATTCTGTATTCAATATTCAGCCAGTCACTATTCCTCTACACATGTAAAGAACTGGTCGTCTCGGTAGAGAGCTAGCTTGCAAGCACAAAAAAAGAAGTAATATCGTAGTTAAATGAAAAGGTTGATACGAGGAGTACATCAGACAAGTGATGATTTGACATCCGATGTTGTTTGCAATAACAAAAAAGATGTAATATCAGGGTTAAATGAAGAGGTTAACAGGAGGAGCACATTAGACAAGGGATGAGTTGACAGCAGCGAATATGGAGTGCTCCTGAAATTCTGGGGGAACAGTTGTTCACAGTGACAGTGCCTAATATGCTCACTACTTACTGGGTGTGGGTGATAAGGTTGAGAGCCGAACGGGTGGAAGCCCGTAGTTCTTATAGAAATCGTGGATGTAGCAAGCAAGAATTTTGAACTACAAATCTTTTAAACACTGAAGAGTTCTATATTCTGTTCTAGTAGCACTGTTAACATCAAAAGGTGAAGAGAAAATTTTTGAAAGTCAGATGGAACACCAACTTTAGCGTTTCGAATCATAGCCGATTTATAAACGCTTGATGGAAGACGGGATTTTAAGCTCATTATTACAGATCTAAATGAGACATTTGACTCGAGAAATGGGGCATTTGATTTACGTTGAATTGAATTTGAAAATAATCACCAACCTAAACTCTTCGGTTGCACTTAATTCAAATATCTGATGGGATACAAAAAGCTAAAAATTTAGTTTAGCTAACATTGCGGTTACAAAGTAAGAGTCCAGTTCAATATTTTATTTGAAATATAAATTGAACTTCATCCTATTATTTAGATAGTTTTGGAATTTTCAAAAAAATTAATATGGTAAACACATTCTTTGAAAATTTGATAACGATAGCTTTAGCTGTGTTTATCTTATTCTATGACAGATTGACAAAAAGAAAAAAAAAAGAAAAGAAAAAAGAAGACATTTTAAAATAGACCGAAGCAACGGGACGTTGAAAGCAATCTAATACTTGTATTTACCCAATTACATCAAGGTTGTGAGATGGACATTATTAAAAATAAAGCATTTAGAATTGCTCATGATAATTATTCGCCTTTAAAGAACGTTTTATTTCTTTTATTCATTTACTACAGGACAATGACCGTCTTATTTACATCGAGCGTGGTGTATGGAAATGGTTTTGGGTTAGTTGGAAGATATCAGCTACACTCAAAAAACCCTAAAAATTAATAAATATTTCGAATAGTCACTTCATTTTGTTATTTTCCAGGCATGGATGTATTGTATTAACCATTTTAAAAAGAAAATTGGGTTTCTAAAAAAATTTAGGGGTACAAGATGAAATGAATTCCTTCTTTGTGACTCAATATCTGACAAAAACTGAGAGGATTTAAACAACAAAGCCATCTGTTTCTCATTGTAATCGCTGTGAGATGAACTGTCATTTACAACGGGGGGTGGGGAAGATCTCATGTCATAACCAGACATATTAGTATGATTTAAATCTTTTCCATTGATGTTTGGGGATTTATGAATAAACAATAAAACTCCCAACCGGATGTTAACTCGTCGGCTGCCACATAAAAATGCATAAACGCGTCGCTGCGCATTGGCTCCATGCACCCATCCGGTCAGAAGTCAGGAAAAAATAAAAATTAAAATTAAAATAGCCAATGGGAAGCGGTCGCACCAAAAGTGAGAGGGATTGTGGAGTGACGAATTTGGAGCCAGTTGGGAGAGATAAAAACTCGAGATTTTGTGAACCGAGCCAGTGAGAACGAAAAGAGACCAAAGGAAGCATATAGATACAGTGATCAAGCGAGAAGTAACATACGCCCTCGAGCTAAGAGCTGAAATTACTTTTCTGCTAGTTCCACTACCTGACCATAAAAGAAAGAAAAAAAAAAAAAGAATAAGTACTTTTTATAAACATTTTCCTCTCTTCCTCCTTTTTTTTCTTTACATCTGACTTTCCACCACTTTGAAAACTTACTACATGTAAAGGCGAACTTCTGAACATTCAAATCCAAGTTGACGCTTTATTGTTTTATAAAGGTTGTTTAAACTTTAGATATTCCTTGTTTGTCTTATTTTAAATGAAGTTTTTTCTTATTGTATGTTGTCATACTCAAACAAACCAAAAAGGCCATAGATGACTTTTAATAATTTCTTAATGTTTGGTTGAAATCACACCAAAAATGACGGAACCTTTGTTGGACGGACGGACGGACGGACGAGTATTGAGTGAATTATAACAAAATTTTATTATTAATTTTCATCATCATCACCAAGTCATAGAGAGAGCATGGAATTCCCTAAGTCTCTCACATCATCCGTCTCTATTATCCATCGTTCCTGCCAGATCTCCTAAACAACATTCAGAGTCCACACAGCGCTGATGTATTTGCTGGTCGGTTAACACTGGCGCATCCATGTGTTCGAGTTCATAGAATAACTTTTGAGTTCGTTGTTTCTTCTTCAGCAGTGTCCTGCATGTCTTGTTATCTGCTGAAAGTGATGTCAACGTAGGCCTCAGCGCGGAGCGCTTTTGACAGGTTATTGATTAGATGGAAATCTGATCTCTCCGACAAAATAAAACAGGATTTCATCCTAGCAGTGTTTGAGTCAATACTACTCTATAGATGCACCACACAGATCCTAATGAAACGCATAGGAGAAAAACAAGATGTGAACTACACAAGAATACAACGCAATTTTATTAGTTTTACTGTACGTCATTATTGTTACATTTAATTACAACATTCAGGTTTAATAAACTTTTCTCTGAACATCAACAATGCAGTAAAACCAATAATAAAATAATAAAAGTATAATGTTGAATCAGAAAATTTCAAAATAAATAACTCGAATTTTCATCAAATTCAATCGTACACACAATCATTTTTCGATACAAAAGCAGTCATACGCATTCGTGCGTTTATTTCTATTCCGTCAAGTACTTTCCTTTAGGTTTAAAAATTCAATCATAGCATGTTCTCTAATTTACACAATACTTTATTTAACATAAAGATTTTCCTTATATATAACACAATCAACTGTAATGATGATAATAATTATAATTATAATGGAACAGGAAGATGATGGCGATACCAATTGTAATTGGTGCACTCGGAACAAACATCAAATGATTGGTAAAGGGACTGGATGACTTGGAAATAAAAGGTCAAATGGAGACCATCCAAACTATAGTATTATCAAGAACGGCCAGAATACTGGGAAGAGTCCTGGAGACTTGAGTAGACTTGCTCTCACTAATGTGTAAAACTATCAGCTAATGCTGGTGTGAAAAACTCTCAAAGGAGTAATAATAATTATAATAATCCCGATCAGAAGACTAAACTTACCGTTAATTAACAAGTAGAAAAAAAACTTGTCAACTCGTGGATTTTGTCGTTCCAGTTGACTTGAGAGTGAAACTGAAGGGAAGCGAAAAGATAAATACTTGGATCTTGCCAGAAAATTGAAAACTGGTGGAATATAAAAGTGGTGGTGATAGTCGGTGCCCTGAGAAAACTCGCATAGAGGAAAAATTATCATAATAGGAACATAGAAGTAAAAATTATTATAATAGGAACATAGAAGTAAAAATGATAATAACAGGAACATAGAAGTAAAAAATTATAATAATTGGAATATGGAAGTTAATTTGAGTTAGAGCTCTTGGGACTATAAAAAAAGAACATTGAAGAACCTGGGAGTGGGGATAGGAAAGTCGAGGAAGAATTGACATTGTCCAGACTACAACACTGCTGAGATCAGCTAGAATACTAAGAAGAGTCCTGGAGATATTTGCAGTCACTCAGATTTCAATGAAAAGATAATAAAAGATAAAACGGATGAAAGAAAGTATGAGAATGGATCAAAAGTATTTTCGTTTTTTTACAACCTTCATTTCAAGTCCTATTTTTTGTACACTGACAGCTAAAATCTATCTATGACACCACTATATCAATAATATCATTATTATAATAATTATAATACCTTAATTTATAATACCTCAAATTTGCCAAGATCTCAACTCTTGTATCCACCATAATGATACAAGTGTGGAGATTTTGGCAAATTTGAGGTATTATTTTAAACTCGGCCTCAAATCTACTGAAATTACTCACAAAATTTGGAAAATTGAAGGAAATATATCTAAGTCAGACCACACTGTGTAAAACTAGTTCAAGCATTTTAAGTGTGTTGATTTGTCTTTAAAAGCAAAAATGAAAAACCAGGGTCGTCAATAATCATTTAAAACACAAGTTAAAGAAGAAATGCAGTAAGAAAATATTCAGAAGTAAGATAGTCAAAAATATGTCCAAAAAAATACAAAAGTTCTCGGGGGGGTTCTTTATGAACCCTCAGTTGATTTAAAAATAAAAACACTTTTAATATATATTCTGAAAAAAGAAAAAAAAAAGGGTTCTTTTGCAGTTTTCAATCTATTTTATTTGTATGTGGTATTTAGATTTATATAATACTTACTCGGCTCGGCATAGGCAGGGACAACCAGCAGGGCTGAAATTTATAAAATGATATTCAAATTTAATAAACATTAGTTTCAGAGGACAAAGAAAATCAAAAAGTGAACGTTTTCATGGTAATAATACTGAAATTTATACTGTTTATAATTTTGAGAAAAGATCATTACCAATCGAAGTATTATTCGGACAATTAAACGCATTGTTTTTGTTATTCAAACGACTTTTTGACCGGTACTTTTTCAGTTGTATTACTGACACCCGTAAGGAAAGAGGCTCTACTTCTGGTCATTTTCTTTGAGTCATTCACCAATTGGAGTTTTCCTTAGAGATTTTTTTGTAAAATAAACAAGTAAGCAATAATGATGCCGTTTTGTTTTTTGTTCATAATATTGTTATGATAAAATTTCGGAAGATACTTCGTCAATTAAAGAAATAAATTGATATACGAGGATTATTAAATAAGTTTCCAGATTTTTTTTCGTAAGGACACTTTTATTGATAGTACACACATGAAACTCTAGTCCCCTTCGAAGTAATCACCTCCGGCTGCAATGCACTTGTTGTAACGTTCCAGCAACTTATGGAAAGCTCCATGGAAATCCTCTTGTGTGAGCGTGTCAATGACCTTCGTCACAGCCTCTTTCATCTCCTCAATGGTATCATAAGGACAGCCTCTGAGCTTAAGGAATAACCAAAAGTCACAGGGAGCAAGGTCTGGACTATAGGGAGGCTGAGGAACTGTCTTGATGCCCATCTTGGTCAAATAGACTGTGACAAGGATGGAGTTGTGGAACGGAGCATTGTCCAGGTGGAAATGCCACTAACCCGATTTGAAGAGTGCTGGCCTCTTCCCAAGGAATCTCTTCCTGAACTCCCTTAAAGCCCCAACATAGTAACCCTAACCCAAACCCTTTGGCGAATCAACTCTGGTGTTCTGACTTCCTTATTCCTCCCACACCTCTTATCATCCCTCACAGACTCCCTGCCTTCCTTGAATCTCTTATGCCACTCAAAAACTGATGCTCGATTCATGCAAGATGCTCCAAAAGCAGTCTGAAGCATTCCATACGTTTTTGTGGCATTTTTTTCAAGTTTAAAACAGAATTTTATTGCATATCGTTCTTTTAAAGTGTCCTCACGTCCAGATTGCATTTTTGAAATTCACCAGCTGTGACAATCAGGCTTTAGTAGGGTGTATTCGATTTGCTACTGTAGCTGTTCATTTGCTCCTAAAATCATAAAAATTGGTCAGTCATCTTATAAGATGTATAGCAATAACATAGAGAATTTTCAAGAGTCCACGACAATTTTAAATGCCTGCACAAAAAAGCCTGGAAACTAATTGAATGCCCCACGTATATGGTACATTATACTTACAAATTTTTTTCCTTAAAACGAATTGTAAGATAATTAAGGATGTTATCTAAGGTTAAATTTTAATTTTATTTGAAAAACAGTAACATTTTAATTGTCAGTATTAAAAGCAAAATATCATTTCATATCTAATTTATTCTTACTACATTTTGAAGATTTGAATTCACTGAAAATTGACGATCTTACCCTACTCAAGATTGCGTAAATTAAAATGTGCTATTAAAACTGTGATAATTTTAAAAAGTTTTTTGAATAAAATTAGAAAGTAGAAACATTAATGAATCGATTTATGCAAAAATATTACTTACACTTCGATAATTATACCACGTACAGTGATTTTTAAATCCAAGTAATCGGTCAAAATTAGTGACAGACATTTTTGGCCATCACTCATCCCTCAGCTATTAAAGTGAGCTTTAGTTTTCCACCCAAAATCAAGAGTACCTCAACTTTATTAAGTACAAAAAATCTCATCAGCAATTGCTTATTTTTGTATTTAATCTTGCAAAAAGAAAATAAATAATTGAATGTACAATTAACTCAACGGAATTATTATTTTTAATACATTATTAGTTTATTATTAAAATAGCGAAATAATAATACTTTTTAATTGCCTTTTTGATATTTAATGTTTTACCAGGGAATAATCAACAAATTATCAACTTTCATTGGCCCCAAAAGACTAATTTTTACTTTTTATAGATTTTCTATTTTTCTAACAAAATTATACTTTTTTCATTACATTTTTACTTAAATATTCAATCCGAATACCAGGGACAAAACTCGGAATTGCTGAAAATCGTTTCTGTCGGTTTTCATCTTTTTACGTCAAACATTTTTTTTTATATTTCAAAAAATAAACAAATAAATAAGTGAATAAGTATAAAAAATCAAAATCGAATGCAAACTTTTCGTGTCTTCTTTTTTTTCTTCAAAAGAACAAATATCGATATAGAATTGTTTCCCTAAAAGAAAGTGAAATTAAAAAAAAAAATTATAGAATTAAAAACGCACAAAAATCTTTTTTAGAAATTTGATATTCATATTTGGGTTACTATTTTGATTTGGTTTCTTTGTTTAATGTTATAACAACCTTCGTGAATTATTCAATGCCAAAGCTATCTTTAAAGATTTTTTCCTTTATTTCATTCACAGCTTCAAACTTTTGTCTTTTGATTATATACAGAAAGTATTTACCATATATATCCTTACCGATTTAGTAGCGCCACACACACACACACACACACACACACACACACACACACACACACACACACATTGGGGATTCATTAAAGTTATCTGAAAAAATCTGCAAGTTTTTGATAAAATAATGAATACATTATAAAATTTATTAATCAATAAATGAACACTAAATTTTTATCAAAATTGGATAATTCTCTGAGCTTTGGTGAGGTTTTTTTTCAATCAGGGGTAGTTATTTGTTACATTACAGTCGAGAGCGGCCATTATAATACCTTGTATAATAGCAGAGTTTTTTTTTTTTTTCTGTTGTCATTTTGGAAAGATTTTTTTCTTGCG